>CM077225.1:27993167-28438167 GCA_039654775.1 Spinibarbus caldwelli | reverse complement strand
GTACACAAGAGGCACTAAAGGGATCCAGCTCTTTAGTCGCATTACCATACATGCAGGTGCATCTCAATAAATTAGAATGTCGTGGAAAAGTTCATTTATTTCAGTAATTCAACTCAAATTGTGAAATTTGTGTATTAAATAAATTCAATTCACACAGACTGAAGTAGTTTAAGTCTTTGGTTCTTTTAATTGTGATGATTTTGGCTCACATTTAACAAAAACCCACCAATTCACTATCTCAACAAATTAGAATACTTCATAAGACCAATAAAAAAAAACATTTTTAGTGAATTGTTGGCCTTCTGGAAAGTATGTTCATTTACTGTATATGTACTCAATACTTGGTAGGGGCTCCTTTTGCTTTAATTACTGCCTCAATTCGGCGTGGTATGGAGGTGATCAGTTTGTGGCACTGCTGAGGTGGTATGGAAGCCCAGGATTCTTTGACAGTGGCCTTCAGCTCATCTGCATTTTTTGGTCTCTTGTTTCTCATTTTCCTCTTGACAATACCCCATAGATTCTCTATGGGGTTCAGGTCTGGTGAGTTTGCTGGCCAGTCAAGCACACCAACACCATGGTCATTTGACCAACTTTTGGTGCTTTTGGCAGTGTGGGCAGGTGCCAAATCCTGCTGGAAAATGAAATCAGCATCTTTAAAAAGCTACTCAGCAGAAGGAAGCATGAAGTACTCCAAAATACCTTGGTAAACGGGTGCACTGACTTTGGTTTTCAAAAACACAATGGACCAACACCAGCAGATGACATTGCACCCCAAATCATCACAGACTGTGGAAACTTAACACGCTTAACAAGCAACTTGGGCTATGAGCTTCTCTACCCTTCCTCCAGACTCTAGGACCTAGGTTTTCAAATGAAATACAAAACTTGCTCTCATCTGAAAATAGGACTTTGGACCACTGGGCAACAGTCCAGTTCTTCTTCTCCCTAGCCCAGGTAAGACGCCTCTGACGTTGTCTGTGGTTCAGGAGTGGCTTAACAAGAGGAATACGACAACTGTAGCCAAATTCCTTGACACGTCTGTGTGTGGTGGCTCTTGATGCCTTGACCCCAGCCTCAGTCCATTCCTTGTGAAGTTCACTCAAATTCTTGAATCGATTTTGCTTGACAATCCTCATAAGGCTGCTGTTCTCTCGGTTGGTTGCATCTTTTTCTTCCACACTTTTTCCTTCCACTCAACTTTCTGTTAACATGCTTGGATACAGCACTCTGTGAACAGCCAGCTTCTTTGGCAATGAATGTTTGTGGCTTACCCTCCTTGTGAAGGGTGTCAATGATTGTCTTCTGGACAACTGTCAGATCAGCAGTCTTCCCCATGATTGTGTAGCCTAGTGAACCAAACTGAGAGACCATTTTTAAGGCTCAGGAAGCCTTTGCAGGTGTTTTGAGTTGATTAGCTGATTGGCATGTCACCATATTCTAATTTGATGAGATAGTGAATTGGTGGTTTTTTGTTACATGTGAGCCAAAATCATCACAATTAAAAGAACCAAAGACTTAAACTACTTCAGTCTGTGTGCATAGAATGTATTTAATACACGAGTTTCACAATTTCAGTTGAATTACTGAAATAAATGAACTTTTCCACGACATTCTAATTTATTGAGATGCACCTGTATATAGAAAGGATACATTGTTTACAGTTGCCTGTGAATGAGAGATGAACATTGGACAAAGCAGGGCACAGACTATAAGATAATCAGGACGATTTAGGGGCGAATTCTCCCCTTCCGAAAATCCTAGGTAAAGTCCCAATTATCTTGATGGTAATATAGATTATTTTATGTATTCACAGTTGGGACTCTGGTTGTTTGGGAATATAATCTGTCTTGGCTGTCTTGGCACTCCACACGCTATAGGAACGAAACTGTTAAATCTATGATTTTTTTTTTTTTTTTTGTTATGCGTGTGGTCTCTCACATTTTGAATATCTGAAAAGATTTTAAATTATTTTAGTGTGGGACAACCTAAGTGTAAGGCAACACTTACAAGTTAAAATAAATTTTAACCAAAATTTTTCCTCAGAATAGTAATTGTTGGGAAAAATGTGCTAGATGCTTTTTAAGGTAAATGTGCCAGTGACTCAGTTAATAGTAAGCTTTATATCCACTCAAATGCAGGAAATACTATTAAAAATATCAAACAAACTATTACTGTTACTATATTACTACTAACAAACTATTACTTTTGCTATTTACTAGTACAAAATGTTGCAAAATATTACAAAATATTCTAAATATTTCTTAGTATTGCCTTATAGTGTACTGTAAGTATTTTTAATTGTATTTATTTCATTTTCCTTAATTTTATAACTTATTTTTCAAATTTTAATTGGATATATAAATAAACTATGAATAAATATAAATTGATAATATAAATAAAAATTCTTGTATTCATCATTAATTAAATTTCAACCTTAACATAGCACAGTTTTTGTCCAAAATGTGGGGCAATTTAATATCAGAACAATCAATTTGATTAACAGCTGTAATTTCAAATTATTTCCCATATTAGAATGATTTCTGAAGGATCGTGTTGACACTGAAGACAGGAGTAATAGCTGATGAAAATTCAACTTTGCTATCTCAGGAATGAATTGCATTTGAAACTGTTAAAACAGATTATATATAATTGTAATAATATTTTACAGCGTTACTGTTTTAGTGTATTTTTATCAAGTAAATACAGCCATGGTAAGCATACAAGACTTCTTTCAAAATCATTAAAAATGTTGCACTTCGGGTTCAAGACCTGGCTCGTGGACCTTTCCTGATCCCGTCCCACTCCCATTCACTTCCTGTCACTATACTGTCCTATCGAAATAAAGGCATAAATCTGAAAATAAATCTTTAAAAAAAAAAAAAAAACTTTAAAAATTGATATTATTCTCAATTTTGACTGGTAGTGAATGTATCTACATTATAGAAAATTATACATGCTTTGTTGATAGCAAGTTTAAGCAGACGAAGTGAGATATAATCAGGAAAAATAATATTTACTGGCAACATGATATATTTACACAAAAGCATTTGTTTTATTTATTGCCATAGACTTGGCTTATAGTTGTGCCATATGTGAGAAGCATGACATACTTTTTAGGCTTGTCTAGTTACGCAAAATTTCTCAGTATGGGTCAAACAGCACATTCATTTAAAGCCAGATTAGAATCAGAAGAGAACAGGGTGAAGATCTGTCTGTGGCTTTGATGTAGCAGTGTGGGCTGACATGAGCTCAGGGGAGGTCCTGACAGGGGGAATCGCTGATCGGTGCTGGAGGCTTTCTCTCTGCTCCTCCTGTCCCCCTGAGCATCTCCCCGCACTGGGGCTCAGCTCAAAAATCTCCTCTCTGACATCCATCAGTGCTGGATCAACAGTGCTCATAGATCCGTGCTCGATGCTATCTTCCCTCCGTCCATCCCATTGATCTCCTTGTACAATTATCGGCTAAATGTGTTCAGCTGTTTGACTTTTTGAAGGGGCTGGAAAGTTGCAGTTAAGACAGACACCATGGGAGAAGTCTCACAAGGCCGACCGGCAGTAAAGTGGGGGAAAGACAAAAATCAAAAGGACACATGACATCTTAATGCATGACTTTTGTGCCTGCAGCAGACATGTGCTATTCAGTGCACTCTTGACTGAACAAAGTAAAACACTTCAAAACTATCAAATATGAGCAAATTGGTGCAGGTGTTTAGAAATCTGTGGCCAGTTTTAACATTTTCAACAACAAAACTGACCAGAAGTTAGGAAAAACTGTTGAAAACGGTCTACAAAACTGAAGTTAGCAATGTAAAATGGATATGACTTTTTACATTGCTATGATTCAACATAAAAGTAAACATAAATCAAAAATGAATAAAAGAGAAATATCCAATGCATATTTTCTATTTCTATTAACTCTTCACGTAAATACTGATCTATATCTATCAATCTATCTATCCTTATTAAACAAATACTAAATAAAAAAGTATATGAATATAAGTTTAACTTTGCTGAACTTTGTCACAATGTCCACAGTCACAAATGTTGACCATCGTTCATCTCATATTGGCCACTCTCATTTAATATGAATGACTTACGGTTGTTCTGTCACTGGAAATTGCTATCAGTTTTATAATGCTAGACTTTTTAATCTTGGCTTGATTTTCTTGCATTCTTACTACATTCACGTCAGTTCAGATTAGAGCACCCAGTTGTCTCGTTTTAGTGAAACAAACAATATTCAGTCTTATTGGCACTGGGATAGTAATCCTACTCCAGTAATTTCACTTACTCAAGTACTTTAGATTTGAAGTTATTGACTTGTTGTACCTGCACTACTGTGCAAGCTAATAAATCAATAGAACGGTTCATCGGGTTATATCCGCATCCCATTAATGCGTTTCATTCAGGAAACTTCTCCAATTCTTAAGACTTTTTTCAATGCCTCGCTGAGCAAAGAAAGAGAATATTTACGGTAGTTAGCTGCTCTATAATCACTTTCACCTCAAAATCTCTCACTGTCTCAGGGGAATCATTTCCTCAGTGTTCAATTATATTGACATGCTCATTAGGATTTTTCTTCACTTGAAAGCTAGATTTGTGCTCTTTTTCTGTTCTTTTTTCCTTGTTTTCAACACTGAAGCTCAATTGATCAGAAACGCTGTGATCAGGCGCCTTTGTTTTCAGAAAATGAACCAGAGGCAGTCCACACTCAGTAAGCAAGATACTAACAAAAAAGTCAGAATTTTAAAGACATTTAGATTTGAATGTGATTTTTACCATAATAAAATATCCAGGAACATACAGTAATTTCCTTAATATAATGGGTTCCTGATGTACCTTTCAAAACCTCTCTGAAATAATAAATAAATAAATAAATAAATAAATTTATTTTGTGATCTGAACAGGTAATTGACCTTGATTCTGGTATGCATGACATCATGACATATCATCAAAACATGCACCACACATCCCACTGATAGAGTCATGAGGGAGCACTTCCTGTTTCTGAAGCTGTCATACACGTCAAACCGCTCACCCATCCATAGGGTTCATGAGTGATTGCTTGTGGCCCCTCAGTGGATGCATCTCTTTAGCTCCACAATGTTTATCCCAGACAGGCCCCTGTATTCTCCATCTCATCCTCTCTCCTCATGTCCTGCCGAGGCTTTGCTTATTATAAATAGCAGGCTAAATGTGAACTCAATTATCCATTATCATGCGCAACTGATGATCCTAAATTTCATTAGGCGATAAAACGACATGTGGAGAACGACGCCACTTCTTCTGTGCAGTCACAGATGATTGTTATTTGAGAACACAGAGAGCCTGTGGAGGCACTACACGCTTATCATTCACACTGAGACTGTGCTAATCCAGATATCACAGATTAGATATTTTCAAAAAAAGTAAGAAACAGACACACCTGTGATCACTTTCAGTATTTTTAAGAATCTTTGAAGTCAATATAAAATCAAAATTGACACTTTACTTTCTTAATGGACATTCAAGGTCTTGCTGTGAATGATTCAGCAGTGCATTGTTGCCTAACTGAGATAAATGGGAATGCTAAGAGATAGCTCACTTCAGCTGAGAAAAAAAAAAAAAAAAAAAACCTGAGCAGTCCATTACAAAACTGTAAGATGTGATAGTTCTTTTTGCATACAATTTAGACAATTTAGTATGTTAGTAAGTTGACTCAAATTTAGATTCATATTCCAAACCAATATGCAATTTGGTTTCATAAAGTTTATCAAATCTTGACCAATATTTCTTAGGGTTATTTAAAAAATAAAAGTCATTACTTCAAAATAAAATAAGCATTAACTGAAAAACTACTATTACTACTACTACTACTACTACTAATAATAATAATAATAAATATTATTTATTTATTTATTAAAACAAAATAAACTAAAATTAAATAAAAATATTCCAGCATATTTGCCAAGGCAGCATTTCTCATTTTAATAATATTATATATATAAAAGGTTAATGGTTAACAATTGCCTGAGGAAGTGAAAAACAGGAAAAAAAAAAAAAACAATCTTACAAAAAATGCATTGCTTATTTTTAATGTGTTATTCAATAATATTAATATCCAACTTTAATGGCAGAACTTAACATGTTATCCGTTGTTCTGCTCTCCAGGTATATTAGAGCTCATGGGCTATGTTAACTCTTTTCCTTTTACCTGAGGGCTTATCAAACAGATTCTCTCTGACTCCACATCACTAAAACATAAACAAAACTCACACTGCAAAGCCCTTTAGGATGCTGTACAGCTGGTGGTACAATTCCTTGCCAGCAGTTACAAAATATTCATATCATTGATTGCTCTACTGTCGGCAGGAAGATAAAAGATTGACAATGTGGAGGTGAAGAGAGGGAAAGAGAGAGGAAAGAGTTGATGTGGCTGTGATTCATGCTAAAGAATATCAAGGTGTTTCAGCAAGGTCAGAGTCACAATAAGATAGGAGAGATGGAGAGATGGAGAAATGGAGGGAGGGACGGAGGGAGAGAGAGAGAGAGAGAGAGAGAGAGAGATGGAGCTGTAGCAAGAGGAAAAGATAAACTGCAGCAAATCCAGACAGGTTTTAATTGATGCCTCATTTCAATAAAACGGTAAACATGGTCAAAACTTACCATCCCCTAAGTTTAACAAGTTAACAATTGTGTTGAAATCAAATTAACTGTAAATAATCACGTATCAAATATTCAAGGGGGCAAATAATTAGAGTATGTTATAAAATTGTGGATAATTAAATCATTTTATAGTGTGTGCTATGATTCTATGAAGACAAATGAACATCTAAGTAGGCATTTACTCAGAGATATTGTCTCACTCTTGTTTGATTTTCTATATATGTGTGTTTAAACCTTTCCTTTTCACTTCATTAAAGATCATATTGATCTAGCTTGGAGCACGCGAGAAGGGCGAGGGTTTTTGTTGAGTATTACCCAAAGCTTCTCCATAGCTGTCGACTGATCGTTTTAGTTGTGCTAAACAGAAATTAAGAGGTTTATCACTGTTAGTAATAACATGACAGCCTGTTCCATGTTGTTTTGGATACTCAGCTGTTGAACAACCAAATAATTAAATAAAAACAAAAAATAAAAATAAAAAATAAATAAATAAATAAATATAAACTGGAAAAATTATGGATCTTAATGGGTTAGTTCACCCAAAAATAAAAATTTTGTCAATTACTCATCCTCATGTCATTCCAAACCCGTAAGACCTTCGTTCATCTTCAGAACACAAATTAAGATATTTTTGATGAAATCCGAGAGCTTTCTGATCCTTCATAGACAGCAATGCAACTGACATGTTCAAGGCCTAGAAAGGTAGTAAGAACATCGTTAAAATAGTCCCTACATTACATTAGAAAAATTACTAGTGGCAATTCCTAATCAGACCTTTTGGACTCCACTGTATATTGTTCCTCAGCACTTATAATGAGTGATATACAGAATAATGGTATTTATCTAAACGTTATTATAAATGGTTAGTGTTAAACACTGCATTCAGATGTTACCTAATTCCACAGCATTGGCCTTCATGGTCAAGTTAAAACTCATATACCACTGATAAGGGTAAATTGAACTAGGGAAAATTAGGCATTAAAAGCCTGAAAGTATTTCTTAATAACTGGCACAAAGAATCATCTCTTCTAAGCCTGTATTAATTAAAACACGGATTTAACAAAAGCTACGGGTATTAGAAGCGGTCTTCGTGATTCTTGAGAATATATGATCCTGCAATATGCTGCAATGACAGTCTATCATAACACTGATATATTAAAAAGGCTCTAGAAAGATACTGGAGAAACACTGTGCTGTCCAAAACTTTCACATCTCACAAACAATGTCTTCTGTTGTATACAATACACACCGTTTCTCTGGGTCAAAGGTCAGGTGGATGCACATGCAACATATATGAGAGCTTGAGGCAGTTCAACATCTTTTTTCATGTCTCTTGCTTTTTGTTCAGTGTTTTGTTCCTGGAGATGTCACTGTGAATACATGGTAATTTATTATTTTTGTTATTTAAGTGCAAGTGGACAAAACTATTATTATTATTTTTATTAAATAAAGTAAAATTCCAACTGAACATCCAGTAATCATCCTGCATTATTGTCATATAAAAAAGAGAAGGTTTGGCATTTGATAAAAAAAAAACCTCTTATAATATTCCCAATGAAAAATTCAAATGACTTTCAACCAACATGTGGGTGGGTTCATGATGACAGAAGTTGAAGCAAAAAAAAAAAAAAGGAAGACGTGAACATATATATTTCCCTGAATAGCAGTGCTAAATCACATCTTAGATGCATCGACTGCACAAAGTCTTTTTTTCAGTTAAATTCAGGGAAGATCAAACCACCTCCAACATATTACTTATCATACTAAAGGCCTCATGAAAAATTTAATGGCAGCATCTATTTACATGCTGGATTCAGACAGATATTAAGTCAGCTGGTAATTGCAGGAACAGCATATGAACTCAAAGAACATGCTTAGAGAACATATAGGTGGTTACGTAAAGTAGCATTGTTATTGTTTGAAGCTGTTTGTTCTTGCAGATCTCTGAAACAGCCAGTAGCAGTTGTCACAGATGGCACTTTAAAGCATCTGCAGTACTTCACATGGGATTCAGCTCTTTTGAGAGAAGGTATTGCCTGGAGCTCTGCATGAAATAAAGCGGTAATGTTATGTATTTATTTATTTATTTCTATTTACCTTTTTTTTTTCTTACAGTATATATGTTCTCTCTATCTCTCTCTCTTTTTATTCTAAATATTGTAGTAATTACAAATGGTCCAGTCACTGCCTTGAGAGGCTTCCAAATTCAACTCAGTAATTCTTATGTTTCATCTTCCTCAAAGCTGTTTTGAAGTGGCCAAAATTGTAATTTCATGAGGCATTCATTCTAAAAACTGCCATTACTGCATAAAAACATTGGCAGCAATTTATGGCGGAAGTTGTATAAACCAAACTAATAAAAGACTGCAGTTGGCTTTATAACCATAACCTTTTTTTTTATTTTATTTTATTTTATTTTTTATTTTATTTTTTAAGAAATTACACTTCCACACACCCATGCTCATTTTCTAATATTTTAAAATAGTCTTGATAATTAATGACACACATTCTGAATAAAACAACACTTCTTAATACAGTAAACAAATGGGAAAAATTATCTAAATATTTAAATATTTGTAAACAAATTAGTTACTCACCAATGTGCAGAAAAATTCAATATACTTCACTCTTTCAAGTCTCTCTTCGCTTGTCACTTGTCTTTACCTAAGTACAAACATGATGCTCAAAGCCTTTGATAATAATTTTTTAGACTGATATGGTAAGCTAATCTATGCCTATTAGAAGAAAAATGAGTTGTTTTTGTATTTTTCATTTTCCACTTTTATATATAGCAATATAGTAGATGTATAAAAATCCATTAGAAATTCTACATAGAACCTGCTGCTCAAAAATACTTTTCCCTCCCTGAGTTTTAGGACTACAAATTAATTTGCTGTGTTTCAATTTCTATTACTTTTGCCATTTTCAGAAACAAACAAGATTCATTATTTAAATTCTCATTGGTCAGCTTACTAATGAGAGGAGCCTTTAAGCAGTTATCTGTGTTAAAATTATTCTGGGTTCATTTCTTTTTCAAAGTTATACACATTAGAAAATAAACTGCTTAAAATAACAACTAACTGTTCCACTTTAGTTGTTCCATTCATTTTTAAATCACATCAAACACTTTTGAACAAGCACTGCCTCCCACCACTGCATGCAAAAATACACTGAATAAGATGCATAATTGCATGCAGAACAAAACTGATGCCCGTTTCTATGCAAAAGTATAGCCGTAATGAGTATGCCACTCATTGCAAACAGACGGTGAGCCACACAAAACCTTAATGACGCTTAGAAGTGTGTATTAAAAGCCATTTGTACACTTCGTAGACACGGAGCGAAGCCCGGATCATATTTTATCATGTGTAATGGTGTCCCTGTGGCTATACATAACTTCCTACTGTCACTTTCCATTTGATCTGTCATGAGAAACATTATGAGTGCCTTCACACTGACGTCGTTCGGTATAAAAGAAAGGAGGGGATGACATATTGCACAAACAGTCCAAGGTAACAGACAAACGAGCCATTGTGCCTCTCATTTTTCAGCCGCACTCTTCGTGTTTTACAGCTGAGGCGGAGTTGAAAATGAAGTGCAGTTTTTGTGTCGCGGATGGGGGACGCATGATTGCTAGCCTAGCGAACGTGTATGACAAGTCTAGCTGGTGGAATCAAACAATAGACTAATGAGAACATGAAAGGTCGACGTTAAGAGGTCAACTGCTACTCGAAACAAAAGCATAGAGACGACTCGGACAACGCTTTCGGTGCTGAAGCTTAGTCATAACACTTTGGTTGTTACAGTGCGAGTTACTTCAATACATCGACCTTATGATCACTGCATAATCAAGAGAGGCTTGTCAAAGGCACTTTTCTCGAACAAGTGGATCTGACTTTCAATAAACCGATTAAGGACGTCAATTAACATTGCCCCCTCCCACTAGCAGCAACCCTCCATGCAACATTAGACATGAAAACTCTTTGAGAGCTTTGATCTGCGAGCGTGCGCGTGTATAATTGGCCAATTTAGGAACTTTATACAGCCATTTAGAAAATGGCAAACTGGAAGTCCAAAGGTAGCTGCCGCAAACACAAAAATAGCCATGAGAAAGGCAAGTAAACAGCACTCTGAATAAACCAAGGCGCCTAGCTGAGCGATAGATAAGATGGCTAGTCTAACAGCTAAGAGATGAGAAAAAGAGAGGCCGTTCACCCTATGTGGCTTAGCCACTAAATGGAACTTAGCCCTTATCTGAAATGATGCAGGGATTCCTCTGATTCCCCAGCTTTGCTTTGATGTGCTCAGCTTTAGCAGTGGTTGAGAAGCCGCGCTACCCGCCGCCGTACATGCTTTTATACGCCTATGCAACACAATGCCGCCGAGCCCCGACCAGCTCTAGATGGCCTTAGCAGCGAGCAGCCATGTGAAAAGAATGTTAAAAGTATTGTAGACCGAAAACATTTCTGGCCTCTCTAGTACGCATAGTCAGATCAGCCATTTCAGTTTTAAATCTGATGTTACATGAGCCAAGCTGCTAACTCGAGAGAGTGAGGGTGAGAAAAAAAAGTCGACATTTTCTTTTCGACAGATCACTAACCTGCATTTAAATGAAGTCGGGATGCATGTTTTCAGGCTGAACTTGCTCCTTGCTGCCATCTAGCAGAGGAACAGCTGCAGTGCAAGCAAAACCAACAGCTTTAAGTCTTTGATCAGGAGCCATGTAGCAAATGCAAAAGTAATGTTTAACAAATGTTGATAGCTCTCTGTATATATACACGTGTGACCGTACAGGCTATATGTGCACTCAAGTGGGCTGAGTCTTGTTTAAATGATTGCCAGATAAACACTCTGTGCGTCTTTGGGATTATACAGGCATGTTATGCGCATAAAATTATCATCGGCGCACAAACATAACATTTTCCCCTGTGTACATAGAGGTTGTCAACTCAAATACACAGTCATACTTTAATTACGATGCATGAGTTCCACTCTGACTTTATACAGGATGTTGAAGCATTTGTACCTTTTCAAGACAACAAAAGCCTTCTGAGATTTCTTTCGAAGAATACATTCCTCATTTTTTCTCCATTTTCTAATCTAGTGTTTTCTCCTATAATTGCTTCATCATGAAGAAATAATTAAAAACCATAAAAGAAGCTAACTAAAAGAATAAAAAGCTTAGTTTGATTTGGTTATCTTTAACTGTAAGTAATGATCCTCAGCTAATAATAATAATAATATAGCAGCTAATAATAATGTGAAATGGCAGTTATTTTTCCTTCACAAAATTTTGTGTAAGGATATATGAGGAAGAACAATGACAGACAGAGACTACTATTCAATGTTTTCCACATACACAATGTTGAAAGTAGTCATAAATTAATATGCATATATGTTCAGTAACTCAGAAGGCACAGTAAAAGATCCCTATCACCAGGGCTGATATATATTAAAATTTTTTTAAAAAATTATATATTATATATATATATATATATATATATATATAGTTTTTTTTTTTTAATAAAGGAAAACATATGGTAAATTATGATTAAAACTAGAAGAAATATGAATGAATCACTTCTTAATTTATGTAAAACGGTGACTGTTTTACAAAAATACATTAAACTAAAAAGAGCAGCTTACTTGGGAACAACATTAGGGTATTTCATTTTTATTCCACAGTGAGGCCAAATGTGTTTCATTGAGAGAACTTCTTAAAATCCCACATGTTGATGTTCGGTGCACCTTTACATGTAGAGAGGCAATGCGAAATTGCTTCCTGTTGAGGACATTTCTTCAGTGTCAACATTTCGCCGCTCTCAAAACACATCCATGGCTCTGCTTTTCTCATCTCCTTCAGTTACAGAAGAGTTCCTTTGAGTTGCTGTGGAGATGGTCAGGTGGTAAAAACAAAATTACTTCCACACCCTGGAGCCTTCATTAACCTCTACAGAGCCACGAGAACGCCTCCCTCAGCATTTTAAAACCATTCTACAGTAGTGCCGCACAAGGTCTAAGAAGTCTGTTATTTGGAGAAATAAATAAATAAACCCCAGGAGGCGAGCGTATGAACCCGCATAAACACTCATCACACGCTAGATCAAAAATATCTCCAGCACCATTCCTGAGAGACTCAAAAAGCAGTGCGGAGAGCAGGAAGTGTGTGAATGGCTTGCCGAAGGCATGTGTTTTTTCCTGTTTGGGAAATGAATTATGCATCGTCTTAATCAAATAAATACAAATGAGAACGCCTTGCCAATCAGTGGCAGAAGCCCGAAGAAGGTGTTGCGTACTAAGAGATACACTCCTCCCCTCCCCCTCTGTATCAGTTTTGTGCCTTTCATTTCTCTTCCTCGGACAGACTATGGAGAAATGAACACCCCACCATTTCTGTCTCATCTCTTTGTTTCTCCCTCCTCCCCGTTCCCGCTCTCCTTCACTAAGCACAGAGTGGGCAGAAGAGAGTTCACACACTCCAGCAGGGGCTCGCACCATTCCACAGGCCTTGTTTTGCTGTGCAATCTGGAGAAAAGCATTTCATTTGGCCAGGGGATTTACTGCTCGATTATACTGTGCAAGCACACAAATGGGTCACCGTTTATAGGTACTTTTGCAATTTGTTTGTCTGTGGCAGTTTGTCTGATTCATGCCGATTTTTTTTTTGTCTTAGCTTTTGAGTGCCATGAAACACTTACATGGTTATTACCTCTCAAACATACTTGTGTTTTTCATTTTTTTGGTTTTATCTCATTCACTCAAATTTAGCAATGTTGTCTTAAAGTCCAAAAAATAATCAATGAAAAAAATACTTAATAAAAAAAAAAAAGATACGGTCAAATTTGCTGTCATTCTTTGAACTTTCACAGGGGTAATCCACACGATCAGAAATTTTGTGTGAGGGTGAAAAATTTACACAGATTTCGCAGAGGGTTAAAGTTGGTAACACCACATTGTCCAACAGAAAGCTGTTTGGTTTGAAAATGATTTCTGTGTGAATTTTGCTTCATATACTACATAATAGACTATTTTTCTGAAATTTCACACTTTTACAATGGAAGCAAACACTGCCAGGAGGGTCTTAAGGTCAAAGGGCAAAGCTCTTATAAAGCACTAACATGAATTGTTCCATAAAAACACAATTTACTGACATAAATGGACAATGTAAGCACAGCAGAAGTGGTGAGTCATGTGAGTTAACCATAAAAAAAGGGTTTCAAAGCTGGCTCGAAAGATACCTGCTAATTTAATATATAATGTTTATTCTTCTCAATTAAAGTCTTAAACACCTACATTATATTAGTAACAATAATCATAGGAAATGTTGCAGGTACAATTTTTATTGGTACTTTCTCATAAATGAATGGGCAAATAAACTGCTCTCATATACTATCAAATAAACAAGACTCATTAAAAGTGTTTGTTTGACCTCCTCATTATTGTACAAAGTGGGGTATTTATTTCTGGACTATTGCATATTATTATTCTTCAACTAGAGATGGCAATGAACTAAGTTTTAACTGTGAATTAAATTATTGGTTTCTGCGAGTGGACAATAGTCATGCATCTATATAAAGACACTGAAAACAGGTAGATATGCTCCTTACTTGTCTCAGAAAAAAAATATATAGTATCAAAATGCAAAAACATGGAAACACAAATCTGCAATAAATTAACTAAAATGTAAGCATAAAATATTATTACATGCTTATATAAAAATATTAATATTTAAAAAAATAATATTTGAATAAAATCAATGTTAAAACAACTTTATCTACACTTAATAGGAGTAATCTTACATGCGCAACATACACGTGTGCATTCGTCCTCTTGCTGGTGTTTCACAAAAGCATTTCTATCAGTGATGGAGCTTAACTTGTGGGTGATATTTCACTTGTTGATGATAATTAAATTTCACCATGCAAAGAATGCAAATGACTTTACTTTTGTTAAACATCCCATATGGCACATTTGAAATTATCCGTAAAAATGTCTTTTCTCATTTACTGAGTAACACATGCTCCACTAGGGGCTTGTGTGTGTGTGTGTGTGTGAGAACGTTAGCTACGATCAGTTCCAATCAGCTTCAAATGTTTCAATCAATTTTTAGAAATTGCACTGAACAAAATGAAAATGTTAATTCCAAAATTTAATAAAATGTTAACAGTTAAACATACTTTAAACATATTTAATCAATAGCATGTGTTAACTTTGACAGCCCTAACAAGAAAGAAAAATCAAATAAACAATACTTACAGCACACAGATGCACCAAAAAAACTAACTTCAAAAAACAATCTGTTCAAGTATTTTCTTTGTGATGCTAAAGCTTGGTTACACAATTGAGTGCCAGCTGAGTGCTAGCAGACAGATTGTCTGAGCACCCTTGAAAGCATCTACAGGCTAAAATCAGTTGAATGCTGTGAATACAGGTGCATCTCAATGAATTAGAATGTCGTGGAAAAGTTCATTTATTTCACTAACTCAACTCAAATTGTGAAACTTGTGTATTAAATAAATTCAGTGCACACAGACTGAAGTAATTTAAGTCTTTGGGTCTTTTAATTGTGATGATTTTGGCTCACATTTAACAAAAACCCACCAATTCACTATCTCAACAAATTAGAATACTTCATAAGACCAATAAATAAACATTTTTAGTGAATTGTTGGCCTTCTGGAAAGTATGTTCATTTACTGTACATCTACTCAATACTTGATAGGGGCTCCTTTTGCTTTAATTACTGCCTCAATTCGGCGTGGCATGGAGGTGATCAGTCTGTGGCACTGCTGAGGTGGTATGGAAGCCCAGGTTTCTTTGACAGTGGCCTTCAGCTCATCTGCATTGTTGGGTCTGGTGTCTCTCTTCTTCCTCTTGACAATACCCCGTAGATTCTCTGAGGTTCAGGTCTGGTGAGTTTGCTGGCCAGTCAAGCACACCAACACCATGGTCATTTAACCAACTTTTGGTGTTTTTGGCAGTGCGGGCAGGTGCCAAGTCCTGCTGGAAAATAAAATCAGCATCTCCATAAAGCTTGTCAGCAGAAGGAAGCCTGAAGTGCTCTAAAATATCCTGGTAGATGGCTGCGTTGACTGTGGACTTCAGAAAACAATGGACCAAAACCAGCAGATTAAATGGCAGCCCAATTCATCACTGACTGTGGAAACTTCACACTGGGCTTCAAGCAGCTTGGATTCTGTGCCTCTCCAGTCTTCCTCCAGACTCTGGGACATTGATTTCCAAATGAAATGCAAAATTTACTTTTATCTGAAAAGAGGACTTTGGACCACTGACAATCCAGTTTTTTTTTCTCCTTAGCCCAGGTAAGATGCTTCTGACATTGTTTCTGTTTCCGAAGTGGCTTGGTAGCCCTTTTCCTGAAGACGTCTGAGCGTGGTGACTCTTGATCACTGACTCCAGCTTCAGTCCACTCCATGTGAAGCTCTCCCAAGTGTTTGAATCAGCTTTGTTTGACAGTATTCTCAAGCTTGTGGTCATCCCTGTTGCTCGTGCACCTTTTCCTACCCCATTTCTTCCTTCCAGTCAACTTTTCACTTAATATGCTTTGATACAGCACTCTGTGAACAGCCAACCATTCAGTAATGACCTTCTGTGACTTACCCTCTTTGTGGAGGGTGTCAAGGGACTTACCCTCTTTGTGGAGGGATTGTCTTCTGGACAACTGTCAGATCAGCAGTCTTCCCCATGATTGTATAGGCTATTGTGTAACCATTTTGAAGGTTCAGGAAACCTTTGCAGGTGTTTTGAGTTGATTAGCTGATTGGCATGTCACCATATTCTAATTTGTTGAGATAGTGAATTGGTGAGTTTTGTTAAACGTGAGCCAAAATCATCACAATTAAAAGAACCAAAGACTTAAACTACTTCAGTCTGTGTGCATTGAATTTATTTAATACACAAGTTTCACAATTTGAGTGGAGTTAGTGAAATAAATGAACTTTTCCATGACATTCTAATTCATTGAGATGCACCTGTATATTTGAACATAAAGATACCTGCCCAGACAGCCTGTCTGCATACAAGAAAGCAGAGCAGAGCACACCAGCCCAAACAATCACAGCAGATGGGCTACACAGAGCTAGTTTTTAAAACATGAAACCTGACTGATAACAGCAATCAACTTTGAGTGTGAATAATATGGACATCGACATGTACTGTAAATGTCTAGATTTTGCCTAATACTGTGTACAACAAGTCAATAATCAATCCTGCCGGATTAAGCAGGCCTGAATCCCTTGTTGCCGGCTTGCATCACTGAGCAAGCATCAGCGTCAATTAATGGTTCAGTTTTCCGAGACCATATTTGTGTCCACTGACTAAAACTTTCTTGCTGATTCTTGTTGAAACAGTCCTAATTAGGTGTAATTTATGATATGGACACTACTTTTTTTTTTTTTTTTTTGCCATAACCAGTTATATCCCAACAATTTTATTCCTGCATGGTACGAATTGCACATATGTGTATGTTTCAACGGTGGAATATTTTGTTCCATTTGATTTTTTTTGACATGAAACTTTAAACAACATTAAAAAAAATAATAATAATAAAAATAAATTTAAAAAAAAAACATTTTTGATATAAAAGTATTAAATGTTGCCATATGCCAACTTCATACAATGGAAAGTGGTCTAAAAACTATTTTGTTTTTAAAATTTACTTCAATGCGAAAGTGAATTAATTACATTTTTATGGGTTAATTTTAAAGAAACATTGCTTTAAACATTCCCATGCTCATTTTTGCCTGAAAATAAGAAACATAAATAATTATTTATGCATGAATTCAATTATATCATGGTAAATATTTTCTAACAAAATAATACATGCAATAATTATAATAATCTATAAAAAAAGAAATTCTAATGAGAAAACGCATTAGAGCAATTACATTACAGTTTTATGCAACACAGTTTCACAACCAATTCGTACGTATTTTACGAGGTGGCTAATTTTGTACGATTTGAGTGATGGGTAGGTTTAGGGGCGGGGTTAGGTGTACGTCATCCGTACAAATTCATACGAATTGTGCAACTCGTAAAATACATACACTGTAAAAAGCGATCAGTTGACTTTACTTAAAAAAAATTGAGGAAACCCGTTGCCTTAAAATTATTAAGTAAAGGAAATTCATGCAAAATTAAAAGAAAAAAGTTAAGTGAACTTGACAATTCTGAGTTACATTAACAAATAAACAAAAGAAAATGTGTTGTGGTCACTTTTTATTTTGAGTTGGACTAACTTAAATTCATTAAATTGCGATTACTTAAAAGTGTGAATCTACTTAAAACTAACAAGTTAATCTGAGTTCTGTCTACTTAACTAAATTGAGGAAACCCGTTGCCTTGAGAAAATTAAGTAACTACAACTTATTGTATTTGTGTAGTTACAATTCACTTGAGACTGATTTGATGTAATCTTATTTTACTGATTTCTTTCACATTGAAGGCTACTAATACAATTCTCAAAAATACTAAATTGTTCAAAACAGACAGCACACAAACATTTCTATGAAGAATTGTCAAAAGCAAGTCAACTCACTCTTATTTATATATATATAGCACTTCATACAATACAGATGGTGTCAAAGGAGCTTTACTTTGTTAAACAGGAAAATAGTGTCAATAATGCATACAAAATTCAGTTATGCAGTAAAGCAGCTCTAAAAAGAGGACTAGGGCTGCAACTAACGATTATTTTGATAATCGATTAGTTGGCCGATTATTTATTTATTTATTTATTTTCGATTAATCAGATTTTTTTACAAAAAAACGCTAAATTTTCTTCGTTTATTTTATTGACAAAAACACTTCCGCATTCTGCCCAATGTCCTTCAAACAAATGTGCCAACTGAATGCTATAAAAACATACAGTGCTTAATTTATTAGACCACCTGTCATAATAAAGAGAAAACACAAATATTTTAGGAATCTGTCAAAGAATTGTTTAAATCTAAAAATGTTATTGTCATTTATTGGGCCAATAACAAACTGAAACAACTACATTTTTATTCACATAAAAAATAGCCTCCTGCCTTTCATAACAGCATGCATTCTTGCTGGCATTGTTTAGCTACTTTTTGACTGTAATTGGGTATCTGAAAAAATCTTTCATAGATCTTTCATTCTTTCATAGATAACAGAAATAATTATATTATAGCATTAGAAATAGCCCACTGTTACTAAAGAGCTTACGCATATTGGAGGACTAACCAATACAGATAGCAAAAAAATGATTTTAGTAAACACCAATACTGTTAGTTTAGAGCAGCAGTGGCACAAAGCTTACATTATTTGTTATAAACCTTAAATACATTTGTTTTAATAAATTTGTTAAGCACTGTATATAGGCCTATAGTTTAAATTTCTTCATCAAAAATTAAGATAATAAAGATAATAAAGACGAATAAAAACACAAACTCAGTGTTAACCAACTTTTTGATCAGTCACGTTTACTGTAATTTCTTTATCCTGTAAAAGCCGTCTATGAAGCGTCTGATATTTATATTCAGACAATTATACGCAGTTATCCCTTTACAGTTCCTACTCTCATAAAATATGTGCACTCCATGTTGACTTGTAAACCTTAATTGAACGTTCAACAACAGATATTTCAGCACAATGAATATTTTTGCGCTGAATATTGTCTCCCTCTCTGACGCGCGTTCATACGCCCGCCGCGCCGGCGCTCATTCAGTAATTCGGTCATTTAAACTTAACACAGACTGTCAGGATGGGACTTTATGCAAAAATGGAAATGCTTGCGTGAATTTGTGGCATTTACAGATAAGGATATGACCATAAACTGAACGTTTTTGCGCTGAGGATGCACACGCATCTGTCAAAGCACCTGACAGGATAGCCATTACGCTAATGCATTAACTTAAAGCTTAAAATAAAGATTTCTCATGTTTTGTGCAGCTTGGATCACGTACTTCTCCCGCAGCATCTCATTCTGTTTCCTCCACTATTTTTAGATGCATTTTGGCCACAGAAATGCATTCAGTGCTGTAATTTGACGCGACCGGCTGAAGTTGGACGTGCACTGTAGGCAGACCCGATTATTCGATCATGAGAATCGTTGTCGATGATTTTCATTATCGATTATAATCGATTTTATCGATTAGTTGTTGCAGCCCTAAAGAGGACAAAAGTAAATAGTCAACATTTCAGTTAAAGTCAGTTCATCATTGATTCAGTCATGTCATCATCATCCAGCTCAGTTCAGTTCCCTTCAAAAAGTGTCTCTGCAATCAAGTCGTTAATATTCCCAAAAATTAAGTGTCCCCAAATAAGCAAGCCAAAGATGACCGAAATGGAGAAAAAACCTTGGTAGAAAGCAGGCTCAGTCGGGGGACCAGTTCTCCTCTGGCCAGACGAACCAACGTGGTGTTTGTCATCGTGGTCTTTGCTGAGGTTTTGTGCCGATGAGTGGTATAGGTGATGAGGCCTTCACTGGGGATCTGTCTTTGGGGCTCATCTAGTTGACATGGTCTCTGCTGACATTCAGGGCTGTAGAGTTGTCTCCACCATCTGGACTGGATCCGGACTGGTTCCAGCTGACAGCAGTGACCATCTAATCTAGATACAGACTAGATCCGGATGGCTACGGTGACCTCGGAATAAGAATAAAACAGACTAATATTAACACAGATGCCATACTTCTTACGATGTAACAAGTACATTAGGTGTTACTGACATTGTTATTGTTAGCAAACACCTTCAGAATGAGACGTGGCCTTTTTGGGACTAATTTAATAGACACTTCAAACATTACAATTACACTACCTTTTCTTTACATATTGCAAGACTGTCAAAGTAAATAACTTACCACAATTCGCCCACACGAAAGAAGAATGTATAATCCATTAAACAGTCCCGCGCTGACACTTCTGCTTAAGCGTGTTCTTAGCATATGCCTGAAATTATATGAAAGCCATTAACACAAAATGGTTGACTAGGAATAACCGCAGTCTCAATTAGACATCATTTATACTGCTTGACAAAATAAACACTCTTAGGATGCATTCAATTAAAACTCATACAAATCAACTCACAGACATAGTGTGTTTGTATAAAAATCAATATAACAAAGAAACTTTACTTATCATACAGTGGATAACAATTAACAAATAACAATTTAGTTTAGTTGGGTCCATAAAGAACACTACCAGTCAAAAGGTTTTGAACAGTAAGGTATGTTTTTATTTTTTTTTAGTTTTTAAAGAAGTCTCTTCTTCTCACCAAATATTTCAAAATATTTTCATACATTTATAAATATATATTTAAAAATGTTACTATTTTTGTTGTACTTAGGATCACATAAATGCAAGCTTGGTGAGCAGAAGGGACTTCTTGAAAAAAAATAAAATAAAATCTGACTGTTCAAAAACTTTTGACTAGTAGTGCATGTTCACCTGTTGGAGCTGAATTGGGGGGGGGGGGGGGGGGGGATTTCTAATTCATAGTTATTTAAATTGCAATTAACCAATTAAAATTCTGGTACATTCAAAGATGGTACATTCATTATTCTTGCAATAGTCAAGTGTTCAGGCACCTGAATAATATCTGCATGCACAATAATGAGAAGTACACACATAAGGGCCTCCATACAGCAGAGTCTGATGTGGCAGGTGGAACTAGAACTGACTTCATGAACTGCCCTGAAACACAATTGAAAAACGATTATCATAAATATAAATATAGCTTCACAATGCTCATTTTGGCTTCTGTCAGACTGATATTTAGTCTTTACTGAATCGTTTCAGTGTGCTTTTTTAAATTCTTTTTTAAATTGTAAACGCCTCTCACAGGCTCATGTGAGCGTCCGGGATCCACACAAAACCTATTTTACTACAAGAACAAACACTTCACACCAGATAAAGTTTTGAAAATATTAAGTATATTATTGTAAAGTTACGTGTTTTACTGACCAATTTAAACAACTAAAAGGGATAAACATAAATTTACCTCAGACTGTATCTTGAACCACAACAAGCGCAAATACACCAACAGGGATTGCCCATGTAAAATAACAAAGAGGGGAATTTGAAAACGTATTAACATTGAAAAATATAAATTTAGAGTGAAATTTAACATTACATGGACGAAACGACGAATAAAAGTAGATTTATAAAGCTTACCTTTGGCTCAGCACCCGCCTGTCTGTCAGAAGACCGTTAGAGCTGCGTCACTGTCAGAAGACCGTTAGAGCTGCGTCATTACTGTCAGAAGACCGTTATGGTTTGAATTTCAAACTGCGTCATGTAGTGAAGGCCTCTGAGTCCGTCCTCTGTAGGTTTATAAAGTGTCCTCAACGCAGAATAAAGTCATACAGAATCTATCGCGGTGGTATTATCTTCAGTCTTTAGTAATACACAGAATTAATATCTTCAGTCTTCGCGGTTGCTTGCGCCATCATGTTTAACTTGCGTCCCTTCAGAATGAGACAGTTAATTTCGCGGCTAATTTCAAAGGGTTTATTTAGCTTCAATTACCACCTGACAACACTTTAAGCATTACCATTACAGTGTTTTTGCTTACATATTTATAGACTGTGGAAGTAAATAACTTACCGCCATTTGACAATATATAAAAAAGCATGCAAATATCTTTTGAAAATGCCCGCGGTAGCACAAGTGCTTGCTGTCGGAAACGCCGGCAACCCGCCAAAATAAAAGCCTGCTGATTTTAAGTTTGAAAATGATGAAAATTCATATGAAAAAAAGAAGTAAATATTAGTAATATTAAGTTTACTATATAGTAATTGTATTTGTATTTAATACTCACTTTTTATTTTAAAAATATAGCTAACTAAAACAATAAAACAATAAAAACATTATAATAAAAACATGATTTTTGAAAATTATAAATAGTTATGTTTTTGCAAATAAACTCTCACCTCTGTCTATAACACATGCACAAAGGAGTCACATGTTCGACCTTTTCATTGAACACAAAGAAATTAAGTTTATTGAACTGAATTGCAATGCTTTAAGTAACATAAAGTAATAAAAACTCGATCAAACTGAGTATGTCAACAGAGCAGAAACAAATAAGTAAAATTAACGTAATTTTACTAAGTTAGCAGTGCATCATCTTTTACAGTGTACTATTTATCAAAAATCGTATGAATTTGTAAGCGTGAGGTCATACGAATTAGCCACGTCTTAAAATATGTACGGATTGCCGTGAGATCGGGCTGTTTTGTCATATGGCAACATTCACATTTTCATAAGTTTCTGTAAAACTATGTTAGATGATCCGTTGATCAGGTAATAACAACATCTAAATAACTTTCCAAACATGCAAAAAAATAATAAAATAAAATAAAAAAAATAAAAACGTAGAAGAAACATTAAAATGTGTCTAATAGAGCAATTTGTGGAACATTTCAGAAAAGCAAATTAATGGTTTCTTTAAAGACTGCAACTTTATTTACAGTTTATGTCTGTGAAGAAAATGAATAAAAAATAATATGTTGCCATTACTACACTGTGCCATACAAGGTTATGAAAGCCTCTCCTCTGCAATACAGAGGAAAACAGATTAGTTTTCATTGTGTTAATATGGGTTTTAATGAGTGGTACTGTTACCACTTGAATTTGATGGATTATAATGTATTGCTGTTTGCTGCAGTTGTTCCCTATCGATACTTCACTCGTACTGCGTCTTGCTCAAGACGCTAAGGGGAAAACTCTTTTTTTCTCCGATGACTGAAGCGGAGCTGCACGAGCCTATGGCGACGAAGCCCGCCAGAGCCCGCCAGAATGGGTGGGGCCATCTGGCTATATAAGCGTGCATTCCGCCATAGGATCCTCAGATTTCTTCTCCTTCAGCGACGACAAGATCTTCGCTCTACGAGACTCGAAGCCTTCGCCGCTGAACAAGCCTTGCAGCGGATCAAGACCCCTTTCTGCTCGGCTGTCTTCGCCGCTTCCCAGCCGCCTTTAGTGTCTGCAGCATCTGCGGTCTTCCAGGTCCCCTGCCGCTATCCGGCGATTTTCTCTATAAGAGCAAATTTCTGAGAGCAATTTTCTCGGCGTTATTGCAAATGCCGTGTCGTTACTGCTGCTGACAAACACGGCGAGTGTGTTTCATGCTTGGGCGCCGCCCACTCTGAAACTGCACTCACTGGGACGGAATGTCCTCATTACGAGGATATGAGTCTCGCCTCTCTGCACTCGCCGTTAGCTTTCTTTTCAGAAAGCAACTCCACCCCTCGCGCCCTCCCGCTTTCTTCCTCCTAGGAGCCTGTGAGGAAAAAGCATCGGGGCAGAGGATCTCGGTGCTCGGAGATAAGTGAGCCCACGCCTACTGAGCCCCCGCGTGCCTCACTCTCTTTTCATAGAGAGGTTTCTCCCGTCCTCTTCGCTCACCCGGACCAGCGTCCCTCTGCAGCTGTGAGTTATCTGGTCTCGTTCGGTGGGAGCGAATGTGGCGACATGGACGACATCATGTCACTGGGGCCTTCAGATGCGGAGGAGCTGTCGGGCTCATCTCACGACCTCGCCCCCCTCCAGTCTGTGCAGCCCAGCGCAGCCAGCTCAGGCATGGATGCCGAACTGTTCCAAGTCCTGTCTAAAGCTGTGCAAGAGCTGGGTTTGGAGTGGTCTCCTTCTGAGGATCTGACCCGTAGCTGCCCGGATGAATGGTTCTTGCCGGGGCACCGTCAGGCCCCTCGTCAACGGGCTTCACCATTCTTCCCAGAAGTCCATGATGAGATCACCAGATCTTGGCGCGCCTCCTACTCGGCCAGCCTACGTGCCTCTTCTTCGTCCGCCCTCACATCGGTCGACGGCGCCGAAGAAAAAGGGTACAACAGTCTGCCTCCCCTGGACAAGTCAGTGGCCGCACATCTCTGCCCGCCCATGGCCATTGGCTGGAAGGCAAGAGCCGCCCACCCGTCCAAGCCATGTAGGACGACTTCAGCTCTTGCTGGACGAGCCTATTCGTCGGCTGGACAAGCGGCCTCGGCGCTTCACTCCATGGCGGTCCTCCAAGTTTTTCAGGCCAAACTCCTTCGCTGCATGGACGAGTCTGGCCCGGATCCCGCAGCTTTTAAGGAGCTGTGCAGTGCGACCAACCTGACTCTACGCGCCACCAAGATGACGGCTCAGGCGATTGGCAGGTCCATGGCCAGTCTAGTAGTGCTCGAGCGCCGCCTATGGCTGACCCTTACGGAGATCAAGGATGCAGATAAGGTCCCCTTCCCCTGACTCCCGGCCTGTTTGGACCTGTGGTCGAGGGCTTCGCTGAACGCTTCACTGCCGCGCAGAAGTCGTCCCAGGCAATGCGACACTTCTTGCCTAAGCGCTCAAGCTCTGTAGCTGCTTCCAGTCGCCCCAAGATGGAGCAGACTCAGCAGCCAGCAAAACCCACACCTCCAGCTACTCAACCATCTTCCAAGCCTGAGCCCCGTCATCGCTCCCGCTCGGCCAGACGCTATCAATTTCCTAAGCGCCAGGGACCCCGGCCCAAGATAGTGCTGGACCCGGAGCCTCAGGCATCTTCCTGATCTAAGGGACAGAAAGAGGAAGCGGCCAAGTCTCGCTACAGCCAGACTACTCCCCAAGCAGCCTCTGTTTTGCCTCCAAGCACCCCATTCAATTCCGGTTGCCGACGGCAATGTGTTTGTGATAAACGCTGTTGTGAACACTGGGCCCGTTCAAATAGCGCCCACACAATCGATCGCTGTTATAGCGAGAAAAATAAAACACAAACATTTTCAAAAAGAGAGCACATTTCCTCTTCCTCTTATCACAAGCATCAGGTCCCCGCTAGGTGGACTGTCGCTCGTAACAATCCAACCCCTCGCCACAAGGGCCGAGGCCTGGCAGGCCATCTCCGGAGTGTCAGACTGGGTTTTGGGGATAGTAAAGTGAGGATACACACTTCAATTCACTTGAAGGCCCCCGCAATTCGGCGGCGTGGTTTCCACCTCGGTTCAGAGCAAGGATCCACATGTCCTGCGCTGAGGTGATGAATTTGCTGGCGAAAGGAGCCGTAGAAACAGTTCCCCCAGCTCAGAGCGAGTCAGGCTTCTTCAGCCGATACTTTCTCGTCCCCAAAAAGGATGGTGGCCTGAGACCCAACCTCGATCTCAGACACCTGAACCGCGTCCTTATGAAACGGCCATTAAGGATGATTACATTGAAACAGATCCTCTCGCAAGTATGCCCAGGGGACTGGTTCTTTTCGCTGGATCTGAAAGACGCATACTTTCACATCCAGATAGCCCCCAACCACAGGCGATTCTTGAGATTCGCCTTCGAGGGAGTGGCTTATCAATACACAGTCCTTCCCTTTGGACTGTCCCTAGCTCCTCGCACTTTTACGAAGTGCATGGATGTGGCTCTTTCCCCACTGAGACAGATGGGAATCCGTTTTCTGAATTAACTCGACGACTGGCTCATTATGGCCCAGTCGGAGGACGAGCTACTATCTCACAGATCTTTCCTCCTTTCTGCCAGACCTGAGGGGACACCACATCTTAGTCCGTTCAGACAGCATGACGGTGGTGTCCTATATAAATCGCCAGGGCAGTCTCTCCTCGAAGCGCCTCTTCATTCTAGCAGAGCATCTCTTGGAATGGGCTCAGCTCAACTTGCGTTCGCTGAGAGCAACGCATGTGCCGGGCAGGTTGAACCAGCAATGTCCCTTCGGACAAGTGGACACTTCGTCCACAAACGGTTCAGGAAATCTGGGAGATCTTTGGCAGGGCAGAGGTCGACCTCTTCGCCTCAGAAGACAACTCTCATTGCCAAACTTATTTTTCGAAGGACAAGGATGCGTTGGCCCACGACTGGCCCAACCTCCTCCTTTACGCTTTTCCCCCAATCACCCTGATCCCACAGGTAATCAGGCGAATCAGGGAACACAAATATAGGGTTCTGTTAGTGGCCCCGCTCTGGAGGAACCAGCACTGGTTCGCAGAGCTGTTTCGGCTGCTCTCTGCAGCCCCATGGCCCATCCCCCTGAGACGGGATCTCCTCTCTCAGGCGAACAGAACAATTTGGCACCCCCATCCCAAGCTATGGGCTCTAAATCTTTGGGCTCTCGACGGGAGCCTGCGGACCTCCCTGAGAGTGTACTAAATGCAATTTCTCAGGCTAGAGCACTGTCTACGAGACGACTCTATGCCCTTAAATGGTCTGTCTTTTCCGCCTGGTGTACAGCCCGCGGCGCAGACCCAGTTTTCTGCGACAAATCTCTGATATTGTCCTTCCTGCAAGAGCTGTTGGATAAGGGTCTCCGCACCAAAGGGTCTCCGGTCACGAAGCAGAGATTCCCCTTCCATCTCAAGGTCTATGTAGCAGCCATAGCAGCCTCTCACGCTCATATAGCTGGCCAATCGGTGGGCAGGAACAACCTAGTCATTTGTTTTCTGAAGGGATCCAGGAGGCTCAACCAGCCTCGCCCCATCACCGTCCCTACATGGGGTCTGCCCACGGTGTTGAGGGCTCTGAAGAGCCCTCCTTTTGAGCCGCTACAGTCCATTGACTTTCGTTCCCTGACACTAAAAAACATTCTGCTACTAGCGCTAGCATCAATAAAACGTATGGGAGATCTGCAGGCGCTCTCTGTGAGCCCCTCCTGCCTTGAATTTGGGCACAGCGACTCTAAAGTTGTCCTGAAGCCAAGGCATGGTTACATACCCAAAGTGCTCTCGACTCCGTTCAGAGTGCAGGTGATAACTCTTTCAGCACTTCCTCCTGCGGAGCAAGATCAAGAGTTGAATTTACTCTGCCCCATCAGGGCACTGAGAATTTATATTGAGCGTTCCGCCCCTTTCAGGCAGTCGGAACAGCTCTTTGTATGCTTCGGCAGCTGCACCAAAGGGTCTCCGGTCACGAAGCAGAGATTTTCCAAATGGATAATTGATGCTATTGCTCTAGCATACTCTTCTTTGGGCCTACAGTGCCCCATGGGAGTAAGAGGCCAGGGTCCTTTCTGCATAAACAGGCTCACCCTTGTCATATGACAAAACCAGTATTGGCGTTTGCCTTCTTCTTGTACGCTCTTGGCCCTCACTGAAGTTCCGAGGCTGTACGAAATTCTCTTGGGATTACTCAAGGCCGAGCTGACCTCTGTGAGTTTGGCCCTATTGCCTCCTGCAGGTCTTCCCTGCACCATACTTGGTCCCTCTGGGCCCCTTTTGGTGCTTAAGGCAAGTTCAAGTATTAGTTGTTCCTCTAGCATAGCACGGCGGGATTGTACTGGTTCCCCTTAGCGTCTTGAGCAAGACGCAATACAAGTGAAGTATCAATAGGGAACGTACTCGGTTACTAACGTAACCTCGGTTCCCTGAGATATGGGAACGAGTACTGCGTACTTTGCCGTGCTATGTAGCTGGACGACTCAGTCGTCGCTTCAGTCGAAGTAAGCTGAGGATCCTATGGAGGAATGCTCGCTTATATAGCCAGATGGCCCCATCCATTCTGGCGGGCTGTGGTGGACTTTGTCGCCATAGGCTCGTGCAGCTCTGCTGCAGAGCCATTAGTTTGTTTTTAATCCACCGCACGAACCAATGGCCGTGCAGTTACACTGCGTTATTGAAAAGGCTTCAGTTATCGGAGAAAAACTTTCCCCCTAAGCGTCTTGAGCAAGACGCAGTACTCGTTCCCGTATCTCAGGGAACCGAGGTTACGTTAGTAACCGAGTACATTTTTCTCATTGTCTGTTGTTCATCTGCAGCCCACAATTTGGTCCAGTAATATCATGAAATCAAAAGTGAACAGGCATGCACACGTTCACGATATACATCCACTGAACATTCAGCTGCAATTTCAATGTATTAAACACATTATGCATATGCTTATTACATAATACCATCATATCATCATATTTCAAAACATGTACATCTAGAGCAACACACATATGCCAGTTTCAGATTTAAGCATAATGTTTAAAATATGTCAAGTACATTTAAGTACTTAAATTGCTCGAAAATAACGACTCACCCACTTAGTAAAGAGCATGTATATTTCTATAGTAAAAAGGGCATTTAATGTGCTATTGTAACTGCTACTTAAATAATTTTAAAGATTTTATATCTAATCATAATGTTAATAAATGTAACATTTTAGTTTTGAGCTGAAAAAAGAGCTAATGCGCTGTTATTTATGTGGCAATACAACCACATAATACAACCAATTTTTGAACAATAAATTACCCTTATTATGTAATATTTTGTGTTTTTGCTATACCACAAAACATTAGGAAATAATAAAACGAGCAAATGCACAACAAATGCCCTGCATATAACTTGACTTATTTGTTAATGAGCAAAAATGACATACATAGCCATTCATAATTACTTTCCACTAAAAGTCTATGCAGTCTTTGTCGTGTGTGTGTGTTTTTTTTTTTTTTTTAATTATTTTAAAAAATAAATAGAAAGAAAATGAGAGAAAACTGCAGTTGTTTGAGACAGAGAGATTAGAAATCTATTACCAGAGCAGATAACCAGTGGCCTTCTTCAAGCCATTTATCTAACTGTCCTCTCACATGGATCTTAAAGTTTGCATCTCCAGCCCTCAAAACTCAATATCTGAGAGGGGCAGTAACACCACTGAAAGTGTAATGAATTGCAAAGGGGTTTGTGTGTGTCATCAGTTAACCTAATCTACTGCGGCCATAAAAAAAAAAAAAAATGGGCTGGGCTGAAATCACATGACAAACTGTAGGATGAAATGGTGTTTGGATGGTGTGGTCAGCTACACCATTATCCTTTCAGCCTCTATGTAAAATTTCTGTCAGTAATGAGATGAGTAGGACAGGTTTTACTTTAGTTAAATAGATGTTCTGAGTGATGCAGCCTGGATGCAACAGAATTATTAAAAATAAATAAATAAGTAAATAAGTAAATAAATAAATAAATAAAGAGAGAGAGAGAGAGAGAGAGAGAGAGAGAGATAAATGAGCACAAACCAGAAAGTGAAAGACTGGATTTTGCAGGCAGAAACATAATATCACAGATGAAATTCTTCATGGAAGATATTTAAAGAATGTTATCAAGTTGACATTAGGCTTCTAATCAGCATTTATAAGATTAGGAAAAGTCATGAAGTGTCAAACAAGTGACACTAAAATATGAGATACTAAGTCATTATTTTGAGATAGAATTATGAGATAAATGTTGACAATGTTATGAGATACAAAAGTCAACAAATCATTTTGACTATCAGAATCAAGATTTTTCATGTCAGAATTTCATATTTTTATCTCATAATTATGACTTCAGGTCATAATTTTGACTTTTTATCTCATAATTATAAATAATTGACGTTATTTCAAAGCATGATTTTTTTTTCTTGTGTGACAGAAAAGGACTTTCATAAGTATTCAATATAATGTATTAAAAAAACAAGAAGAGGAAGTGTTGTTGCATGATGGAAAATCATGAAGTGTTAAATAAGTGACATTAAAATATGAGATACTAAGTCATAATTTTGAGACAAAGTTATTAGAAAATTGTTTAAATTATGAGCTAAAAAATCATGGTTTCACGTACAAAGTTTCAAGTTTCAGAATTAAGACTTAATTTTTATCTCATAATCAACAATTTGACTTTTTATCTCATAATCATGACTTTGGGTCATAATTTTGAATATTTATCTCATAATTATGACTTCATGTCAAAATTTTGTCTTTGTATCTCATAATTTGACACTGTCATAATTATAACTTATGTCATGACGTGTCATAATTATGATTTAGCAAGCATGCTTTTTTTCTTGTGTGGCAGAAATGGGTTTCCAAACAAAATGAAAATGATGAATTAAAAAACAAGAGGAGAAAGTCCCCATAATTATGCAGTTATGCCACAAAGGATTTTAGAAACTTGAGATATTGCATCTATGTTTTTGAATGTGGCTTATCCAATCATATTTAGAGTTTGAACATGACTATTTAATACATAAACTACTTACAGCAAAACTGCTCCATAAGTATGTTGCAAAATATTAAAATGACCTTGGGGTCTCTCAGAGCCCAAATGGGACTTGAGGTGGTTTCAAGAGGCAGTTTACACTAGCTCAAAAGCTGCCCACATCACATTACTTTGTGTGTAAGAGTGTGCATCTATGTGCCAGTATGCCGTCTGTTCTCTATTGATTGCCTGAGGCGGCCACCTGACCCGATTAATAAACTGCTGTTGCCAGCGCGGCATCCCTGCTTCCCCGCACACAGAGGAACGACACATCCATGATGCATGATGCAAGCTGGCTCCAAGTAGGAAGCAGGAAGGGGCTGGGGCATGGCCTGTGGACAGAGATCTGCTCTCAGCTGGCATCCACTACACTCAGCTGCAGATAGAAAGAGAGAGAGAAGATAAGAAGAGAGATACGAGAGAAAGGGTTATGATAGAAGAAGAAAAGGCGGAAAGAAATAGAATGATGAAAGAGGGGTCTGCGAAAGGAAATGTAATGTTCTCTAGCTAGATGGTAACAATGATTATGGTGTTTATCTTTTTTGGGCAAATACAATACTTTTGGCTTTTGACACAGTGGTGCCTACAACGTTATAAGACTAGACTTCAAATGCATGTTATATAAGTCAGGTAATGAAGTACAGTAACAAAAGTCCATCAGAATAGCCCATTTTAAGGAATCAAATATTCTCAGAGATCAGGCTATTGTAAGGATAAACTGTAACTATGAAAAGCAAGCATTACAATAATGACTGCCATCAGACAAATGTGGACTAATGTGGAGTAATGGAGACAAAAATCCTGGCATTTTAACAAATATTTTCTAATAATATAGTATTGGTGCCCCATTACGTTTTTGTTTTTAAGCATTAGAGGCACAACAAGTTATTGTACTGGTAATTATTACATATGTTGGATAAACTATTGCCTAACGTAACATTTAACATAGCAAAAAAAAAAAAAAAAGTAGACTGTTTGTGCTTTGTTAAACTTGTTGATATTTAAGGAAGCCCATTTTTGTCACACAAGAAAATAAAATTATGCTCAGGTAAATTTTAATGATGGCATAAAAGTCATAATTATTAATAAAAAAAAGTAAAAATTATGACATTCTAAGCCATAACTGACATTAGGTCAACATTATGAGATAAAAAGTCATAATTATGAGATAAAAAGTCAAAATGGTGATACAACAAATTCTGAGATAAACAGTTATGAATGACACAACATAATATGAAATGTCATAATTATGACAACTAGTCAAAATCATGAAAATGAAATTGTCTTGGTATTTCATTTTGACATTTTGACACTTTTTATGTCATCATTATTATTTACCAATGCATGATTGTTTTTCCCTTATTTGGTGGAAATTGGCTTCCACACATATTCAATAAACATAAAAAGAAAAAAAAAAAAAAATTCTTAACAGATTTACCCCATATAAACAAATAATTCATTATCCTGTGAATCCCAGAAAGTAATGTCCATATGGTAAGAATACAACTAAATCTTAATCCATCTATTTTTTTTTTTCATACAAATTACACTCTTGATGAAAGAAATTCAACTTTTACCAACTGCAAGAGCATCCACTACAATAATCAGGACAGTGGTTCTGGCGACACTTAAATCGAGAACCAATTGCAGTTGAAATACAACTAAAATGGATCAGATATGGAGCACTTTGTGGAGTACACAGCACAACATAACAGGGAAGGAAATGGAACAGATCCCTCAGGGCAAAAGAGAAGCTTCCCAGACCAAAGAGAATAGGAAGAACAAATAACAAAAAAAGGCAACAAAAAGACAGCAAGAAGACCTAGTGATGAAATTATTTCTTAGCTCAATTTCTGTCAGTAATGATCTGAGTAGAACAAGGTTCACTTTAGTCAAACAGATACTCTGAGTGATGCAGCCTGCATGCAACAGAATTATAAGAAAACAAATAAATAAGCACTAACCACAGAGTGAAAGACTGGATACTGCAGACAGCAGCCGATATGTGAGGTAACATTTTTCACTGAGGACGTGTGTAGAATATTATCAAGTTGTAAGTGAGCTTCTAATCCGATTAGGAAGAGTCATGAAGTGTTGTTAGGCATGATGCAAACTGGATTTTAGCAACTTGACTCATTAATATAGCGTATATACGGCTTTGAACGTAGCTCATCCTATCAGACTCGAGAGAACTATTTAATATATTTACATTTTTTATCAATTCCTAACACACAAATCCTGAAACAACTCACCATTTCCTCACAATTTGTCACGTTTCCGGTCTGTGGCCTTCCGCCCGATAGCCACCAGAGGTCACCCTTCCATCATATTGACTCTCACATTGCACAGACTACTTCACATCACCCCGGGACTACATTTTCCAGCAGCCATTTCACTAATCACACGCTCACACCTGAGACCCATCACACAATCACACACCCTACATAAGCCTTGGACTTCCTCGTTCTAATCGCCAAGTATTGTCTAGCGCAGTAGTTCTCAACTGGTGGGTCGCGACGGGACCGTTCTGAGTGGGTCGCGGAGTGTACGGCCAAAGAAACGACATCAACAACAAAAAACGTAATTCTAAATGTTTTTTTTTTTGTTTTGTTTGTTTTTTTTTTCTGATGCGAGACTTTTATTTTAAAAGACGTGCATGAAAGCTGTTGACACTTCTGTCAGATGCAGTAATAATTCCTGAGAAAAACGCACTGTCCAGATTCAGTAGCTGCGGTCAGATGAGATGTAAACAGATTAATTGTCAGTGTAATTATTCTATCATTATTTTCGTAACTTGCTATGAAAAAAAAGTCTCTCACCTCAGAAAAGCGAACTATCCTGTCCTGCCAGATGTTACCGTATTCGTAGCGCGCACTCTTCTATAGCACGCGCGAACGCGGCGCCGCGCTGTACATCACTTCACTAAAGCGCAGAAACTATGAGCATGCAACGCGTGAAATAAAAGTACAGTACCGATAAATCACATAACTGGTACTGAGTGTGTTAGCTGGAAAGGATTTGCATGAAAGTATGATATTCATTCTATTCAGGAGCAGTTTTCATGTGTTATTAACAGTTCATGTTATTCATGGTAACGATTGTTTCCATAACCCAAAAATATCATGTTATTTCCACTTTGTGTTATTTTGTATATGCTTAAATGACTGTGGTGTCTCATACCAACTTAATTGTATTAACAAAAACTAGTTTGGGACTGCTATCTAATAGCCTTACCTTATAGGCTGTTTATTCAGTATTAGTAATATTATTAACAGTCTTAACTTAATTTTAGTTAAATAAATTTGCTTTGTTTTTATTTTTTAACAAATTATATATATATATAAGTGGGTCGCGGCTTGATGAGCATGGGAAAACGTGGATCCCAAGGCCAAACCAGTTGAGAACCACTGGTCTAGCGTATATCACTCTCCTAGTGACAGCTACTCTACAGAGCCAACTTTAGTTATCATAGTCTTGCCTTGCCTGTTTTCTCATTCTGATTCTTGCCCATGTTTCCTGGATTAACCCTTTACCTTGCCGTTTGGACTCTGTTTGCCCCTGCCTGGATTATTGCTGTGAACCTGGATTATCTCTCTGCCTTGCCCTGTTGGATATTGTTCAACGATCGAAGACCCACGCTTGCCCTTGGATTACTCTTTGTCTTGCCTGTGTTGTACCTGTTTGCCACTGCATGAACCTTGCTTGTTTTATAACCACGTCCCTGAATAAAAGCCTTGCAAATGGATCCGCACATCTCTCATCTCGTCGGCTCCGTAACAGAATACTCAGCCACACAAGGATCCAGCGGCTTTCCTGAACGATACTGGCCAGGTATGGACACTGGGTTCACGATCGCTTGAAGACTATATTCAAGAATATCTAGACATTGCTAATTATTCTGATTTTCCGGATTGTGTCTTGATCTAATTTTTTTTTTTTTTTTTTTTTTGTGACAGCATTAACCTGCCACTAAAATCTAAACTAATTCGTGAGGGTCCCCGTTCGTTTCTCAGTCAGTTTCTGGACTATGCTTTGTTGACTGTTGGTTCAGCGTTCACTGTGGGTGTCGCGGAGGAACACGACACCGCGCCCGCTCGTGTAACGGCGGCCACGGAGCGAATTCACAAAATGGCAGCGACAGCGGAGCCTGGTCGCAAAATGGCGGACACAACAATGCCCCGTTACACCACAACTGCTCTTTCTGAGTCAAGACAAGTCACAGCTAATCTTCATGAGTCCAGTCAAGTTACAGCTGATCTTCGTGAGTCCAGTCAAGTCACAGCTGATCTTCGTGAGTCCAGTCAAGTCACAGCTGATCTTCGTGAGTCCAGTCAAGTCACAGCTGATCTTCGTGAGTCCAGTCAAGTCACAGCTGATCTTCGTGAGTCCAGTCAAGTCACAGCTGATCTTCGTGAGTCCAGTCAAGTCACAGCTGATCTTTGTGAGTCAAGTAAAGTCACAGCTGATCTTCGTGAGCCAAGTCAAGTCACAGCTGATCTTCGTGAGCCAAGTCAAGTCAAAGCTGATCGTCATGAGCCAAGTCAAGTCACAGTTGATCGACATGAGCCAAGTCAAGTCACAGCTGATCTCCCAGAGTCTCATCACGTCACAGCTGATCATCCAGAGTTGTCACATCTCAGCTGATCTCCCAGAGTCTCTCCATGTCTCGTCTGATCTCCCATTGTCACGTCACCTCACAGCTGATTGTCCAGAGTCTCGTCACGTCTCAGCTGATCTTCCAGAGTCTCGTCATGTCACAGCTGTTCATCCAGAGACCTGTCACTCTCTGTCTATTGCACCAAGATCGTCGAGGTCAGTTCTTCAATCTCCCAGACTGGCATCCAGTGTGGAGGACCTACCGCTGGTGTCAGCCCGTGCAGCTGGTATCCCTAAACCAGCGCTCTCAACCCCTCCTGTTCCTGAACTAATTCCCTTGTCAGAAGCGTTTCCCCTGATGGGGATCGCTTTTTGGTGTGCTTGGGCTGCATACACAACCACAGAACCTCCTGGAGTGGTGCCCGCTGCAGTTTCTCCAGAGGTGGCGGCGCATGCTGCAGAACCTTCCGAAGTGGCGGTGCTCGCTTCAGCTCCTTGCGTGTTGGTGGCGCCCAGCAATGCACGTCCAGCCCGTCATGTCATTGTCGAAGGAAACATAGATGAGCACTGTACCTGTCCTGTTAATGAACTCTACCTGTTTCCTGATGTTACCACTGTAGAACCTCCAGAGGTAGCGGCGTCTGCTGCAGAACCTCCAGAGGTGCCAGTGGTAACCATCTATGAAGCCTCGTCCTGCCTTGTCACTGCTATGGAGGCCATCTATGAATCCTCATTCCATCCTTTCACGGCTAAGGAGGCCGTCTATGAACTCTCTGCCTGTCCTGTCACGGCTACAGAGGCCACTTATGAACTTTTGTCCTGTTCTGAACCGGCCGAGGAGGCCATCTCTGAACTCTCATCCTGTGCTGAATCAGCCAGGGTGGCTGATTTTGAACTGTCCATCCGTTTAGTCTCATCTAATGTATCTGGTTTTGAACTGTCTGTCCTGCCAGTTTCCTTCAAGGAATCTAAACTTGAGCTGTCTGTCTGTCCTAATGCTGTTGTTGAGTCTGAATTTGAACTATCTGTCGGTCCTGATTTAATCATTGTGTCTGATGTTGAACCATATGTCTGTCCCGTTTCGACCAAAGAGCCTGATTTTGAATTGTCTGCTTGTCCAGTTTCAGTCACTGAAATGTCTGTCAGTCCAGTTTCCCTCAATGAGTCTGTTTTTGAACTGTCTGTCTTGCCAGTTTCTGTCACTAAACTGTCTGCTTCAGTCTCTGTCAATGCCCCAGATTTTGAGCTATCTGTCAGTCCTGTTCCAGCCAATGCATTTGATAATAAACTGTCTGTTGGTCCAGTTCCAGTCAATGAACCTGATTATGAACTGTTTACCCGCTCAGTTGTCATCAGGGAGACTGCCGATGAACTCATTGTGTTCCCTGCCTTGTCTCTTGGGGACATAAATGCTCTGTCTGTCTCATGTGTCTCAGTGTTCCCCCTTTCCCAGTCCCTGCCGTGGTCTTCAGGTCCGTCTGCTCTGCTCTGGTGGTCTTCTGATCCGCCTGTTCCGTCTGCTCTGCCGTGGTGGTCTTCTGCTCCGTCTGCCCCACTCTGGTGGTCTTCTGCTCCACCTGTTTTGTCTGCTCCGCCCTGGTGGGCTCCTGCTCCGTCTGTTCCGCTCTGGTGAGCTCCTGTACCGTCTGCTCCACCCTGGTGGGCTCCTGCTCCGTCTGTTCCGCCCTGGTGAGCTCCTGTACCGTCTCCTCCACCCTGGTGGGCTCCTGCTCCGTCTGCTCTGCCCTGGTGGGCTCCTGTACCGTCTGCTCCGCCCTGGTGGGCTCCTGTTCCATCTGCTCCGCCCTGGTGGGCTTCTGCTCTGTCGGTTCTGTCCTGGTCTCCAGCGCCGCCCTGGTTTTCTGCTCCGTCGGCTCCGCCCTGGTTCCCTGTTCCGCTTTGGGGCTCTGCTGGCTCTGCCTCAGTTCCCGGTCTCTCCACTTCCATGTGAACCTGGCCCTCGGTCCCTCCCCCTGTTCCGCCTCCGCTCCACCACCCTCCTGGATTTTACTGTTTTAGGAGCATCTGGAAGCCGCTCCTGGCTCTGTCACGAATCCGGTCTGTGGCCTTCTGCCCGATAGCCACTAGAGGTCACCCTTCCATCATATTGACTCTCACATTGCACAGACTACTTCACATTACCCCGGACTACATTTTCCAGCAGCCATTTCACTAATCACACGCTCACACCTGAGACCCATCACACAATCACACACCCTACATAAGCCTTGGACTTCCTCGTTCTAATCGCTGAGTATTGTCTAGCGTATGTCACTCTCCTAGCGATAGCTACTCTACAGAGCCAACTTTAGTTATCATAGTCTTGCCTTGCCTGTTTTCTCGTGTTCTGATTCTTGCCCGTGTTTCCTGGATTAACCCTTTGCCTTGCCGTTCGGACCCTGTTTGCCCCTGCCTGGATTATTTCTGTGAACCTGGATTATCTCTCTGCCTTGCCCTGTTGGATATTGTTCGCCAATCGAAGACCCACGCTTGCCCTAGGATTACTCTTTATCTTGCCTGTGTTGTACCGGTTTGCCATTGCATGAACCTTGCTTGTTTTGTAACCACGTCCCTGAATAAAAGCCTTGCAAATGGATCCGCACGTCTCTCATCTCGTCGGCTCCGTAACACAATTACTGTAAAATACAATCTGTACAAACTTCAAACCATCATGTAAATATCAAATATTTTAGTCAAAAACATATTCTCTTTTGTCAGTATCAAACTTTTCCCCCAGATGACATACAAAATCTATAAATTCACAGAGTACATTCCTGCCTAGAAAACACTAATCAGATCAGTTCAAAACACTGTTACAAAAATGGGAATCAGTATGCATTTCACAGCTCAGTGTCTATTACAGTATACAACATAAATGAAAGCATGTAAAAACCGAAAAATACAATGAGATTTGTGGAAAATAATAGGTGACACTTTATTTTAAAGTCCAATTTTCACTAACTAACCATTAGCTATGACTTTTGTCTCAAACTCTTAATTTGCTGCTTATTAATAGTTAGCAGGGTAGTTTATTGGTCATGCAGAATAAGGCATTAATATGTGCTTTATAAGTGCTAATAAGTAGCCAATATGCTAGTAATATGCATGCTAATAAGCAACTACCTAGTGAGAATTGGTCCCTAAACTAAAGTGTTGCCAATTAATTTTCATCACACTGTAAAATAATTATACAGTAGATGAAAAGCACTAGAGAAGAAAAGTTCAAACACCAAAGAATTGAATATGAACACACAACTACAGTATGCTGTCAATTACTGTACAGTAAACAAGATAAATACTGTAAATAAATAAATTCACCATCATCTGCACCTTCTGTCAAATGTCATTACAGTATAAAGTACTGGCAAAAGACAGTCTCTATGTTCCTTAGGCAGTCATCTATCAATTCTGCAAAAATACAGTAAATGTAAGAAGTACTTGACTACAAATCAATTTGTAGATTTTCAGCTCTCTCTCCAGTGTTTGGATGCATTTTCCAAAGCACATAATCACCTGTGTTCCTATTTATATTATTCAGATATTCTAATTGGTATGTCATCAGTTTTGCTACTTAATGTTTATGCATGAATAAATGTGTGCTATTTGAGTATAACATTACTCAATGTTATTGAATATGATCAACAAAATATGAATTCTTCACTTAAAAACATTAAATATTTTATTACAGTTTTTCTCAATCGATTTGACACTTTTCTCCAATGCAGTGTATTTGTTCTCAAAACAATTAGCACAGCCATCCAAACACAAAATTATCTTAACCAAACAGTTCAACTTTACTGCAAAATGAAGCACTGCATTTTTTTCTAGTAATGCGTTTATTAAAAGTAAATATTAACATCAAATCTATAGGTTTGTTCTCTAATGATTATAAAACATAGTCAGCTGCAGATGCACAAATACACTAATGAAAATACATGTTTATTGCAATTCTTCAACAAGGAGTTTTGTTTTATACATACTGTGTATATCTAAACAAAATAAAAAATAAATCCAGGATTTTTCCAACTCCTATCACCCATGTGAAAAACGAATTGCCCCTTTAAATTTAAAATCTGTTTATGCCACCTTTAGCAGCAAGAACTGCAAACAAATTTTTCTGATAACTACAGACCAGTCTTTTACAGCACAGTGGTGGATACACACACACACACACACACACGTGTATGTGTGTATTCAAATGCACATATATACACACATATATACGTGCTGTATACATGAACTATCCTGAATTGATCTTGCCTTTCATTTACATCTGGAAGAGAATTTCATTTTCATTATTTCATTTAGAATTTATTTTATTTACACTAAAAATTTGCTGCACTTGCATCATATGAGAAAAAGTGTAAGAAGGTTGAATCCATGCTTGAAAAGTTCCTCTCTCAACATTTACACGGGCCTCTTCCTTTGTGGCTGGTGATGTTCTTCTGGTCCACCATGTCAACAATGCTGCTGTTCCATTCAAAATAATCTTGATTGTCCACCCGAATGATCTCAAACTTAAATTGTGAAAAAATGTTTGGACAATTACAGTAAATAACAGAAGTTGTCCCAGGAGAACTAAAAATCTGTACTATCAACAATCATAGTGCAACACATTTAAAGTCTATTTCTACCTGTTCCACTCTTCTTCTTCTCTTTCATTACAGCCCTTTCTCTACCTACTCCACCACCTTATAGACTTACACCTTTTTCTTTAATGCCCCCCCCCCCCCCCCACCCCTCATTTTTAATTTTATTTAATTTATTTTAATTTATATTGTATTTATTTATTTATTTATTTTTGCATAGTTGTTCTTGCTCTTTGTATAGTTTCCCTTTTCTTATTACTCTAAAGCAATTGTGATAAATGTGTAAATGATTAGGAAAACTGCATTTCCTGTGTTGAGTGTATGATTAACCGAAATGTTTTCAGATTAGGGCTAATCAAAAATATACCACGTTCATTTGATAGAATGACAAATTACAGAGTTTTGTTTCTTGTGTTTGGACAAATGGTACATAAATGTTTGTGATTTGTGTAAAATATTTTTTTTTCAAATATTTTAAAGTATTGGTTGGTTGTATTAACTATTGTGAAAACATTTGAGAGTTTTGTGCACATTGTTTTGAGAAAATGATTTGCATGATTTGTAATTTGTATGAAATGAATGAAAACGTGCAATCTGTTTAGGACAATTATAAAGTGTTCAGATCACTGTGTTAACTGTTTTGAGAACAGTGACCTGAGTTTGGAGAAATGTGTCACATCAATTGAGAAAAATTGTAAATAATAAATAAAATAAATAAAGACTTCAAAATTTCATCTGAAGAGCCTATATCTCTTTCAAGGCTATAATAAATGAGAGTCTAAAGTGAATCAGTGTAATTACCACAGCCATATCACCCTGCAGCCCAAAACTGGTTACCCACTGAAGCTAAGCAGGGTTGAGCCTGGTCAGTACCTGGATGGGACACCTCCTGGGAAAACTAGGTTGCTGTTTGAAGAGGTGTTAGTGAAGGCCAGCAGGGGGTGCTCACCCTGCAGTCTGTGTGGGTCCTAATGCCCCAGTATAGTGACGGGGACACTATACTGTCAAAAAGCACCGTCTTTCGGATGAGACGTTAAACCGAGGTCCTGACTCTCTGTGGTCATTAAAAATCCCATGGCACTTCTCGTAAAAGAGTAGGGGTGTAACCCCAGTGTCCTGGCCAGATTCCCTCCACTGGCCCTTGTCAATCATGGCCTCCTAATAATCCCCATCCACTGAATTGGCTCTATCTCTCTCTCTCTCCTCTCCACATGTAGCTGGTGTGTGTTGAGTGCACTGGCGCCGTTGTCCTGTGGTTGCCGTCGCACCATCCAGGTGGATGTTCACCCCCCACATGATTGTAAAGCGCTTTGGGTGTACGACAATACACAATAAAGCGCTATATAAATGCATCATTCATTCATAATAAAAAATAAATAAATAAATAAAAAGGCCGTTTGTTTCTTTTAGGCATTTAACTTTACTTTTAAACACTTGCTATCATTGTACTATTCCATTTGGTTTTCAGTTTGATTATTGGAATAAAAGTGAACAAAGGATTTATTTTCATTATTAGAGACACTTTAGACACTTTAGCTCTGTAGGGCACTTAACATTGAATTTGCTAATGGATTTTCAGACAATGAAGATATATAATTTTAATTCCTCACTCAAAAACTCTCGACACGAGTTCAAAAAGCATAGCAAAGCAAGCTCTTGAAGAGAAACAGCATGTGCCCTTGATAACTGTCCAGCTACAGATTCCCCAAACTAAAACACAACTTTAATCAACATCATTAGAATCGACAGTAAGCTAATTGATGGAAGCACAGTGTGTCCATAACAGTCTGAAGGTTTGGAGATTTTAACTGCATATTGGCAATTTGGAGTCTATAATGAAGAGGAATGGTCTAAGGTTTTCATCGATTTCATTGGAGAGTGAGCATTTAAAGGTGAACGATAACACCGCCTCGCCAATTACTGCCCGTCTGACTAAGCAGGACTAACTGACAGCAGGATGAAATGAAGTGATATGCGAATATCTAAGGCAAAGAAAAAGCACTCATTTCTACAAATCAGAACATAGTAAAATCATATAACTTATATAGCTAACTTAATTTATATTCTACTAAAAATCCTTAAGACATGGATTATGGAGCTTTAGATCCTGGGTTATGGATCTTTCCCTTGGGACTCTCAGGTTGTCAGGGACCTCCATATCCTCGAGCCATGAGACCCTGACCCAGACCTCACTGATGCAAGGCAAGCAGATCAATGTCTGAACCCAGTCAATGTGATGTGATGCTATATATATACAGGTGCATCTCAATGAATTAGAATGTCGTGGAAAAGTTCATTTATTTCACTAACTCAACTCAAATTGTGAAACTTGTGTATTAAATAAATTCAATGCACACAAACTCAATTAGTTTAAGTCTTTGGTTCTTTTAATTGTGATGATTTTGGCTCACATTTAACAAAACCCACCAATTCACTATCTCAATAAATTAGAATATGGTGACATGCCAATCAGCTAATCAACACAAAACACCTGCAAAGGTTTCCTGAACCTTCAAAATGGTTACACAATAGCCTATACAATCATGGGGAAGACTGATGATCTGACAGTTGTCCAGAAGACAATCATTGACACCCTCCACAAAGAGGGTAAGTCACAGAAGGTCATTACTGAATGGTTGGCTGTTTACAGAGTGCTGTATCAAAGCATATTAAGTGAAAAGTTGACTGGAAGGAAGAAATGGGGTAGGAAAAGGTGTACGAGCAACATGGATGACCACAAGCTTGAGAATACTGTCAAACAAAGCTGATTCAAACACTTGGGAGAGCTTCACAAGGAGTGGAAGACATCTTCAGGAAAAGGGCTACCAAGCCACTTCTGAAACAGAAACAATGTCAGAAGCATCTTACCTGGGCTAAGGAGAATAAAACTGGACTGTTGCTCAGTGGTCCAAAGTCCTTTTTTCAGATAAAAGTAAATTTTGCATTTCATTTGGAAATCAAGGTCCCAGAGTCTGGAGGAAGACTGGAGAGGCACAGAATCCAAGCTGCTTGAAGCCCAGTGTGAAGTTTCCACAGTCAGTGATGAATTGGGCTGCCATTTCATCTGCTGGTGTTGGTCCATTGTGTTTTCTGAAGTCCACAGTCAACGCAGCCATCTACCAGGATATTTTAGAGCACTTCATGCTTCCTTCTGCTGACAAGCTTTATGGAGATGCTGATTTCATTTTCCAGCAGGATTTGGCACCTGCCCACACTGCCAAAAACACCAAAAGTTGGTTAAATGACCATGGTGTTGGTGTGCTTGACTGGCCAGCAAACTCACCAGACCTGAACCTCATAGAGAATCTACGGGGTATTGTCAAGATGAAGATGAGACACACCAGACCCAACAATGCAGATGAGCTGAAGGCCACTGTCAAAGAAACCTCGGCTTCCATACCACCTCAGCAGTGCCACAGACTGATCACTTCCATGCCACGCCGAATTGAGGCAGTAATTAAAGCAAAAGGAGCCCCTACCAAGTATTGAGTAGATGTACAGTAAATGAACATACTTTCCAGAAGGCCAACAATTCACTAAAAATGTTTTTTTTTTTTTTTTTTGGTCTTATGAAGTATTCTAATTTGTTGAAATAGTGAATTGGTGGGTTTTTGTTAAATGTGAGCCAAAATCATCACAATTAAAAGAACCAAAGACTTAAACTACTTCAGTCTGTGTACATTGAATTTATTTAATACAAAAGTTTCACAATTTGAGTTGAGTTAGTGAAATAAATGAACTTTTTCATGACATTCTAATTCATTGAGATGCACCTGTATGTATGTGTATATATATATATAATTTTTTATATAAAATAATAAACAAAATAAAAAATAATTTTAATGCATTTTCTTTTATAAGCTTTTATTCTGGCAGGTTGCCAGCAAGTAAGTATATGTGCTGTCGGTTTAGCGCAGTCGAGTGAAGAACGTAAGTGAAGCGTGTCAGTGAATGAAATGTTAGTTTTGCATTTTGCTCTGAAACCGGCAGCACATACCCTATTTATGCTTTCAGTTCAAATACACAGTATTACAGTTAGTGGTTCTAAAATGGTGATTGTGTATTAACAGCTGTCAACAATGTTGATATGCAAATGAGTTGTCTGAAATTATTTACACAGCACATTTTTTATTGAGGTCGCACATCCGCAGGCTAAAGATAGATAGATAGATAGATAGATAGATAGATAGATAGATAGATAGATAGATAGATAGATAGATAGATAGATGGGGTGCAGTGTAACGTGTTCATGCTTCATTGTTTTTTGTTTTTTTTTTGTTTTGTACTTGTTTTTTTTTTAAACATATTAATTTCACACTTTTTACCTTCATTCTACACTGCTGTTGCCGTTCTCGTCAAAGCGGTCTGTTGAGTTCCTGGTTCTATGAAGCCCATCCCTCAGAAATACGCATTCGGGCTCAGATTGGTTAGCTGGTCCAGTGTGTTGTGATTCGCAAATCGCCTAGTGCACATTGTCCGGAAACGTCACACCCCCTTACCATTACGGGTAGTTGCATGTTCCCAGGAGCAGGGTTTCTGTAAACATCAGGGTTAGTGATGTCACAAACCCAGGAAGAAGCTCGTTGTAGTCCCTACCAACCTTTTTTTGTAGTCCTTAAACAGTGATTTCTTTAAAAGAAAATATCTCACTTTCCATTAAACTTTAAGCATCATAACTTTGCAAATGTGGTTTATGCTCTAATAGCAATATTACACACTAACTACCATTAAAAAGTGAAATCATAATCAACCACCTCTGTAAAAATACAGATCAGACAAAACAACTCTAAGAGTGATTTCTAACCAGCAGTTATTACCATGAGGCATCGAATGTACATATGCTTGATTTTGGTAGATGAGATCTGCTATGCTGCTACACAAATACAACGATTTGTTCAGCTGCAAGAAAAAAAAAATAGAGAAGACCCCTAGCAGATCTCTACAAGTGGGGCTGGGGAGGTGGAGGGTTTTTATATTTTATATAATAATTTATTCATATTAAGACTTGTTTACTTGTAATTAATTAATTAATTAATTAATTAAAACTGTTAAACAACAACAACAACAACAACACAATTTGTGACATTCTAAAGATCCCTAGGACCATGATACAGCTGTGCAGGAGGCATACATCTATCTGCTTTTCAGTAAACTTGATGAAGAACCAGTGGTTGGTAGGACTTTATTGAATCTTGGGGATAAGGTTTTATTAAGGATTAGATTAAGGAAAACAAAGAGACTCTTTGACGTGAAATACTGTGCGATTTGGCTCAATAACATTGAAAACCAACAGTTTGTAGAGTCCATAAACACTTATAAGTGATCAGTCTGCCAAGGAACTATCAGCTTTGGCAAACTATTTGATATCATCGTTTAGAGCTGAGACATTGCATTAATATGAAAAACAATCTATAATGAAAGTTTTACTCTCACTTCTGTTGCCATTTTTCAATAAACAAAGTCTACATTTGTAGTTTTTATCATATTCTCATGAGTGAAAACTCTACCAGGGGAAGCAAATTCTGGCTCAATTGAGTCTAGATTGGATTCTGCACACACAGTCTGTGGTAAATCATCTAAGATGGATTCAAGCAACGGATCTGGCCATCAGAGGCCTTGACAAGCCCAAATTCATGTCACTGTATGAGCAGGGCTGATTATAACTGACTACGTCACACATACATTTCCAAACAAACCTCAATAAAGTGTTACTAATGACAGCCTCAGTTGGGCATGAGTAAGGGTACAGTTCTTCTCACATGGAAAAGCTCATCTGCTCAAGTCACACACAAACACTCTCTCCCCTGTATACCAGCCAATGCTAAATGTATTAACTGTAAAAACGGTGGCGGACTAACTGCAATCTTTTACAGTACTGCTGTTGCCATTTGGATAATTGACTGTGAGCAAGGACAGCTATCAAGTGAGAGGAATATTTGACAGTATTTGTGACAGAGTAACAAGCCGTCTGTTCGAACTGAAGTGCCACTTTGTTATTGTTCAATGGTTCTGCTGCATCTAGAACTGCAAGTTACATTAAGCAGGAAGTATATGTTCTGTTCAGAATGCAAATATGCAGAAAGTTGGTGAGTGAAAAATTATTATTGACTGCACGAAGAGTTGAAGAATTCCATATAAAACACTTAAACATTATGTTATTCTCTACCTGATCTCATGACGAAAACATACCTGGGGGAACTTTTTCACAAGACGCGACATATGTACCAATAAGTACATATCACTGCAGTTTCCAACAGAAATTAACACTAGAGGCGGTAAAACATCAAGCACTTGTAATCGTTTTTGTACACAGTTATAATTACAGCTCCATATATTTTGCTTTCCGGATGTAACAAGCTTGCTTGGTAGCTCAGCCGACACGGAATTGGACTTAGGATGCGGAATCCTTGGGTACAAATCCCGTCAAAAACATGACTCACAATGAAAGAGATGAAAGATGAGAGATCAAAAAACAAGCTAAAACAGCATGCTTGCGATTGCATTTTTATGTCACATTCGCTTTTGTTCATACTATCGGGTAGGTTTAGGTGTAGTGCAGATGGCATGTTATTTTAAAATGCCACAGAGCATTACAGTTATAGCACCACTCAATGGACATTTCAAGTCAGAACTGCGTTGACACGTACAAATGGTACATTTTATGTGACGTTGGTTATGTACGTTCATCTGTTTCAGGGAAAAAACACTCTTTTAGTGCCACTCGGTGGACATTTCAAATCGTATATGTCACGAAACATACATGGTGGTACGTATTTTGCATCTTGCAGAAAAGTTCCCACAGGTACGTTTTCGTCATGAGATCAGGTTGCTTATTCCATAACTTCAGTTGCATGGCTTATTCTCTAGAGCTGCTTTCCTTGCAAAGCTTAATAATAATAATAAAAAATTATATATATATATATATATATATATATATATATATATATGATAATATGACAAACATGATGTTTTGAGTCTAACATAATATAAAGCAGACTTTGCAAAGAGGGTGGAAATTCTAAAATAAAATATGACTAGATTTGAAACAAAGAAGCTTGACTAACATTAATATTGAATTGAAATAAGTATAATATAATATAATATAATATAATATAATATAATATAATATAATATAATATAACATAATATAATATAATATAATATAATATAATATAATATAATATATGTCCATTTTTGGGCCATGTACGTTCTATTTCAGAGTTTGGGGCCCAAAAGAGGAACAGAGTTTTGGCCTAAAGGTGCCCTGAGATTTCATCTGCCACAAAAAGATAAATAAATCAGTCTCCACATGCAGCTCAGACACCTGCTGTTTATAGCACATGACCCTAGACATGTAGGGAAGAAGCCATGCATCAAAACACCATTAATTGTACAATAGATGCAGGCGGCTATTGAGTGCGGAAGACGCGATGGCTGTCTCATTTTTTAAGAGTGTGTGGAGTGCAGGGTGCTCTGTGCTTTATCATGCTCACAGACACCCTCTTGATAAAAAGGCATTTGCCCGGGAAACTCATCTCACTTCATCTACACTTTGGCAGGTCAACTTTGCTCAAAACGAAAGAGCCTCAGATGGAACAAACACAAAAACCTGGAAGACACCATGAAAGTTGGAGAAAGAATAAAGCTGGTGAAGATCTGAACGGGATGCTTGTGATGTTACAGTTTTTCTCAATCGATTTGACACTGTTCTCCAATGCAATATACTTGCTCTCAAAACAATTAGCACAGCCATCCAAACACAAAATTATCTTAACCAAACAGTTCAACTTTACTGCAAAATGAAGCACTGCAATTTTTTCTAGTAATGCGTTTATTGAAAGTAAATATTAACATCAAATCTATAGGTTTGTTCTCTAATGACTATAAAACATAGTCAGCTGTAGATGCACAAATACATTAATGAAAATACATTTATTTATTGCAATTCTTCAACAGGGAGTTTTGTTTTATACATATTGTGTATATCTAAAAAAATAAAATAAATAAATAATTATCCAACTCCTATCACCCATGTGAAAAACTAATTGCCCCTTTAAATTTAAAATCTGTTTATGCCAACTTTTGCAGCAAGAACTGCAAACAAACTTTTCAAATAACTACATATCAGTGTAGTATCAGCACAGTGGTGGATATATATATATATATATATATATATATATATATATATATATATATATATATATATATATATATACACGGTATACACACACATACAGGTATCTATCTATATGTAAACTGTAAGAAGGTTGAATCCATGCTTGAAAAGCTCCTGTCTCAACATCTACACGGGCCTCTTTCTTTGTGGCAGGTGATGTTGTTCTGGTCCACCATGTCAACAATGCTGCTGTTCCATTCAAAATAATATTAATTGTCCACCTGAATGAACTCAATCTTAAATTCTGAAAAAATGTTTGGACATTTACAGTAAATAACAGAAGTTGTCCCAGGAGGACTAAAAATCTGTACTATCAAAGATCATAGTACAACACATTATAAGTCCACCCTTACACATATACATATACAGAATCTGTCCATGTCTTCTTACAGTTTCTCCTCTTGCTCTTCATACTACACCAGTGCCCTCCTCTCTAGCATGTCTTCTCCCTTTCCTTCTCCTCTCCTCTTTTCTCACATCTTCCTCTCTGCTCATCTTTCTACCTGTTCCACTCTTCTTCTTCTTCTCTTTCATCACACCCCTTTTTCTACCCACTGCACCACCTTATAGACTTATACCTCTTTCTTTAACGCCCCCCCCACCTCGTTTTTATTTTTATTTTTATTTATATTGTATTTATTTATTTTTGCATATTCGTTCTTGCTCTTTGTATACTTTTCCTTTTATTATTACTCTAAAGCAATTGTGATAAATGTGTAAACGATTAGGAAAACTGCATTTCCTGTATTGAGTGTATGATTAACCAAAAAGTTTTTAATTTAGGGCCAATCGAAAATATACCATGTTCATTTGATAGAATGACAAATTACAGTTTTGTTTCTTGTGTTTGGACAAATGGTACATAAATGTTTGTGATTTGTGTAAAACATTTTATCAGATATTTTAAAGTATTGGTTGGCTGTATTAACTATTGTGAAAACATTTGAGAGTTTTGTGCAAGAACTGTAATATGATGGAGAGCAAGCCACTGCAAAAACAAATGGAACTGAAAATGACAATGAATGCAGAAGAGTCATTTTTTATATCACCTTTACAAGGCAGAAGGCTGCACAGAAGTTGCATTTGAAGCTGGACATATACTTCAAAGAGGCGTACAAAGAAAACATAAATGCATTTTAAATGAAACAAATGTCATGAAATTAATGGATTAAATAGGAAATAATTAAAAAAAAGGTATAAATATATAACACAGCACTGTTAAAAATTTTGTGTTCAGTAAGATTTAATTTATTGAAGGAAATTAATACTTTTATTCAGCAAGAACGCATTAAATTCATCAAAAGTGACAGTAAACACATTATTACAAAACTTTTCTATTTCAAATGAATGTTGTTCCTTTTAAATTTTTCTATTCATCAAATAAATTCTAGAAAGCAAATAAAAAAATTAAGAATTAAGAAAAACTATCTTTGATGATAAAATATCTTCATGAGGCTGGAAGGCTCAATATATATCTGTATTGATTGAGTGATATTATTTTTGTCCCATTATTTATTGTTTGATTTTTTTCTTAGGCCTACAACACTAAATCCATAAGACTTGAATTCCTCCCTCCAGGGAAAATATTTTCCCACAAGCTCTTTAATTGATCTTTCCCCTGTAAAAGACAAAGACCATTTATCACACTTCAAAAATACTTTGCTTTCAACAGTTGTTGGCTTAGGCTTGCTTAATACGCTCTAGCGTCTCATCCATTTTTGCAGACAGGCACTTATCCAATTATGAGAAATGAGAAATCTCCTTAAAAGGCAGGTAAGCTTTCAGTCAGCTTTTCAATGCACCCTCACAAAACGTGCTAAACATCCCATGAACAACTGATATTATGCACCTAGCAGGAAACAATGGGCTATATCAGGGCATGTCAAAACATCTCAAGGGCCCCAAAATCACCTCAGACCCCAGGGGGTTAAAAGAGATGAAGAGTTTCACGGTGTCACTTGCCAGCTGGATTAGTTTATTTTACAACAAATACATATTTAAGGTTATTATCTTTATTTGTGTTGCCTCGTTAATGATGAATCAACTGCCCTGGTTATATGTCACTAAAATAACCTTTTATCAATATTAATACATATTAGTGAATTCTATAACACTTAACGGATCATTAGAATCAATGCAGTTTTGTGTGTGTGTGTGTGTGTGACTTCATGATAACTCAATCTACAGATGTCCTGAGACATCATATCTATCTCTGTGACAGCAAAAATGAGTCAGAGGAAAAGATCTGTCATTGTGCGTGTTCAAATTGGGTTAGCTGATGTGTCTTTGTAAAGGAAGCCTAATTCATTTCATTCTGGCATGGTTTAGACGATTCTTTAAGATCCTGCTTTAAAGGGGGCTTCATGCAGAATTTCAAAGGGAATCTGGTGCCTAATAAGACATTCAAAGCCACAGTTTTACCTTCATAGCAGTCTGTACAGACCTCCCAGCAACCACTTTTCAAGCAGACAATTTGATCACCGTCAGAAATCTTTTCTGTGCTCTCTCTCTAAACTCTGTTTCACGCACAGCTCAGCAAGTTGACATACCCTCAGAAGGGGTCAGGAGCAAATGCGTAAGAGCTTAGTCTTATCTCCACTGAATCTGTTCATCACACCAACCTGTCTGAGCCCCAGTGTGGAAGAGGTTTAAATTACCTCAGCGTCTGAGGGCGAAGGCACAGACAACGCACCTGAGCAGCTCCGCTCACCTTTTTCCTCTCTGCCACTTTGTAATCCTTGTTTAGTTGCTATTGTCTCTTAAAACACTGTAAAATGTTACCCTTATAACGGTAGCCCAAAGTATAGTTTGTGGGTCATCTAGATTTGGTTTGACTTGCGAGACATTTCAGTTAGTAGAAGGGCAGATCAGAGGTTTGTGAACAGCCCCCAAATATGATGGTTTCCTTGTGAAGGACCCCTTTCCTAAAATATTAACTTACAGTGTGTGAAGAAGAAAAAAAATCTGTAAGTGGGTTATTATAAAAATAACATGCTAAATAATTTGCATTTATGCTGTCATTGTACTAAAGTTGAAAAAATCTTAAATTATCAGATTTTTTTTTTTTTTTAAGAAAATTCTAATTTTATTCAGCAAGGATGCATTAAATTGATCATCAATACATTGTTATAAAATAAATAAACAAATAAATAGAATTTAATTGCATTGTAAATAATTAAATAAAGTGTCAGTTTCCACAAAAATATTAGGCCAATTAGAATGATTTCTGAAGGATCATGTGACACTGAAAACTGGAGTAATGGCTGATGAAAAATCAGCATTGCCACTACAGGTAAAAATTATTATTAAATGTTCAGATATATTAAAACAGTTACATGTATTTTAAATTGTAATATAAATTACTGTTAATATTACTGAAAATATTACTGTTTTCACTGTATTTTTGATTAAACAAATGCACCCTTGGTGAACATAAGAGATTTATTTCAAAAACATTTGAAAATTCTACTGACCCCAAACTTCTGAATGGTAGTGTACCTGAAGAGAGAGAAAAAAAAATCAATTTGTCACTTTTCACAATAAATGTTGCTTTACAGAAATTGCTGCATATACAACCCATAATGAGCAATGCACATACATTTTATAAGAGGAGAAAGATAACGTTTCACAAAACCTTTTATTTATTATTGACTTTTTTCCACACTTTTTTGCACATTTTACAAGAAGGTTTCTATAAACATTTCTTGCATCTATGCTAAATGTTTATGCATAGAAATGCTAAAAGACTCTGCCTGGTCTCTTGGACACCACTAGCCCACCTGCTCATTTGAAGTGAATACCAAAATGATTCTATTTATGTGGAAATAATTGCTAACCTGGGCTGTACTCTACCACCCACATGCACATGTTAAATGTATGAAAGCTCTGTTAGTGTAAGCGTGTATAGAAAAGATATTAGAATCCTGTTTTAATTCTCCAGTCAGTCTCTATATATAGACAGTCATAATTGAAAGGTAATGACCATATTTTTTAATGGCATGGTAAGTGCTGCAGGGATCAATGTCAAAACATGTTCAACAAAACATTTTCCTCTGAATCATGAATAGATTTAAGACTTTTCCAAATTGCAAAACAAGTATAATCTGCCCATTAGCAAGCATGTGAGTCAAGATATTAAAGTTTCTTTTTTGCCATCATAAGAGTGAGACAGCAGCATGAACACTTTTTTCTTTTTTAATGGTGCTCTTCTGGTATTTTGGTTCATTTTGGTTCATTTAAAGCTAGCACGCATTAAAAAAGTTAAGAAACATTTATATGAATTTCTCTCAGTTTTTCTTAATGGTTCTATTCTGGATTTTGATTCTTTTAAGGTAGTATGCATTTAAAAGTTAAGAAAACATATTTATGTTTGCTACTTCAGTTTAAACTCTAGAATTAAATTTGCAATTTGAAACGTGCTCTCAATTCATTTCTCAATAATGCAGTCCTAGTATACACAGACTTCCATGCTGTATTTTAAATCCCATAGGATGAGCTGGAGGCTTCATCATACAGAGGGCAAAGCCAATGCAACAGAGATCCGCTTCTAATTACAATCACTGTAGCAGTTTCATAAACATTTGATTGCAATATCATCTGAGCGCAGGAGACTTCTCCCATTTCTATTAATGTGAGCCATCGTGCAAGACTGAAGCACTAAATTAATTGCATTTCGAAGGAAATGAGAGGAAAAAGAGTGGATTTAATTGAAAGGAAATGTTGAAAAAAAAAACATTTAAAAAAACTTTTTTCTCTCATTTTGCCAGCTTTAAATCTACAAAGAAAGAGAGACAGAGCAAGGCAGGGAGCTATGGAATTAATTGTAGAAAGAAACTGAATGTTGGGCTTTGAGATGAGATATGAGAAAAGAGCAAAGGATTATGGGATTGGGGAGGGGCACAAAACTGAAAATGGTCTGAGTCAAACACAGAGATTAAAAAAAAAAAAAAAAAAAAAACAAGATGAAAGATACAAGCGAATGAGAAATATTTCTCTTCTCCACCTGAGTAAAATCACAATATGTGAGAAGAACAAAAGAAACACTAGACTGTCTGCTGCATTTTTTAAAGGGATAGTACACGCAAAAATGACAGTTCTGTCATCATTTACACACCTTCATGCTGTTTCAATCCCTTTTTTCCCCAGAATACAAAAGAAGGTACTGTTCAGGCTTTTCTATGCAATTACACTGAAATAGGACTGGAGCTTTCAAGCTTAAAAAAGGATGCAAAAGTGGCTCTTGTGCACTTAATCCAAGTCTGAGTTGTATTGACAGTTTGTTGTTATTCCCTGAACCAGATTTGCCATTTATATTTACACCTGATCTATCTAAAATTGAGAAGGACTCAAGAGAATGATTCATTCATTCATTCAAATTGCATAGAAAAAGTGACTAGTACATCCAAAAATTCTCTGTTTGTGTTCTACAGAAGAACAAAAGTCATAAAATGTTTGAATGAGAATACAAAATAACTTTTTGTTCCTTTGAATTTAGTTAAAATAAACCAGTCAAATGCACCAAATGAGCTGAACTTGAAATTCAAAAACTGGCTGAACTTAATCACTTTAATGGTTTTATTTTCCAGAAGAACCTTTATGCACTGTCTGTACAAGTAATTCACTCACTGAAAGACAACCTGTCCATCAAGCAGACATCCTTCAGGACCAAACAACCTGGCAGGGCACAGCGTGCCACCAAAAGAAGGGAACCTTTCGAGAGCAACAGCCCCATGAGACAGGAGACATGAAGTCATAAAAGTGGAAAGCAATTAAAACAGAAGAGTCACCTTGGCCTTCGCTGCATTGAACTGTCAGAGCTTAGGAGGGATCTCCAAATATTTCTTCCTCCTTGATTGATGACAGGTGATTGGGGCGCAGTACCGCAGGCCCTCACCTCTGTTATAAAAGCGGCCACCTCAGCAAAATCTAATTGCACCGACTGCCTCGGTTCATCAAAGCATTACGTTATTGGTCTGATTAAGGTTATTAGAGAGGCAGAAGAGGAGGTGGCTGCTGAGAATATAGGAATTTTGAGCGTAAGGGCATTTCTCCAAAGCAAATGTTTTTCACTTAAATGCAGGAATGAGCAATTCAAAGCGGTCAACGCTGAGATCAGCCACCGTGTGGCTGGGCAATTTAGATGGCGTTTAAAACGTACGGTCCGATTTGATATGCACAGTGATTCTGACAATGTGAATCTAATGTGTTCGTTGAAGGGGGATGAAGATGGAGTTAGGGGTGACTAATCAGAAGTGATATTGTGGCTGTCATTGAAGACTCCTAATGGGCCTACAAGAGTGTGTTGTTTATGCTGGCAGACTTTATTTCAATACTCATTCAAGCATAGGAATGGTCAGCGATGCCAATTAGAAGTTTTTACAAAAAATATGTATTTGCCCAGAGCCTACATACATGAGATTAACATATATCTGATGCATGAACTGCAACATACACTGGGGTTCCATGATCGTTGTTCATAATAATTATTTTATTTTATTTTATTTTATTTCATTTTTTATTATGATTTTTTTTTTTTTTCAACAAAAGTGCTTATTAGATTAATGGAGTACTGGATTTCCTGTATAATTGTAATACTTTCTAGATACTGTTGCAAATTTCCTTTGTAAAGAAAATATAACACTTAAGGTTGCAAATAAAATGTATGTGTGATGATAATAATAATGATGATGATGATAATAATAATAATAATAATAATAATAATAATAATAATATATTTTAAAAATAACTTTAAAAACTAATTATTATTAAAAAATGTTTCAAATAAATGCTTTTCTTTTGAAAAAAAAAAGTTTTTTTTTTATATTGTTTATTTATTTATTTATTTATTTTATTTTATTATTTTTTTTAAAGAAAACAATTTCCATGAAACAGAATTTGTTGTAATAATGTAGAATTCTTTGTATAATGTTTACCAGTGTACATAGCTCACATCCTGGAGAACTTAAAACCCCGAGTTTATCAAGTGCTAGGGCAAGGACATCTTTTACCGCCATTGATGAGAATATCAATCAAACGCTGGGAGGTTAATCAAGGCCAATGAATTAATTGATTTATTTTTCATAGTGGACAGTGAAATAGAGAGACATGGAGGTTTATTCTGACATTGTCCTTTCATTGGAAAAACAAGCGGTGGTGAAATTGACGGCTAATTAGAAATGAGGGAGATTGATGGTGTCAGTGAAGCTGGAATGGTGCACTATTTTCAGAACAGTCACATGGGAATATTAAAGTGAATACAGAAAGAACATGCACTGTATGCTGCTCTTCTTTGTCTTCCTCATACGAGTCACTAAAATACGGCCATCAGAGGTTTCTAAATATAATCCGCACTTTGTCTACCGTATCTTTGTCTGACAGTTAGTGAAACTCCTATGGCTACTTTTTACTTCTGTAAGACACATGCGAGATGCATTTTTAAACAATACAAGGACTTGGTTCCAAGTGGATTATTTACTCAAGTTTAAATGCAAAGCAGCACTGTGGACTCATTACATCTGCAAAGCGGCAGCTGAACTCACAGGTGCGTTCAGTGTGTAACGCAGCACATTATCAAAAATTAACAGAAGTTCAGTCAGCTAAGAAAATAAATGAGTAAATAAAAAAGAAAGTTTTAAGGAAGTGAGCTGACTGATAAACTCATTAAAGTGCCATCAAATGAGTGGAAGTGTTTTCAGCTCTTTCTTTTTTTTTTCTTTCAGTTTTGTTCTATATGCATTTTGTTCTCATTTAACTCAATATTCAAAAGGTTTGGCACTGTTTTCATGCGACGACTTGACCTGTATTAAAGGTATCTAAAGCTTCTTCACACATAGTAACAGTTCTATTTAGAAACAGAAACAGTTCCCCTTTCAGTCGGTCACTCCGAGTCACGTCGGATGACCGACGAAATTGGGATCTCGCCAGAGAGACCAATCCACTTCGAGTGTAACTAAACGAGCCAATGGACATTGGCATGCGATTATTGCATCCAGCTGCCGCTGATCACAGCGTGAGCATAAGAGGCAGCTGATGCACCGCATCAATTATCCTTTCGCTTCGGAGCCGAGCGGTAGTGGTTAAAGCTACTGCTCTCCCTTCCAAGAGAGTGTTCTGCGAGCGAGTGCGGGCGTTACGGCGCGGCAGCGGTGGTCACGGTGTCCGGGAGAGAAAGATCGTCTTCCTGCTGACAGCCACACTAGGAGTGTGCGGTGGCCAGCTCCCCTGCGTGCTTCAGCACTAAAAGAGCATTTCTCTGAAAGAGCAATTTCTCTAAAAGAGCAACACGGGTGATCGCGTCTTTTTAAAGATGTCTTTTCACCCGTGCGTTTCTGGGTGTGGTCGTTTCCTGGCGCCTCAGGACGGTCACGATCGCTTCCTCACGTGTCTGGGCATTCAGCACGCTGAGGTGGCTTTCGTGGATGGTTCATGTTCTTCTTGCGGGGACATGACCATCTCGGAGTGCGACTCTGCTATGTCAAACATGGCAGAGTCCCTCTGCCTGCCGTGATCCGGCGTGCACACTGGATCCGGTGGAGTTAGAGGTGATTTGAGGATTACGGTGAGGGCTTCCCCAAGTGGAGCTCCTCACCCCTCAAGCACTCCGCAGCCGGTGGAGCTGCCGAAGGAGCGCGCTGGCCACGCGTTTCCTTCGGTGCCCCCTCTGACGACCAGATGTCGATCACCGCATCGGAGGGCGGGCCCTCTCTCTCCGGGGATGACGACCCGGCTGCGTTGCCCCCTTCGGGTGTGGTAGCGTTGTCCGTGCCAGACCCAGAGATGACGGCTATGCTTTCCCGGGCCGCCGAGAATGTCGGGCTCGTGTGGAATCCTAAAAAGCCACCGTGTCCCGATCCTTCGAGGCTGGGCGAGTGGTTCCTCGGTGGGGGTGGCGCTGGTTCTCAGCGCCCCCCTCCGGTGCCATTCTTTCCGGAAGTGCATGAGGAGCTGACAAGATTGTGGAGGGCACCTTTCACTGCCCGAAACACATCTTGTAGTTCTTCCGCTCTCACCACCCTCGATGGTGGAGCCGCTTCGGGGTATGCGGGCATCCCCTCGGTGGAACGGTCTGTGGCCATGCAACTGTGTCCAACAGCCGCTTCCACCCTGCGGGGTGATCCGTGTCTCCCCTCACGGGCCTCTAAGTATTCGTCAGGTCTAACTGGCAGTGCTTATAGAGCCTGTGGGGAGGCGGCTTCCGCCCTCCACGCTATGGCGTTGCTGCAGGTCCACCAGGCCAAAGCACTGAAAGACCTGCACGAGGGTGGTCACGACCTGGCGGTTCTACATGAGCTGCGTGCTGCGACGGACCTCGCGCTACGAGTGACGAAGGTGACCGCACAGTCTCTGGGTTGTGCGATGTCCAGGAGCGCCATCTCTGGCTGTGTCTCGCTGACATGAAGGAGCAGGAGAAGGTACAGTTCCTGAATGCTCCCGTGTCACAGACCGGCCCTTTCGGCGACGCTGTCGAGAGCTTTGCCCAGCAGTTCTCGGCAGCCCAGAAGCAGACTGAGGCAAACACATCATGCGCCGGAAGAAACCTGCTGCTTCCACTCCGGCTGCAGCCACTCAGCCTGCTCGTCGCCGTGGGCGCCCCCTGCGGCCGCCCCCGCTCCCGCGCAGCCGCAGCAGCCTTCACCAGGCAGCGTCGTGGAGCCGGTCGCAGGCAGGACGCCCAGCCCGTCCAGGCCCCCGCCAAACCTGGCGGCAAGCGCAAGTGCAAGAGGCCCTGGGACGGTCGACCCAGAGATGGAGGAGACTGCTCATCGGGAGATGGTGACTGCACCACTCCCTCCCCCGGAGGAGGGCCGGGTGGAGTATCTTTTGTTCATTTTGTTCCGCCGCTGGCCCAGCAGCCAGCGGTACCCAAAACATCAGTAAAGAGCGGTCTCCTCAATCTCCGGGTCTCAAGAGGAGGAGAGTGGTGATCCGTGCATCACAGGATCACTTCCCTCCTCCTCTCTCGCCAGCAGGCAGCGGGTGGTTGCCCAAGAGCACCCCTCCTGCCCATTCGTGGAACCAGGTAAGGGCAGTAGCACTCCAGTCCCCGCTTCAAGTCGTCAAACGCCGGGCTGTCACAAGCCTCAAGCCGGGTTCCTGTGTCTCCTCCCACGCGAGGAGAAATCAGGTGAGTGCTACACTACACACCCAGACCCCGCCCCCTGCCGTCACAGGCCAGGCCGTCACAGGCCCTGGGGCCGGTCCCTGTGTTCCACCTCGCTGCCCCACCGCGGGCATGTCGGTGGGCCCGTTGGCCCCGCTGGTGCGGTCTCTCGGAGCCTGGTTAGCGCTCCCCAGCCCGTCCCGGTGGCTCCTGCGGACCATCAGACTCGGCTATGCGATTCAGTTCGCCCGGCGTCCCCCCCAAGTTCAGGGGCATCCGGTTCACTTCAGTCAAAGCCGTCGATGCCCCTGTCTTGCTCGCGGAGATTGCAGTCCTACTGGCGAAGGATGCAATAGAGCCGGTCCCTCCAGCCGATATGAGGTCGGGGTTTTACAGCCCTTACTTCATTGTGCCCAAGAAAAGCGGTGGGTTACGACCGATCTTGGATCTGCGAGTTTTGAACCGTGCACTTCACAAGATGCCGTTCAAGATGTTGACACAGAAACGCATTCTTGGATGCGTCCGTCCCCTAGATTGGTTTGCAGCAATCGACCTGAAGGACGCGTACTTTCATGTTTCGATTCTCCCGCGACACAGGCCATTCCTGCGATTCGCGTTCGACGGTCGGGCATATCAGTACAAGGTCCTGCCCTTCCGGCTGTCCCTTTTCGCCTCGTGTCTTCACCAAAGTCGCAGAGGCGGCCCCTTGTTCCCCTGAGAGAACGGGGTGTGCGCATTCTCAACTACCTCTACGACTGGCTCATACTTGCACAGTCTCGAGAGCTGTTGTGCGCACACAGGGACCTGGTGCTCAGGCACCTCAGCCAGTTGGGCCTTCGGGTCAATTGGGAAAAGAGCAACTCGTGCCAGTGCAGAGGATCTCTTTTCTCGGCATGGAGTTGGATTCGGTCAACCAGACAGCACGCCTCACCCAGGAACGTGCTCAGTCGGTGCTGAACTGCCTCAAGACTTTATCAGGCAGGACAGCGGTCCCACTGAAACTCTTTCAGAGGCTCCTGGGGCATATGGCTGCAGCTGCGGCCATAGTTCCGCTCGGTCTGCTCCATATGAGACCGCTTCAGCACTGGCTCCATGGTCGAATCCCGAGGTGGGCGTGGAAACGCGGTACTCACCGGGTTCAGATTACACCGGCCTGCCGCAAGACCTTCAGCCCGTGGTCAGATCCTTCGTTCCTTCGGGCAGGAGTGCCCCTGGAGCAGGTATCCAGGCATGCTGTGGTATTCACGGATGCCTCGGCCACCGGCTGGGGTGCCACGTACAACGGGCACGCAGTATCAGGGGTTTGGACGGGCCCCCTTCTGCGTTGGCATATCAATTGCCTCGAGTTGCTGGCAGTACGCCTTGCCCTGTGCCGCCTCAGAGGGCGCCTTTGGGGCAGGGACGTTCTGGTCCGTACGGACAACACTGCGACCGTTGCCTATATCAACCGGCAAGGCGGTTTGCGCTCCCGTCGCATGTCGCAACTCGCCCGCCACCTCCTCCTCTGGAGTCAGAAGCATCTGAGGTCCCTTCGTGCCATCCACATCCCAGGAGTGTTCAATCAGGCGGCCGACGAGCTGTCTCGAGCGGCACTTCCTGGGGAGTGGAGACTCCATCCCCAGGTGGTCCAGCTGATTTGGAGTCGGTTCGGAGTTGCTCAGGTAGACCTGTTTGCATCTCCAGAAACCACCCACTGCCAGTGGTTCTACTCCCTGTCCGAGGCAACGCTCGGCACGGATGCACTGGCACACAGCTGGCCCCAGGGCTTGCGCAAGTATGCGTTTCCCCCAGTGAGCCTGCTAGCACAGACATTGTGCAAGATCAGGGAGGACGAGGAGCAGGTCCTGTTAGTGGCTCCATATTGGCCCAACAGGACCTGGTTCCCGGAACTCATGCTCCTCGCGACAGCCCCTCCCTGGCCGATTCCTCTGAGGAAGGATCTGCTTTCTCAGAGACGGGGCACCCTCTGGCACCCGCGTCCAGACTTGTGGAAACTTCATGTGTGGTCCCTGGACGGGACGCGGAGGTTCTAGGTGACCTGCCCCAGGAGGTAGCGCTCACTATCGCTTCAGCACGAGCACCGTCCACAAGACGGGCCTATGCGCTGAAGTGGAACCTGTTCATCGAATGGTGTTCCTCTTACCAGGAGGACCCCCGGAGATGTTCGATCAGAGCCGTGCTTTCCTTTTTGCAACAAGGGTTGGAGCGTAGGCTGTCCCCCTCCACCCTTAAGGTATATGTTGCTGCTATTTCTGCCCACCACGACCCCATAGAGGGGAGGTCGGTGGGGAAGCACGATCTGGTCGTCAGGTTTCTTAGGGGGGCCAGGAGGTTAAATCCTCCTAGGCCTCCCTCCCTACCCTCTTGGGATTTGGCTTTGGCGCTAAGAGCCCTACAAACTGCCCCCTTTGAGCCATTGCAGTCAGTCGAGTTGAAGTTTCTTTCTATGAAAACCCTACTCCTGACTGCATTGGCCTCAATCAAGAGGGTGGGGGACCTGCAGGCATTTTCGGTCGACGAGTCGTGCCTTGAGTTTGGGCCGGCTGACTCCAGTGCAACACTGAGGCCCCGGCCCGGCTATGTGCCCAAGGTTCCTACCACGCCCTTCAGGGACCAGGTAGTGAGCCTGCAAGCGCTGCCCCTGGAGGAGGCAGACCCAGCCCTAGCTTTGCTCTGTCCTGTACGCGCACTGCGTCAGTACGTGGATAGAACTCAGAGCTTCAGGACCTCAGAACAGCTCTTTGTCTGTTACGGAGGACAGCAGAAGGGGAAGGCTGTCTCCAAGCAGAGGATGGCCCACTGGATAGTGGATGCCATCACCTTGGCCTACGAAGCACAAGGTGTGCCCTGCCTGCTCAGGTTGCGTGCTCACTCCACTAGGGGTGTCGCATCGTCCTGGGCGCTGGCTCGTGGTGCCTCGCTAGCAGACATCTGTAGAGCTGCAGGTTGGGCGACTCCCAACACGTTCGCTAGGTTTTATAGCCTACGTGTCGAACCGGTTTCCTCCTGTGTTCTCACCTCAAACGGGTAGTGGCACTGAGAGGGCCGGCTCAGAGTCGGCTTGCGGCGTCCTTACGCCTAATTCTCCAGAGAGTTCCTTAACCAGGCAAACCCTGTTGAGTCCTCCAGCACTCCGGCGTCCGGACGCGGCGGGGCGTCCGGCGCCAGGCCTTCAGCCAATGAATTCTTGAAATCTGGTGCGAGGCTAGTGCCCATATGAGAGACCCTGTCGGGATCCCATATGTGTATTCCACGGTATTCTTATTAGAGCCATGTTTCCCCTGGCGGACCACGTTCTGCCATCTCTAAAGATGCAGCCTGAGCCATCTCAGAGACTTCCATGTGCAATAGGGCCCTTCGGGGTTACTTCACATGTTTGAATGTCACTTAACCCCCTCTGGGAGGAGGTGACTCCGCAGTGTGCCTCTTCCAAGTGGAAGGGCACGCTTCCCAGTGTTATCCTAGTCCTACTGTTTGGGTTGCTCAAGGAACACCAGTAGTTGACCTTCTCTGTGTAGAGCCCGGTCCTATTGTCTGCCTTATAGGAAGGGTCAGGAGCCCTACACAGGGCACTGGAAGGGGCAGCTCCTGTGGCGCTTTGGTAGGGATCCCAATTTCGTCGGTCATCCGACGTGACTCGGAGTGACCGACTGAAAGGGGAACGTCTCGGTTACGTATGTAACCCTCGTTCCCTGAAGGAGGGAACGGAGACGTCACGTCCCGTCGCCACAGTCGCTGTACCACCGCTGAGCTGCCGGGTCGCCGGCTCGGCTCCTCAGCGAAAACATAATTGATGCGGTGCATCAGCTGCCTCTTATGCTCACGCTGTGATCAGCGGCAGCTGGATGCAATAATCGCATGCCAATGTCCATTGGCTCGTTTAGTTACACTCGAAGTGGATTGGTCTCTCTGGCGAGATCCCAATTTCGTCGGTCATCCGACGTGACGTCTCCGTTCCCTCCTTCAGGGAACGAGGGTTACATACGTAACCGAGACGTTCTTTGTGTAAGAGTTTAAAGTTCTTAAAAATTTCAACTCTGTAACTGTCAAAGTCTCCTTATTACTGATTTTCTAGAGCTCAATCATCTAATTACATGTCAACACATTCTCTATAGGCAAATGTATTTCTTAAGATGTCTATTATTTTAGCTTTCAAATTATAACTGGTTTCCTACCAGTCTTTTTCTCGTTTTAGTTTAACAGAACAGAAAATGAAAGCCCACGCCATGACTGTATATCACTTTTTCCTTTTAACATTGTGAAGGGCTCACATACTGTCCATTTTTTGCTACTTTTGTCCTCCATAAACATAATTGTTTTTATATAAACATAAACTGTCTCTCAATTACACCAACATACACATAACGATGTACTTAAAGGCATCATAGAGGATTGTGTAGATATTTCACTTGAGCCTGGTCTTCATTACATCTATTTTCTGTATTCTATTTTGTGTTTTACTTCTTAATGTGTTTATTCATGTTCAATGTCAGCTGTCATATATTAATGTATTCAGCTAACAACTGTTGTTTTTTTCCCATATAAAACCCTAATAAAGGCTACAAGACATTTTAAAACCAGACAGATAGAGGAAAGAAATACATTTATAAATAATATGTGTAAATAATCTAAATAATACTAATATTAATCATATAAATATACTAATATTATTTAAAATAAACTATTATTTCTAACACCATTAAGGTCCTATATTGCATGGTTCTTTATGGACCCTTATAAAAAGAGTCCCTATTTAGTATCAAAAAGAAAAACGCTAATTTGGTAGTGTTTAAACCATTTTTCTTAAAAGTGTACAGTCTTTTTTTTTTTTTTTTAATTTTAAATATTTTGTTTAAAGCAATGTGTGTATAATCTATAACAATTAAGTCAACGTAAACCTGCACCGAATTTGGTCAGTATGTTTGGAATATGGAATATGAAGCTTACCTCTGAAGAATCATGTTTATATTCTACAGGGAGTAACTGACGAGAAGTTAAGTCTACAGCCATCAACTTGATAATAGGATTCTCAATTTTCAAGACATTCTTTCTCATGTCCCTGGTGTGAGAACCTTTGGTAATTACTAGAGATAGCACAAACTGCTGGCAGCCATGATGGATCGAGAGGCACGTTTTCTGGGCAATTTTCCTTTGTAGCATGTGTAATTAAGTGAGAAATATAATGTAGTGAATTAATGAAGATTAATGGTGCTGCTTCCAACAGACAGATTAACAGCAATGTTTTAATGTTCTCATATTTCACCTTTTATGAGGGCGGGAAGGATGAGAACTGTCCCCCAAATGGTCTTAACTTTCAAAAGATCCCAGACAGGGTGATAAGAGATTGACAAAACAGCAGACCAGCACAGTGTGGCCTTTAAACAAAGGGTATATAAGGGGCCACTCGTACAAAAACTGTACAACTTTCATAATAATGATCGGAATAGTTCACATTTGCATGTTCACAGGAAGTTATGGCATCAATAACAGTTCATTTTCATAATTCAGAAAATAATTCTGATGTCAAATGGGCTCTAAAAGCTCTAGTGTGAAAGCATTCAGACTATTTTGTGACACAGTGCACATATTACAGTGATGCACATATCTGTGCAGCACATATCATGGCATGCTGTGTTGATGCGAGAATGCCTGGGATATGTTGGGAGTGTATTAAGCAGTAACCAATGTAAGACTCAGTGTTTGAACAACTCTCTAGATATAAATATATTCCCTCTGTAGGATACTGGTGGTGAAACAGCAATGTGAAGCAAAAATGTAGCTGAAAACTGTTTGCTCAGCTGATACTATACAGCAACTGTCAATACACTGCTGAATTTATAATGAAAATCATAAAGAAAAACCTATAAATACATTTCAAACTCTGTGCAATGTACATTGTGATTTGCATATAGCACACTGCATACCAATAGCAAGATATTAATAAACCAGCTATAGCCTACATGAAAACTCAAGATTTTTCTAGATGTACACTGCCGACCAAAATTTTAAAAATTACCATTTTTTTGAAAGAAGCAATCTCGGGTTACTTGACTGTAACCCTGTTCCCTGAAAAAGCGGGAATGAGATGCTGCGTTTGAATAACGCTAATGAGAACATTCTTTGTTCGACCGGTTGTGAAGCACGTGTGTCAAACGCCAAGAACTGGCTTAAATAACCTCGATAGGTGACGTAACTAATTACACGCACCTGGAGGTTATAAATAGACGTGACATGGAAACATCCTCAGGTTACACCTTTGTCTGAAAGGACGTCTGGGCACGCCTACAGTGCGGCATTGAGGCGCAACATCTCGTTCCCGCTTTTTCAGGGAACAGGGTTACAGTCAAGTAACCAGAGACGTTCCCTATCAAAAGCTACTCTCGATGCTGCGTTTCAATAACGCTAATGGGAACGAGAATACCAACACCGCCGCACTGGAAGTGTCTGGACCCCTCAAGGTTGTGTAGTGTGTGCGCACAAACATTGAAAGAGGTCTCAGACATGCCTATGGGATTTTGACTCAAGGACATGCGAGCCCGGAGTAGCATGGACATCCACACTGTAGAATCTGAAAAATGTGTGTTGAGAGGACCAGCCTGCTGCATCACACACTTGCTGCAAGGGGACACCTCTTGCCAAAGCCGTAGAAGATGCAACCCCCCTGGTTGAATGGGCCCTAAGTCCTAGATGCGAAGCTTGACCGCGCGCCTCATAGGCTAGGGCAATAGCATCCCTCACCCAATGTGATACAGTATGCTTCGTGTCAGCCGCCCCCCGGTTGTGGCCCCCATAGCATATGAAAAGCTGCTCCGACTTACGCCACTGGCTAGTGCGGTGGACGTATATCTGAAGAGCACGTACTGGACACAGTAAGTGAAGTCTTTGTTCCAGTGTCGTGAACAGCGGAGGGCAGAAAGCTTCAAGAACGACCGGATTCATGGTCGAGAATGGAACTTTCGGAAGATAATTCGGGTGAGGATGCAAAATAACTTTGTCCAGCCCAGTGGCAAAGTCTAGGCAGGATGGCGAGATTGACAAAGCCTGCAAATCCCCAATTCTCTTAAGAGAAGTAATGGCCATTAAAAAAAAACATCTTTAGAGTCAGAAACCTGACAGGCGCTGACTCCAGTGGTTCGAAAGGGGTCCCGGCCAGACCCTCGAGCACAATAGCTAAGTCCCATGAAGGGACTGTCACTCTCATGGGCGGCCTTAACCGTTTAGCTCCCCAAATGAAGCGGGCAACTAGCGGGTGCTTTCTGACAGAAACCCCATCAATCAGAACATGGCAAGCCGAAATGGCGGCCACATAGACTCTGAGAGTACCAGGACATTTGCCTGAGGACAATTTCTCTTGCAGGAACTCCAGCACTGAAACAACTTGGCAGTGAACTGGGTCTACATGGTGTGCCATACACCAATTTTCGAAAATGTGCCATTTGAAGGCATAACTTCTTCTAGTAGAGGGATCCCTAGCACTCAGAATAGTCTCCACTACGTCGGCTGGAAGCCCAGCATCTCTTAGTTGGTCCCCCTCAGGGGCCAGACATGAAGGTTCCAGAGCTCGGGCCGGGGATGGAATACTGTCCCCTGCGCCTGAGATAGGAGATCTCTCCTGACCAGAATTGCCCACGGCGAGTCGTCGAGGAGGGATATTAGATCTGAGAACCATACTCTGGTCGGCCAACGGGGCGCTATCAGTAAGAGGCGAGACCCCTGTTGACGGACCTTGGCCAGGACTCCCGGGAGCAGAGCGATCGGGGGAAATGCGTAAAGACCCCTTCTGGGCCACGTATGGGCCATAGCGTCCAGACCCAGGGGAGCTGGAGGAGTCAGAGAGAAGTAGAGGGGACATTGTGCTGTCTCCTGTGAAGCAAAGAGGTCCACCTCTGCTTCGTAAAATCTTTCCCAGATTTGACTGACTACTTCGGGGTGGAGTTTCCATTCCCCATGTGTCACAGCTTGTCTGGACAGCAAGTCTGCTCCCACATTCATATGCCCGGGGATGTAAATCGCCCTAAGGGACAGGAACTTGTCCTGTGCCCAAAGCAGAACCTGCTGTGCTAGCCTGTTCAAGCGGCGTGAACGCAGTCCACCCTGGTGATTTATATAAGAGACTACCGCCGTGTTGTCCACCTGCACTAGGACATGGTAGCCTCTTAACTGTGGAGGAAGTATTTCAGGGCCCAAAATAGAGCCAACATTTCGAGGCAATTGATGTGCCAGTTGAGAAGATGACCTCTCCAGATCCCTTGGGCTGGACGGCCCGTGAGGGAAGCATATGTCATTAGCATTTTGCGATGACAACACGGACCTAGAGTGGGACCCAAAGTCAGAAACCGGGGTCTGAACCACATAGAAAGGGTACGATGCCCCTGGTGCGTAACCCTTATTTGCCTCTGGGGATTGGCCCTTGGATGAAATCCCCTGGCTCTGAGCCACAACTGAAACGATCTCATGTGCAGGAGACCCAAGGGTATCACCGTGGATGCAGCTGCCATGAGACCTAGAACCCTCTGAAGGTAATGAACAGTAATCCTCTGGCCTAGCTTGATGTTCTTTAGGGCGTTTAGAATGGATTCGACACCTGCGAATCCCATACAACATCGAATCCCATACAACACCCAAATACGTTGTCATCTGAGCAGGAGAGAGAACGCTTTTCTTGACGTTGAGTCTCAACCCCAGAGATTCGAGATGAGCTAGGACGACATCCCAATGTCGAAGCACAAGCTCTTGAGACTGAGCCAGAATCAGCCAGTCGTCTATGTAATTTAAAATGCGGATGCCCTGGAGTCGCAAAGGAGCCAGTGCTGCATCCATGCATTTCGTGTACGTGCAGAGTGACAAAGCTAGGCCGAATAGAAGAACCCGATAAGCTTCGCCCCCGAAAGCGAACCTCAGGAACTTCCTGTGTTGTGGCAATATTTCTACATGAAACTATGCATCCTTGAGATTGATTGTCACGAACTAATCCTCCGATTGGATCTGAGACACAATCATCTTGATTGTCAACATTTTGAACTTGTATGTTCTGAGGTAGCGGTTCAATCAGATCTAAAATCGGACGCAACCCCCCATCTTTCTTGGGAACCAGAAAATACCGGCTGTAATAGCCTGACTCTCTGTCTGGCAGGGGAACACGTTCTATGGCCACTTTGTCTAACAGAGCTTGTAATTACTGTGTCAACAAATGCACTCGTTCCGGTTTCACGGAAGTGGAGACCACGCCGTTGAAATGCGGAGGCCGATATGCAAACTGAATCCTGTAGCCTTTCTCTACAGTCCTTTTTACCCACGGAGAGATACTTGGCAGAAGCTTCCACGTTGCCAGTTTCTCTGAAAGGGGCACTAGTTTTGACACTTCGCTTTGATGGGGGGATGTTAGATGTCCGGTGTCCTGAGACGTGGAAGGAGGCAACCGAACACCTAACATTTCGTTGGAGATCGCTGCACCCCGAAACACCAGTGGCGGCGGAGATTGTACAGCGGTCCCCTGAGCGTGCCAGGAAGGAGCCTCTACTCTCTGTTGGAACTTTACGTGCCCCTCCCCGGGGGGACACACCCCCATGGTCCTGGGCGCACAAGCCTCAGGACTTCTTCTTGGAGGAGATGATGCTCCTCAGGTCCGGCCTCTTAGGGGCGGTCTGTGGAGTGCGGCGAGTCGCTCCCCAGTCTCTTCGAGGAGGCGCACGACTCGCCACACTCTCTTTCTGAGCTTCTCACCTCAGAGAAACCGGACCTGGTCGGGACTGGGTGGCCGACAGTCCCGACGCTTGAGTACGGAGGGGGAGAAACCTCACAAACGCCACTTCATAGCGCTTCGCCTCCCGAAACCTACTGGCGACCGTGTTAACAGAATCGCCAAATAGGCCGGAAGGCAAGACAGGGGCATCAAGGAGGAACGTCCGGTCCCTATCCTTGATGCCCGTGAGGTTAAGCCACAGGTGTCTCTCCGTGGAAGCCATAGAACGGCCGATGGCACGGGCCGTCTGCTTAGTCGCACGGAGAGACAGATCTGTGGCCCGGCGAAGCTCTGAAAATGCCTCCTCATCGATGGTACCGCCAGTGCTCAAGTCTTTAAGCAGGTCAGCCTGGTACGCCTGCAAAACCGCCATGGTGTGCAGGGCAGCACCAGCCTGACCCGCTGCCTGGAAAGCTTTCCCCACCAGGAAGGATGTCAATCTGCAAGGCTTGGTGGGGAGCACAGGTTTCTTTAAGGAAGATGAGCTCCCAGGGGAGAGATAGCCCGCGAGCGTCTCTTTGACCTGGGGCATCATCGTGTAGCCCCGTGCCTTCGCATCTACGATGGTCGAATAAATCGACGTCGATGGCACAAAGACACAGGACGAATAAGGCTTACTCCATGAACGAGTTACTTCATCATGGAGATCGCCAAAGAAGGGGAGAGATCGTCACTGAGGCCCCTCTCCCCGGCCACCTGACAGAAATCTGTCATCTAGCTTCGAGCGTTTGAGGGTCTCTTGCTCCTGCGGCCAGTCTAGATTTAATCTGTCAACTGCTCGAGTTACCACTTCGAGTAACTCCTCATACGCTTTATCATCGCGAGAGGCGCGCTCTGAGGTGGCACTCTTGAACTCCGCAGAGGCAAGAGATGAAGTATCCTCTACTCGTTCTGAAGAAGTGCCAGGGCGCGTTTCAGAAACGGACGCTAGGACCTCTCGATCCGGCGAGAGCGCGAGAGAAAGGGGCGGACCCGTCTCACGTGCCTCAACCAGATCAACACGTGACCCCCAAGATCTCAATGAGGGAGTGTCGGCTCGCTCGTCCATAAAGAAAGCCAGCCGTGCGCGAAGCACTTTGATTGACAAGAGATCGCAGTGCTTGCATTCTCCCTCGAGCCCGAGGGCTCAGCCCCCAAACACTCGAAGCAATATTGATGTCGATCATCTTCGAAGATGAGCCTCTGACAAGGAAGCACACATCTCTTATCTGACTCCAATATACTGTAAGTAATGCTTTACTTTCTTTATTATATATTTCCTTTTTATTTTGCAATGCAACAGGGAGATTCTTTCTCTCTCTCTCTCACACACACACACACGCACACACACACACACACACACACACACACACACAATGTGGTCCTTGAAGACAAAGAAACCTGAGGATGTTTCTGTGTCACGTCTATTTATAACCTCCATGTGCGTGTAATCAGTTACGTCACCTACCGAGGTTATTTAAGCCAATTCTTGGCGTATTTGACACACGTGCTTCACAACCGATCGAACAAAGAATGTTCTCATTAGCGTTATTGAAACGCAGCATCGAGAGTAGCTTTTGATAGGGAACACTTATGCTCAGCTATGGTTATATTTTGAAATATTATTACAAATAAAAATCTAAATATTAGTATTTAGTGCTTAGTTAGTAGTAATGGTTCTTATTATTATTATCAATGTTGAAAAAATGTGATACAGCTTGTGATTAAAAAAATGAACAGCATTATTTTGAAATACTTTTTTGATCCATTTAATGCGTCCTTGCTGAATAAAAGTATTAATTTCTTTCTTTCTTTTTTTTTCCTTTCTTTTTTTTTAATCATATACAATTTTTAATGGTAGTGTTTCATGGTTTTCACAAACAAACAAACAAACAAATAAATGAATGAATAAATAAATAAATAAATAAATAAATAAATAAGCAAATAGGCAGCAAAACTGTTTTTAACATTAATAAGAAGAACTGTTTCTTGAGCGCCAAATCAGCAGGTTAGAATGATTTCTGAAAGATCAAGTGACATTGAAGGCTGACATAATGGCTGCTGAAAATTCAGTTTTGAATCACAGGAATAAATTTAATTTTAAAAATATATATTTAAATAGAAATTTTATTACTTAGGCCTAAATGTCAGTCTGTTCCTCACACAAACCCATTCTATGCCTTAAAAATATTAATGTATAATGTAAATTATATTTAAACAATATAATTTAATACTCATTCACAGAACTACAGTTAAACACACACACACACACACACACACTTGTCAGTCCCTGAAGTGTTTCCCCGCTTAAGTAATTTTTTTAATTAAATTTTTTTAGCAAACATTAAATTGCATTATACGCAATCAGCAAAATGGTTAAAAAATCAAGGTCAGCCATAGAAAACCCATGTAAACCTCTGGTATAAAAACCTACTGAAAAACAGGAGAGAAATAGCTTATCTGAATGGAACGGCATGGAAAATCTTGATGAATTAGCCTTAAAGGCTTTGTGTCACACAGGATGGTGAGAGAACCACGTAATGAATTAATGCACAATTAGCATGAAGACATTATGAGATATGTGTTCTGAACCATACTGCTGACGTGACTGAGCCTCCAGTCTGGAAACACGAGACTGAAAGGTCAGAATGAGGGGACGTGGCATTTTCTGAACTCTTTACCTCAAGGCTTCATCTTCTGGGAGAAAATAAGTCATAGATGTGCTTAAACTGCTGCTAAATGACTAAACCGATGACGTTTGACATCAACAGGGTGAGAGAGATCATCCACAGAGTCTTTTAAAGATTTAATTCCGTGAATATACAAGATAATGGCAAATCAATAAAATTGTTGAACATTAAAAAGATACTGAAAGTATCTGCCAGCTCACTTCTAACCACAACATGAAAATGTAAACATATAACACACACACACACACAACTGAAACTTGAAATTAGTTTATTTTAATAAAAAAAAATAAAAGTGCACATAATTGAAGACACATCCATTCATACATATATTACTTTCTGAGAATGAGAAATTACTGAGGGCAATTTGTATGTCTTTTCCCATTTCATTCCATTAAACAGCATGAAATTATTCTGTAAAATGGTCATATTTTGTTGTTCCTGTCTTTAGATCTGCAGGGGAACTGCTCCAGATTACAGAGTGTGACAGTTCATAAATCAACTTTGTCACATGTAAGCTGTGAATGCACAATATTTTAAAACAGGTAAAGTAGTCAGCGTTTGCTTGATTATTGGCTATGGTGTCAAAAGGCTTGTCAGAGTGGGGTTTTAGAGTCATTTATCAATCATTTGAACAACACTGATTTTGTTGTCCACCACACATGAAAGAAACATTAACTGCCTTACCAAAATAAGTGCATACAGTACAGGTTTAAAGTGTGTAGGGTCATCTGGACACAATACAATATTCTGAACAAGACTCCATTTCAATAATAATAATAACCTTAAACCTTCCAATTCAGATGAATGCATGAATCTAATAGCTCATTTTAAAAAGAATATCCATAGGTAAAATGGAGGCTTTTATATACTCCACACTTGATGAAAGTCTCCTTAAAGGGGTAATGAACTGCTGTTTTTTTTTGTTGTTTGTTTGTTTGTTTTTGGTACTGTTCTCTAAGGTCCACTTATAATGTTATCAAGATTTTTACATCAAAATCATCATACTTTAGAAGTAATAAGCTATTTTCTGTCCTGTTTTGACATGGCGAATTGTATACTCGGAAGTAAACATCCACTGCTGTGATTGGCTAATAGTTGTGTATGTCTCACAGCCTAAATTCCTCATAGATGGCCACTGTTGTGATTTATGTCAAAAATGAGACTCAGTACATATGAAACTTCTTCAGAGCATCTTTATCGTTTGAATTCTGCGTAGACGTGTGTTTGCCGCTCTCATTATTTACATTACATGCGTGAATCGGTGGGTGGGGCTAAACAGGTAGTGATGTAGAACCAGGTGTTGATCTTCTGTGGAGGCGGGGTTTAGCCACACTATTACATCATAGAATGGCACATTCCACAAGCTGTCGTTTTGGCAGTTTGGCTTCAATATAAGCTGTTTTTAGACTAACGAGAAAGTTTTGAGTTCTGAAACTTACAGAATATTTTTATAGTACAATGATCTCTTATATATCAAACGATCAAGGGAATTTTGATTTCGCAGTTCATGACCCCTAAATTAAAATAAAATAAAATGCTTATAATGCTCTAGTTTGGTGGTAAAAGACATTTTACCAGAGAAGGAACACTGAATTGTTCAGTTTAACGTGTGAAAAATATTAATATCATGATAAACATGTCTTCGAGAAGCATTTAATTGATATGTCAAAGCACCCTGAAAACCTTGAATAAGCCATCTTTCAAGCATTCTTTCAAGCAGAGCTGTGTTTTGCATGCTGGTCACATTCAGGAAATGCACAATAGACTGTAAAGAGCAGTAAAATAGTCAAACATGACAGGCATTAAAATTCTAAAATGTGATGGGTCTTTTACGCTGCTCTCAAGGAGCTGTAAAATGTTCATTATCCACACTAAATGTTCAGCCGAAGAAGAAGTGTCCAAAAGGTTTTTTGTTACGGTCTTCTTTCATGTCTTTAAACAACCAATCAAAGAGTTGGTTGTAAGTATATATTTGAGAAGTCGTCATTAGACAGTCTAGATTTTATCAGAATTATGGTGCCTAGAGGGAAAAGGTTATTTTTTATTATTATTATTATTATTATTATTATTATTATTATTTATTTTATTTTTTTTACAGCATATGGTGCTCTCGGTTATGTTTAATTTTGTATTTGTCAAGTATGAGATGTTGTTCCTAAACTTCTTTATATGATGAATTAAAACAGAAATAGATCATTGTTGACATATTAGATGAAACTGGATCACATAGTTCAGATGTTTGTTCATTGAAGAAACTGATGGGAAATGTTTAAATATAAACATTAATGTGATTGCAAACTTTAATAGTACATGACAAACAAGGTCTATTTCTCACGAAAAAAAAAAAAAAAAAATCAGAGAAGCAGAAGTCCTAAAAGCAATAGTTCACCCAAAAACAGAAGATAGAGGAATGTTACAAATGTTTTAATGATACAATAAAAGTCAATTTTGTTGAAAACAACACTGGACCCCACTGACTTTAAAAAACAACAACAACAAAAAAAAAGGTGAATTAAACAATGACTCATTTTTTTCTGAACTATCATTCTAAGCTAAGTTTTCCATAGCTAGGAGAAACAACCGCGATATTAGAGATCATGTTTATTCATTCATTTATTCATTCATTTTTTATTTATTACCTTTAGTATTTATTTTTCCTACAAAGAAAACACTGAAAATAATAATAATGCAAAATGCCACTGGACCAACAACACATTTCATAACCCAGCGAACCTGGACATATTTGCTAATCTGCCTTCTGTTTCACAAGCTGTCTCCTTCTCCGCCACGACACCAGAATTATTTAGAGTCCCTGGCTGTGTGGAAACAAACACTTGTCGCCATGCCAACAGTGTTGCCCACTGCTTGGCAACAATTTGCAAGCAGCTGGGGGGTCTAACCTTTGCTGGCATTGACTTACAGCAGTGTGTGTCCAAACAATGCTTCATAAATACAAGGCATGAGCTCATTCTACTGTATCAGAAGCTTTGGAGGAGCTTCAATGGGTGCCGCCCACCCATGGCCGACCAATCTACTAATAAGACTAATCAGGCTTTGGAATATATAGTGATATTATTCAGTGACACAATCTGGAAAAAAAAAAATAGCTTTAGCTTAAGTCATAAACAATTTTGGGCCATTTCCATTGATTTCCTTATTGCAGCTGTTTGATAAAGGCTTTATCCATTTTCAGGAGCTTACAACTAACCCAAGCTTTCTCATGTACGCCCACGTAACATAAAGGCAAGCCACATATCAGAACCATTAGGATTAAAGGACGTCATGTGGAATGAAAGAATCCCTCACAAAAGGATTAAATTGTGCATTAGGTAAACCATGAAGAACAAGAAGGCAAAAAAACATCTGGATTTAATGTTGACTTGAATATTCAGGCAGCCTATAGACCTTAGTTAAGGAAGTGGCATATTTAATTTTTGACAGGAATGAAAAATGGCTGTGAGTGATAAAAGTGCAGTGTGTTCAATAGATTGTAGTGTTGTTTAACTACTGTAAAAGTAAAGTTCAGTAGACAAAAACTTCATGAAACACCCTCATCTTCATCTTTGTTAAAAGGTTAGTTCACTTCCAGAATAAACATTTCCTGATAATTCACTCACTCCCATGTCATACAAAACATTCATGTCTTTCTTTCTTCAGTCAAAAGAAATTGAGGTTTTTGAGGAAAACATTCCAGGATTTTTTCCATATATTGGATTTCAATGGGAGTCAACAGGTTGAAGGTCCAAATTGCAGTTTCAATGCAGCTTCAAAGGACTCTACACAATCCCAGCTCAGAAATAAGGGACTTATCTACTGAACAGATCGGTCATTTTCTAAAACAAATACAAATTCACAATTTTTAACCACAAATGCTTATCTTGCACTAGCTCACGCATTGCTTAATCACGTTGGAAAAGTCATGCGGGGTTAGCTCTTTGTCTGTGTACTTCAGTTAAAAAAAGCTAGGGTAGGGCGAAAAACTCCATCTCATTTTCTCCTCCAACTTCAAAATCGTCCGACATCGTTATTTTACCTTTTTTTTTTGTAAAGGGTGTTTGACTTTCTTTGCATGTTCACTTTGTAAACACTGGGTCACCTTTCCAACGTGACTACGTAATGCGTAAAGTCGAGCTAGTGCAAGATGAACATTTGTGGTTAAAATGTATATAAATTTGTATTTTTTTTAGAAAATGACTGATCGTTTCACTAGATAAGGCCTTATTCCTCAAATGGGATTGTGTAGAGCCCTTTTGAAGCTGCATTGAGACTGTAATTTGGACCTTCAACTCATTGGTTTCCATTGAAGTCTACTATATGGAGAAAAATCCTGGAATGTTTTCCTCAAAAACTTTTTTCTCTTCGACTGAAGAAAGAAAGACATGAACATCTTGGATGACATAGGGGTGAGTAAATTATCAGGAATTTTTTATTCTGGAAGTGAACTAATCCTTTAAATTCAATATGGCATATAACCTGACTAAGATCTATTGTGCTCTCAGTAGAATTGGAAAAAATAAAAATGTAATGTCACCCCAAAATTAAAATTATATCATCATTTTCTCAGCCTCAAGTCAATTTTAGCAGTTGTTAAGTTAAGCAGATACTTCTATGCTGCTTTTTGTCCCGATCAATTCAATGATTAGACATTCTGCTCAAAATTTCCTTTGTATTTCATGGAAAAAAGCAAGTCATACTGATTTTGAATGATTACATGAGTGAATGATCTCAATTTTAATGAATTATATTTTTTTAAAATAGAGCATGTAACCTGTTTTTATGGCAGTATGTTTAACGTAATTTTCACATTGAAAACAGTCACTGTAGCAGTAAGCAAACAAATTATTTATCTTTGTCTCCATTCAAAATATACTGTTGCCCTTTTGTGGTTCACATTCAGTTGTTACACATTAAATAATCATAGCCTTGGAACAGGTGCCTCAAAACAAAGTATTTTCCTGATAAACACTATGTCGAGTAAAAGGGGGGGGGGGGGGGGGGGGAAATCCCATTGATATTCTAGTGAGTGAATTGGGGTTAAGGTTGAAGCAAAATTGTCTGCTGGATCTGCAAACAAGGTAATCAGATTTTGCATCTGTTGGTTTGCGGTTGTGGATAAACGAAGCTTCCAGTGGCACTGGCTGAAACTCTATGTACTCATTAGGCTAACTGCGTCAATCTCCCCTTCACCTGCCTCCTTATCAGGCACAGCCTTCGCCTGGTCAATTGCTTGGGCAGCGAGCTCGTCAAATGGAAACAGCCACCAATTGAGTTCTGGTCACTGGAGTTCAATGGAATTGCTGTGAGCTAAATGCTAGCACCCTATTATTCAACTCTTTCTCCATTCCTCATCTCCTGACAACACAAGACAAGATGAATGGGTTATCTATGAAGAAATGCAGGCCTTGATGATTGGATTAATGGTATAAAACACACCCCCCCCCCACACACACAACCATGTGTTGCTAAATAAACAAAACTGTATACTGTCAAACTGTTCATCCTCAAAATCGATCAACTCCAACTACTGAGATTATCAAAGTGTAAGAGTCAGACACTCATTGCTACAAAGGAAAATAAAAAACACTATCATCATTTCTGTTAAATAACACACATAACATGGACACCTTAGTTATTATTATGCATAGTACTTATTCATAGTACTACTGCTATATACAACTTGTTATTAAACCTAATGAGGAAATAAAAATGGCACTAAAGAAGAGGTTTTCTACAGATTTTCCTGATTTCACATTGAAGATCAAGCAGCAACCCAACACACTATCAAAAATTTAAATATATTTATGTAAAATATAAAATGTAAATATATATATTAATTTAAAAATGTAAATATATTATAATAAAAAATAAACACAATGACCTTAAACTCAAACATTTACTATAACAATTAAGTAATTACATTTTAATTAATTTCAGTATATAATACATCGGGGTCTGTAAGATTTTTTTAATGTTTTTTTTGTTTGTTTTTCGCTCTTATACTCACCAAGGCTATATGTTTATTTGATCAAAATACAGTATAAAAAAAATAACAAAAGAGGTTTATATTGCAATTTAAAATAACTATTTTCTATTTTAATACTTTTCAAAATGTAACTTATTCCTGTGATGGCAAAGCTGAGTTTTTTAGTGACCATTACGCAGTCTTCAGTGTCACATTATCCTTCGAGATATCATTATAATATGCTGATTTGGTGCTCAATATTATCCACTTGAAAATGGCTGCTTAATATTTTGTGGAAACCTTAATTTAATTTAATTTAATTTAATTTAATTTAATTTAATTTAATTTAATTTAATTAATTTAATGTAAAAGTCCTTAGTATTATTTTTGATCGATTAATTTAATAAATGAATTAATTAATTTCGGTCAACAATTATCAAACTGCAATAATCAAAGACACTCTTTGCTATTAAAATAAAAAGTAGTATCATCATTTCTTTTAAATGACACACTACAGACTGTAACGGTGCAGTGAAGGGAAGAGTTGTGGTGAGGATCTAATAAAATAAAAAGAAATAATCCAAATATCTGAGAAATACTCAGAAAAAAAAAAAAAAAAAAAACTCTTGCCCTTTGTGTCTAGTTAATATTCATCCACAACAGGAGTTATAATCAGAGTTTAAATAATGCCTCTCTATGATCTCATTACACCCTTGCTTATAGTTTCTATCCCAAAAGGGAAAAGAGACGACACTGACAAAACACGCTACACTTCCTGTGAGCAATATATCAGAATACATTTACTGTTTGAAGCAGACAAGAGATCATTTGCACCATGAGTGTTCTTTTATCAAGTGAGAAAAGGCAAATGTCTCCCTCAGTGCCGCCCATTCAGAAGAAAGCGAAAAGTTAATTGGCTCCTTCCTGGTCAACTGGGATTCATTTCAATTAACAGGCAAAACAGCTGTTAATTTTGTGCCACAAAGAATGTGGTCTTCTGTTTAATTGTTTGCAGCATGGTAACTTCCACACACATTCTCAAAAAAATATTCTGGGAGGAATAAAAATTGAGTGGATATTGTAATTGCACTCTCTGTCTGTGAAACACATCTTGTGCTTGTGAATTACATGTTCAGCATTTCAATGCGCATCACTGAGATTGTTTGATTCGGAGAGGCTAATGACTAAATCTCGGCCCGCAAAAATGGCCTAGAATCTGTAACCAGTAACCAAGGCAATACCACTTGTGTTCTTTTAGATCCAACACCGAATACTCTAAAGGTCAGTGTTGCCAACGTAAAAGGAAAGTTTTTACAATTTTTCAGGATAAAAAGGGTAATTACAGCAATTTAACATTATGAAAGTAATCATTTTTAACATTTCGTTGACCTTAACAGCAAATTGCCTGTCTTGATTTGTTTATCATTTTTCAAGAGTTGCCAAAAAAAAAAAAAAAACATCAATCTTTTAACAACTTCTAATGTCACACTTAGCTTTGTCATTATTTAGTGTGAAATATGTCCAGATGATGTTTGTCTGTCATTACCTCTGTCAAGCATCACTCTGTTAAATGAGAGCTGTGGCGGATCGTTGTCAGTGACTGACTGCCTTTTTCTTTTCAGCATTTTTGAACGATAAGATAAGCAAATGGGAAAAGTTTCTATTCTACACAGTTACTTTCTTTTCAACTTTGAAAAGCTAGTGATGTGCACCCTAGTGAAAAATAAATATGCTAAAATGTATTTGAAATACATTTATTTCATGCTAAGTATACTACAGATACATTTTAGTCATTTATGTGATTGTTTAATAAAATACCCTGCAACTGTACTGTTGGTATACTAAACTGATATACTTAAAGTCTGCTAAATTGGAAAAACTAATTTTGTGCTTAATGCACTTTAATTGTGCGGAAGTAGTGCTGACGTATACTTCAGGTACACTTTAAATATCTTGCATTTAAAGACTGATATTATACAGGGATCATACAATTCTCATCAATAGTGTCATCAAAACACATTTTAGGCTTAATATTAAGAAATGTGCACTGTGCAAAAGTAGTACTCCAAATAAAGTTGAATTATTATTATTTTTTTATATCAGTAAGTCTCGAGTGATATGTCAGTAAATTTGTTAATGGATTTGAACTATACTTAGTATGAAATAAATGTATTTTAAATATATTACTTTTTTACAAGGGCAATGCTTGTTATGTTAAATAAACAGTAAGGCTTATCGTACAAATATTATGTTATGCACAAATAATTTTTTGTTGAATCAATTGTTCATTTGATGTATTGATCCATAAAGCAGGTTTGTAGTAGAGTATTTGCTCATTTCCAAGTCAAAACTGAACTAAATAAATAAAAAGATTTTTGAACATTTATAATACTAATTTTAAACATCAATTTTAATCACACAATTCCACAGGGTTGCTATTTTTTCTACACAAATATTCTTATCAATCCACGTGACCAAATGTATTTAATATGTTCAAATTGATAACATAAATTCTAACGTCTGACAATGTCAGTCACAGTATTTTGTAGGTCAATGCAGGTATCAGAATTACCAAGTGATATGTTGGTATAGTGATAATGTTTAAACTAAATATGAGAGGTTCTTTTTTATGAGAGGAACTTTGATAAACAAAACTTTGTCACTAATAAACTGCGATAAACTCTGAGAAAAACATTGAAAATAAGAAATTCTAGTGCTGGACTACCACACATTATAAAAAGTGCAAAAAGTGGTGGGACTATTCTCCAGCATAAATTTTGCATATAACAAAGACTTGAGAGTAGCTACACAAAATCTAACATCAAGGTGGTGAGTTCAGCATGGTCGAGCACAACTATCTACAGGAAATATTAGAGCTAGAGTTAGTAAAGATCTTCTATTTTTTTTTTTATGTACACCACAAATAATCCCAAAAAACATTATGTCTTGGCTCCTTCATCATCTTTGCTTTTACAGAAAACGAAACATGAAATGGGACACAAACAAGTTCCAGCTGATGATAGAGAATTTGCTAAGTGCAGTCACTCAAGAACCAACAGTACACAAGCAGGAGGTTATGAAAGTCCTTCAGAAGACTAATGGAAGCTGTTTCTACAGTACTTAGAGATATGAAATTCAGTATGTTCCTTATACAAAGTGTAGGATAGCTTCAGAAGACATGAAATTGCATCAAAATACAATAATTGTGAAAAGTTCTTTTTTGGGTGAACTATTTGTCTGCAAACTCAAGGTGAATTCAAAATTATGTCTGTGACTTAAGGTAATGACACGTAGCTCTGATAAAGCTGGTGAAAAGTCTATTTAAGGCTAAGAAACTCCATAAAATGACTTCAGATTTAACAGATGAACTGTGTGCTGATTTTTAGAGAGAGTGATTCATTGGTTCAATTAATTACTAAACACTTAGAAAAGGAATTGGACTGAGGCCTTTGAGATGGAAAGCACACACAGTATATATAAAGATAAGAGTTAGAACCACTGCACTGATATTACATTTTCTTCTTTTTCTAATCGTCTTGTTGCTCTTTTTCTCGGTCTCTTCTCCAAAATAGGATGGTGGGCAGAGAACGAATGACCTCCAGATGAGAAATCTGAAATAGGACATACTTGCTAGCCAGAGTTGCAGAGTTTGCGTTTCTGAAGTTTGAAACGAGATGTTCCCCCAAGCTCCCCACAAAACATAAATATCACCCAGGGCCCAAGAGAAATGGAGCCGACAGTAAGGCACCAGTGTTATTAACAACACTACATACAAAAAGACGCTAGTAACCTTTAAAAAAAAAAATACACACCCGCACATTGTCGTCTGGAACGTGTGGAAAGTTTTCTGTAAGTTGACAGTGCTGTAGACTTTTAAATGTCACTTTTTTTTTCCTAATGATAAGAACAACGAGTGACATCAGGTTGTTGATTTCTACCAGGGGTGATTTGATCAAAGACGTAATGCCTGCTGTAATATGTTTTTGTTGTTTTATACTTTATATTACTATTTTTATGAGCTTAGCACAATTATATGTATATTTTTTCCTGTTCAATAACAACTAATGTGCACTGGAATTTGAAAAAAATTTTTCCCCAAACAATCAATATGCACACCTATGTGGTTCTGTCTGTGAGAGCTATCCTTTAAATAATGACAACAATCCACTGACACAAAAGACAGTGTAAAGTAAATACTAAATTGAATTGCAGCATGAGGGAGTGAAAAAAAAAAAAAAAAAAAACATCAGGACGGTCTCATAAAACAATTAAATTTCAAGCGACTGTACAAAGACAGACATAAAAGACTACAGTATTACACATTTCAAAGATCAAAGTATGGTGAAAAGAAATTATCACCCGAGACCCGGCTGGTTCCCTGAACTTCCTACATTACAAACACAGAAATAGGTAAAGCAACTGGTAGCCAATAAACACATAAATCCTGAATGTCTTTTAAGAATAATATGTTACTGACAGCTAAGAAACATTTTACTTCTTGGTTAATATATGGTTTCTTGAAATGAAGTTCCCAATCAGTTTGTTTCATATATTTTTGTTTATATATAAAACTACAAACACAATAAAAAAGTACAGTATTAAAAAATAATAAATAAATAAATAAATAAATTCAAATAAAATAAAACAAATTAAAACAAACAATGATGTTCTTGAAGCATCTGGAATCACAAAATGACTCGTGGTAAATTAATTTTAGATTTTAATACTCTGTCTCAAGGTTCTTTTAATAAAGAAAAGTTTTAAAACAAGCAATTACGTCATAGTGATTACATGAATACATCAGGAAAAAATATGTAACTCAGAAAATTCATATATTGGGGAGAAATTAAATAAAATAAAATAAAACAATAAATAAATAAATACTTGCAGATAAATATTTATTTATTTATTTATTTATCCATTTATTTATTTATTTATTGTGTATGTTTACTTACAGATATTAAATAAATCATTACATATATATATGTGTGTGTGTGTGTGTGTGTGTGTGTGTGTGTGTGTGTGTATGATATATATGTTCAAATATCAGTATAAAATTCTTAAAGATTTAGGAATCTTAAAGAATTCTACACTCATTACCCTGTTTCTTTGCTCGCGTGCCAATAGTGGCACGTGTGTCTAAGTTCGCTGGTCTCTGTCCTCAGTTAACTCCCACTACTTTTCATTCCAGAGAATGAGAATCCTAATTGCATTAATTGGATCTTTTTAGCAAAGCTAATTTATATTTGCTTCATTGCCATGAGCTGGAGGCATTCGGTACATTCTCATTTGTTTTGTAGTGCTGTTGTTAGTGATAGTAGTGTTTTGTTTTGTGTGTGTTTGTGTGTGTGGCATTAGGCTATTTGTCAAGGGAGTGGAAGAACCCTCATCATAAACTGGAAGCTCTTTTCAACTAAATCAATTCTCATTTCAGTTTACAGGGGTCACAGCTAGAGCTAATACTTGCAGCAATTTAGATAAAAACAAATTTGGGGAGCATCATATTAAAGCTGCAGGCAATTGCTCCTACTCGACAAAACCAAGCCTAAAACAGCTCCTTCCTCCCATTGGAGTTGGACGCACAGCGCTTCAGAGAGCTAGCAAGAAGTGAAATTGATTACGGTGAGCGCAGCTTGATTGACAGATGTCATGAAAATAGATTGCATTTGCAGTCAGCGCAGGAGATCCATCACCATTAGCCGGTTATGTATATGTGGCATGAGGTCACGTAAGCCCTGCCAATACCTGTAGTCAGCGTTTCACACACGATAAATCACCCCCAGCCATACATCTCTGAGTCAGGGTGCTATATTATATCAGAACACTGCTGACATCCTTGTTATGTGCACTAATCCCAGGTTACGCTACTCTTTGAGCTTTCCTAAAAACTGAACGAGTGTTTTATGAAGAAGAAGAATGATTGAGTGAAAGGGTGAGCCTGTCAAGCTTCTTTTTAACATTTTTACACACATTTGTAGTTGTAGTTTTTGGGTGTGTTTGTTTGTATATTCCTAAACTTATTATTCATAAGGCATGAAATGTTTGAAAACTGGTGGCACCGTTCCATTTCATCTCAAATTTCCACAGTACAAAAGTAGCAACTAACAAAAAGAGGCTCCCTGCAACAGGTAAAGCATTACCATAAGCCATTCAGCAGGATGGATTGTGTGCTATCCAGACTTGAATTGACAATGCTTTATAAATTTCAATTCAATTGCTGAACCTGAATTGAATTTGAATTGAGGTAGAAAGCAGGATGCAGCATTATAATTTGAATATAATATAGTCCTATAGTTCAAACAGTTCGTCTGGGGTATGATTGGGTTCAATTTCCATGCATGAACTGATAAATGTATTCAATGTAAGTCAATCTGCAAAAATAAATAAATGTTGAATTAATGAAATTCAAAGAACTGGGAGGATTTAATGCAATATACTGATCAAAAGTAAAGACATTTATAATGTTATGGAAGATTTCTATTTCATACAAATGCTGTTCTTTTGCACTTTACATTCATCAAAGAATCAGAAAAAAAAAATATCATGGTTTCCACAATAAATATTAAGCAGAGAACCTCTATAAAACTTGGGGTTAAGATCAAAGATCACTCCTTGAACAGCGCAAACAGTCTTTTGGCATGAAATAGTACTGTCAGGATTTACTAAAGACGCACAGTGAAGAATTAGCACTGAAAAGGTGTGGACAAAGTTATTTTTGCGCCTGACCTTATTGAATATGCATTTGTAGGAGTTTCCCTTTCAGGTGAAAAATTTATGGGAGTACAGTATTAAAATGAATCACGCAATGCAATTTACTAATGTTTACACTCGTCAAATTACTGGTATTTGCGCCATCATTTAACACCCCAAAAAAAGCATGTCTTAAAGCAGGTGGTAATTTGCGCTGCTCTTGGTAGATTGTGCTGGTCATTATGGAAATGATCTGGCTGCGTCTGTGTTCTTTAATGTGTGCATTGTCAGTAAATCACATGCAGAATTTTCCCCTCCCATCGGTGCTTTTATGGAATTGCGCTCTTTCGCTAATTTGCCCTGTTTAGTAAATCTGGCCCATAAACTACAGCCTTTTGGGAGTAGTTTTAACCACTAGGTTGTACATAACTGGGGTGTGCCTCAGAAAGACATTCTATACACTGCATTTGATAAGTCTATTTATACTTCAAGGAAAAGACCTCGACCTCATCCAACAGCAGTGAAAGTGTTTTACCCCACACTCTTCTCGACTGTACAGTACATTCACAGTTCTCTGCCAATTACGGCGCTCTGGGTTGCCTAAAGATTCAGACTGACCTACTGCCTCCCCCCTTTTGGTTGTCTGCTTTGAGTCGGGTGCAGACAGCCCTGGCCCAGTCTGCGGGTCTGGGACCCCTTCTGCCAGCCAAAACTGCAGCCCAGTGATGCCTCAGTCACATACAAATGTCAGCTATTCACTGGCTCATAAAGAGGCCAGGAGTTAAATGTCAAGTAATGCCTTTTAAACTAATTGCCTTCAGTGTTTCTCAAGAAGTGAGACTCTATTGCTAGTGCTGATTAGTAGGCAGGGCTAGCTTTTAGCCAGATGTTAGCAGGTGTCCGCTTTGTTTTAACTATGTCCCTCTGGGCACATATTCTACCGGAACACGATATTGTGTTGAAAATAAAAGCTGTTGGAGGTGAGATGATGTCCAGATGGGGTCAGAGGACTGAGTTTATAGAACTATTTAGAAGGCAATTTATGAACTCGGTTATCCAGAGTTATATAATGTCCAAGATGGTTTCTTAATATAGAAGCAAGAGGAATTTAATGAGCTTTTCAAGACACACAGCTCAGAAAGCCCTTTGGGGCTACTTGAAGAGACATAGAGACCACATTTATAGTAACTAATGCTTCCAAACATGCTATTTAGAGTTTTGGAGGCCTACACATAATAACATACACTAAACAGAGAAAGATATGTAATTTGGCCATAGAAAGTTATCTGTAATATATAGATGTGACCAAAAAAAAAACAAAAAAAAAACATGATTTTGCTATAAATATACAAAAGGGAATATAAACTATATGAGTGAACTGAGTGAACCTAAATTAATTAATTATATTATATTAATAATTCCTTGATTAAATAAATTGATATATTTTGGACAGTGGATTCACAAACTAAAACTGTAATAAATTAAACTTAATCAACTCTACTCATAAAATACTCAAACATAAAATGGCCCTTAATTTCAACATTTACTCCTTATTTAGTGGAAACTTTCTTTTGAAATGTTATAAATGTCCTTATTATCTGTTATGATCAATTCAATGCATCCTTGCAAAATAAAAGTAATAGTCTGTGAATAATAATAATAATTTAAAAAATCCTAACATTTCCTATATCAGTTTACTCAATAAAAAGGCATTCAAGCTATCACACTGTGCACTTCAGTACACTAACATTAAGTGCGGGGGCCTTTGTAAATCGTAATCATTTCACATAGAGAAAGGCTGCAGAATTCTTTGCCACAAAGTCATCAACAATTTCAGATATTTCACAAAAGGACAGGCAGGGACATTAGATAATTTTCAAAGAGCGTTTTGAAAACATCAAAGTAGAAGCCTTCTCCATTGACAGCTCTAAGTTCTTGACTCATATCTAATGCATTCACAGCAGCACGCCAGTGCAGACAACAGTGGAAAAATGACTAATTAGTGTGTGTCACAACTTCAGTTTCACAGACTCTTTCTGTTTACTGCTCAGCACAGGAGGAGCTTGAATAACATGTTGGATGCAGCAAGAATAATTATCTCTTGAAGGGCTCAGTGGCTAATTAAACACTGAATCATTCTTCTAACGCTTCAGAGATTCAATGGCATCCATTTAGTATCTCAGAGAATGGAGATCTAATTTTTGACACAAGTAACAAGGACACAAACAGAAAGCCCTTTACATAAACCTTTATGGTTGGTTTATCGTGACTGACTCACAATTTCACAATTTGATAGAAGGTAACAAGATGTACCAAACCCAAAATGCCTGTCGTAATCCTTCTCCATGGGATTTGAAATGATAAAATGGCCTTCGCCTCGGCCTCTTAAGCTTCTGCTTATGTTTAGTGGAGGAATGAAAGGGGATTACATGCACATGAATTAAAGAATAGAAACAGAATAGGAGAATACTCTGGATAAATGAAGAGTGTGACCTGTGAGGGTGGTAAGTGCTGGTGCATTTGCGGCTAATTGTGTTCAGGGTTCGTGACTGTAGATTTCAGTTTTGGAGACTTAAAGTGCACAGTAAAGTGGCTGATTACTCACGCTCAGGTTCTGGCCCGATGCTATTTGTTGCTACATGCTTCCAAGCTCCACGCTTGACATATCCTTTGCACTCTGAAATGCATAAAAAGGCATAAATGTTGTGTTAAAACCATCTCGGAGGGGAAATAAAAGCACTGGCTAAGTATGAAATGGCTTCATTAGTTCTGTGACTCAGTCACCGCATGTCGCCGTTGACAAAGAAAAACTCTTTTTTGGCTTTGTTTGATTTTCTAATATTTGAAACTTACTCAAAAGTGGGCGAACTGTGAAAATTAGCAAGCTTCAAGGCAAGACGTCAGTCATAAAATCTGATTACACCTCGAGTACAGTTTCTAGGCATAGGCGAGCTAGGCGGTTGTCTAGAGCAGTGGTTTTTAATCCTGTTCCTCGGGACCCACTGCTCTGCACGTTTTGCATATCTCCCTTATCTGACACACTTATTTGAGTTCATGGAGCTCTTTCCTAATGAGCTGATGATCTGAATCAGGTGTGTAAATTAGGGAGACATGCAAAATGTGCAGAGCTGTGGGTCCCCAGGAACAAGTTTGAAAACCACTGGTCTAGAGCGCCCACCAGCTGAAGGGGCGCCAATGAGCGCACGTACTGGCACTACATTTTGCAGGGGTGTGATAAAGAGTGGCATGGTCACCCTGAAATATGACTGTCGCCCCCACTGGATCCCCCAACATCATTGGGCTAGAGTACTGTCAATCTGACGATTCCTGTATGCCATTGGATCAGAACGGTGTCAATTGCTGCCTCTGATTGTTGCATGCAAAGTTTGCATTTGTAGCGCTCATCAACGCCATTAGATCAATGGGCTCTGTCAGTGCTTTGGCAAGGTAAGGGTTTTTTTTATTTTTATTTTTATTTTTTTGCCATGCAATAAAGCTAAGTTCAAAGGCCAATTTAAAATATTGGTTCAGTAAGTAAAGTACAAAAAAAATCTGTATTTTGTTTAGGCAGTATTTGTGGCAGTTGATAAATCATGTTGCAAGATTTGTCCAAAAGGTGTGCATTTTTGCGCCAATGCATTGTTAAAGGATCAGCGTGTCATGTAATATTTCCATATAAACTTTAACAGCCAATTAAAAAATATTGGTATAGTAAAATTCGCTAATTCACAAGACCAATACATCCTTTATTAAACCGCTTTGTCGAGTTTAATGCATCCTTAAGGAGGTGTCGAAATGCTGAATCAATTCATTCACTTCTAACATAGCACTTAACGGGAGCAGCGTCATACACATAGAGGGCAGAGTGTCACGTTATTTAAAAGGGAAGTTCACGCGTTAATGAGTAGCAAAGGATTAAGTAGCTGCACTGAATACTTTTATGCCACTGATCAGGCTTTTATATGTAGTTTGGGGTAACAAAAGGTTTTATAGGTTTGACTGAAATAATTATGCAATAACTGACACTTTAAATCAATGTTCCAAGCAACAACAACAAAACAACTGAACAAAAAACAGATAAAGACAAAAAGTAGACATTGATAATATCTTAACATGTATCCAAATCCAAATGTAATAAAATTAATTTATGTGTGATTTATGTGTTAATTATGTGAAATGTCTTAGCTACTAGGGATTGTTACATAGGGCTATACAGGCATCTAGTAGCAACACAATGATATTACAGATAATAAATTGTGCAAAATGCTTATCTTAACAGTCAATTTTCAAATAATGCATTCAGATTTGTGGAACTCACAATGCGCTGAATCTCCACAAATTAGTGTCGTTACTATGACTACCAATTTGAATGTTACAAGAAACTGGTGTCTGAAAAGAATATATATATATATATACAGTGCCCTCCAAAAGTATTGGAACAGTAAAGACAAAATTGCTCTGTTGGCTGTGGAGTCAAGACATTTACAAATATGATTAAAAAATGAATATGAGACAAAACTACAGAATGTCACATTTTATTGTTGGGTGATTCAACACATAGATGTTTTACCAGCTAAGAAGTTCAGCACTTTTAGAGTTTCATCCCCCTATCTGATGTGAGCATAAGTATTGGAACAGTTGCCTCACAGGTCTTTCTAAGTGATCAGCTGTGTCTGGTGATGTCTATGGGTCACAGACTCACTGCTGTGATTGTGCGCAAGGGATCTGCAACAAAATAATAGCTTTTAATCTTTTATATCTGCCTTATGTTCAACTGTCCCAATACTTATGCTCACATCAATGAGTGGGATGAACTCTAAAAGTGCTGTTCTTTTTATTTGGTAAAACATGTATGTGTTGAAACGGCTAATAATAAAATGTGACATTCTGTAGTTTTGTCTCATATTCATCTTTTAATCATATTTGCAAATGCCTTGACTCCACAGCCAACAGGGCAATTTTGTCTTTACTGTTCCAATACTTTTGGAGGGCACTGTGTATATATATATATATATATATATATATATATAAAATTTGTAAGGGGGGGGGGGGGGGGGGGGGGGATTTCGCCTAGGGCGTCAAATTGGCTAGAAACGGCCCTGCCTCGGTCCATTGCGCATATGAATGCATACCAAAAAAGAAAGCACATAACTGGATGTTTTAAATAAGCCAAATCCGTTAAACTCTATTGTATTCACTGACAATGAGAGCCAAAAAAACAGATGTAGAAAAGAGAAAATCATCAGAAACTGTATTGGTTACTGAGATCTATATCAGTATGTGTGATATGATGGATATGTGAGTCACAAACAACATCATGCAAATGAAAAGAGGACCGAAAAGGGTCCTCAATCGACTGATTTCCTCCACTGTACAGAACAATCTCTCCAACCTCGCAGCACTAAAATAAGCTCACTTAAAGGTCACAGTTTCTCAATCTGCATGTTTGCAAGATTTAATCGCCCTTCTGAGAGCTAATAAGAACATTGTATAGATGATGAAAATGAGGATGTGCTATACGCAATGCTGGACAAATCAACGTTTGCACACTGTACAGCACATTTTTGCAAACAGTGAATACAGTATTAATATTTAAGATAACTGAGGAACACCAGCTATTGTGGTTTTGTGGTTTTTTTTTCCTCATTCTCTCAAAATATGTCTCTAAATGTATGCATGTTTAATACATACATTTTGAATTGATTTTTTTTTTTCAGATTTTTTTTATTTAGTCTGTGATATTCTTATGAGTTCTTGCAAGTCTCTACTTGTTGATCTCCTCTAATAATCACTTCATGTTGTTTGCTGTTTGTGCTGTCTTCTCAAAGTAGGTTTTTTTTTTTTTCCTGAGGCATGCTACCTTTCTCCTTTGATGAAGATAGAAGACTTTTTACTTTGTAAAGATACTGTTTGAAAGATGAGTGTTCATTCTGTGCTTTTTAGACATAAAAAGAAGAGAGGAGTTGAAGGGAGTTCATTTGGACTCTTTTATGTTATGTTATAACATTTGGTCTGTTGTTTGTTCAAAAAATATATACAGTATAAAAAAAAAGAATAAAATTACAAAAAAAAAAAATTATTATCATCATCATCAAAATTGAACATCTAAATCTACTAATTCTAAATTCTAAAATTTAAACACTGCACCACATGCATGTGAATGTTGGATGCTCTATCCTTATCGTATCAATTTGCTACATAATTTGCAAATGCAAACCAAGCACTGCACACAGCATTGTGCACTGTATTGGTGAATAATAGGAGGAATAAAAAATACTGTCTAATACAAATTCTATGAGGTCATTGTCAGCTGAAATGTCAAGTAACATCTCTTTTCTTAGCATCTGCAGTGAGATGCTTACTTTTTGTGCCACCAGTAATGAAACAGCCTCTGCTGGCCCAGCTGACTCCCAAAGGGGAAGCTGCCAAAAAAACAAAAAAAAACAAAAAACAAATGCAAGGGACGACTAGTAGAGAGGAAAAAGTCTGGATATCTTTCCTCTCCAGGAAAGAACCAAAGAACAGAAAAACAAGTTGAGTTTTTTTTTTAGACCCCTTGGTCCCATATTTAATTAGGTGTGAACAGAAGGCTGTGAGGGACCTTTCGGTTTGGGGTTTGTAATGTTTTTTTAAGAGATTTGCTTTTGAAAGAAGTCTCATCAAAACTGCATTTATTGTCCTTGGAAAAAGATACAGTAAAAACAGCAATATTGTAAAATATTATTACTATTTAAAATAACTCTCTTTCTATTTTAAAATATGTTTTATTTATTCCTTCGATGGCAAAGCAGAATTTTCAGCAGCCATTACTCCAGTCGTTTCACATGATCCTTCAGAAATCATTCTAATATGCTTATTTGTTGCTGCTTAATATTTTTGGGAATCTAAGATTTTTGGCAAATAGTGAAGTACTTTGTAATATTATGAATGTATTTTCGATCAATTTAATGTGTTCTTACTGAATAAAAGTATTAATTTTTTTTTTTTTTTAAATCCTTACTGACCTCAAACTCTTGAACATTTGTGTGCATATTTTTATGTTAGTTCATCTGAATAATCGATACAGCGATTACAAGCTCTATAACAACCTACTAAACAGTCTGCTGTTTGATCCCTCACAGGCTCATTTCCATTAATGTAAAAGTAAACATGGCATCTACCCTGACTAACGTCCATCTGGCCTCTTCTAACTGAAGTGGTGAAGCCTGCAAGTCTGTAACAAGGACCTCTAGCCACCAAAACCTCTGAGCTAAGCTGTATGAGAAGAAGAAAAAGAAAAAATGCTTGGAGACTGAACAAAGAATGGAGACGAGGCACGGTCAGCTGAGAGCCTTTGCGAAGTTTGGAGCTCTAAAGGAGAGCCACTGAAATGGGGGAAGGATTTGCGTGTGTTTGTACGTGTGTCAGGTGGATAGAGGCCCCGCTTGGCTGTTTGACATGCAGTGCACTGGCATCTGGCTGCAAGCGCGGCAGAGAGGCAGGCACAGATCCTGTCCTTCTGCACAAAGCTGAGGGATTGAGTCTGTGCCCTCCACTCTGACATCTCTCTGAGTCACCTCCATCCCTCAAAGCTCCAGCGCTTCAAATGGGCCTCTCAGGAGGCAGGAGGAAGGACAGACTGCTGTTTCTCTCCTCTTTCGGCAAATGCCTCGACCCAGGCTGTCTACTTTGTCTGAAATAAGAGGGACAGGGTTTTCAGGGGTCCTAAATAAGTATTAAAATGTCTCAAATTCACTTTTCAAAACTTAAAAAGCTATTTTAAAAAGTAGGAGGAACATTTCAAGTTTAATACAAGCTCAATAGGGAAACCATATACTGTAAGCTTCACATATAAGATAAGAACAGAAGTGTGAAAAGTTTTAACATTCCAAAGTCAATCTATTCATGTAAACAAAGTGGAAATGCAAATGAAAAGCTCCAGAAGAAGACTGCCTTATCATATACTCAGATGAACAATCGTTATCTGTCTTTTCAAGCTCTGATTTCCACTTCTCCTTGTCAAAGGCAAAAACGTTTTGATTATTCCTGTGAAAAATTCCCACGCGTCTTCTAACGCAGTATCTATCTATCTATCTATCTATCTATCTATCTATCTATCTATCTATCTATCTAATTTAACTAGATCAGTGGTTCTCAAACAGAGGTTCAGCGTCCACTAGAGGGCCTAAGCAAACTTTTAAGGGCCTCATTATGACTTAAAGGGCCAGATTTACTAAACAGGGCAAATTAGCGTTAGAGCGCAAATCCATAAAAGCGCCGATGGGAGGGGAAAATTCTGCATGTGATTTACTGACAATGCACACATTAAAAAACACAGACGCAGCCAGATCATTTCCATAATGACCAGAACAATCTACCAAATTAGCTCCTGCTTTAAGACATGCTTTTTTGGCCGTTAAATAATGGCGCAAATACCAACAAATTTGACAAGCACAATTGTTAGTAAATTGAGTTGCGTTTGCATTTGTTGCATTTTAAAACTCTCCTCCCATAAATTTTGCATCTGAAAGGGAAACTCCTACAAATGCATATTCAATAAGGTCTGGCGCAAAAATAACTGTCCATGCCTTTTCAGCGCTAATTCTTAATTGCGTATCTTTAGTAAATCCTGACAGTACTATTTTAATGCCAAAAGATGGTTTGCGCTGGGACAAGCTGTTAGTAAAGCTGTTCTGGCCCCAAATGTTTTAAAATAAAACAAAACAAGCATTAAAATAAGCTAAATCTAATAAAAATCTGTGTATTGTCTAATATTTCTTATTTCTTATTATTCATCCCCTAAACAACTGTTTTTACCCCTTGAATAACAGGGTTCCCACTGTCTTATATGTCCCTGGATTTATGAGGTAGCCTAATTGAAAAATCATGTAAATTAATAAAATCTTTGACCTACATGTGCATTCTCATGCATTTTATAAATATACATTTGTCTGGTTATGAAATAAAACATTTTATCAGGTAGAAATTGTGATTATAATGTTGATAAAAATTTATCTAGACTAATATATACTATACTGTACTGTATTCATTCATTCAATCATTCATTCATTCATCTTACAAAATTGCTCTTAAATTAGGGTCTATTGTTTTAAAAGGCCTAAAATTTAATTCTCTTAAATTTGCAGACACCCTGCAAACTCATTCCCATTGAATTGAAGCTAGTTCACTTTACTTCAACTGAAGTTAAATTGAGAGGACAAGGCAAGGACACGTTGTGTACTTGTATGTATGTGTAAGCGCATGGATGCATGTCAGTAGGTGACAGCAGACAGGGCAGCTTTCATCTCTACAGCTTCTTTTGCTCCCATGGGCAAGCAGGCAGATCAATGCTGATGAGAGCCTTTCAAAGGGAGGACGCCGGGCCTGACATACCAGCTCTGGCCTGCCATTTAATAAAGACTATGCAGAGGAGAAAGCTGCGCCGGAGACAGCTCGAGGACTCCTGTGCCGTCTTATCTGAGTGTGGTGCGGTGCATTTTGGACTGCAGTGAGGGACAGATTTTGTATGATGCAATTTAAGCAAAAGCCAGCAGAACCCAGCTGGATAAGCCAAGAAAGGCCTAGGTATGCTGTCTATCACAACTTGCTGAAGATAATAAATAAACAAATTCATGATAATAGAAAGTATTTGTTAATTTTACACACAAGTAAAATGATAAATAATATAAATAATAAAGAATTATGTATTTTAAAAGAGCAGGCTCTTTGGTTTTCCACCAAAATAAAAGCTCTATTGTTTAATGAAAAAAAAGTAAATATCGCTATTGTAATTTTACAGTTGTTATATAATAATAATAATAATAATAATAATAATAATAATAATAATAATAATAATAATAATAATAATAATATTATTATTATTATTATTATTATTATTATACCATTCCATTATAATAATTTTAATGTATACAATAATAGTAATAATAAAAATAACATATTATTGTTGTTGTTGTTGCTGCTGTTGTTTTGTTTTGTTTTCATTGTTGTTGTTAAAAAAATTTAAATTATTATAATCAAATAATTTACAGTTCAATAGTATTACAGTGATTTGTTTTTATTATAGTGATTGCTATTGATTTGTTTATTTTTATAATAATAATAATAATAATAATAATAATAATAATAATGTATGTTATTATTATTATTACTATTATACCATTCCATTATAATCATTTTAATGTGTACAATAATAGTAATAATAAAAATAACACATATTATTATTGTTACTATTGTTGTTGTTGTTGTTGTTGCTGTTGTTTTGTTTTCATTGTTGTTGTTAAAAAATTTCAATTATTATAATCAAATAATTTACAGTTCAATAGTATTACAGTGATTTGTTTTTATTATAGTGATTGCTATTGATTTGTTTCTTTTTATAATAATAATAATAATAATAATAGTAATAATAATAAACACGCTTCCATATTTTTCTGCCTGTTTTTAATTAAATAAAGCACATACAGTTACATGGCCATTAAAAATATTCATGTCCGCTAAATTTTTTAAAAATGTTATAAAGTGGATTAAATACATTAAATTCATAATAATATATTAACAGTGATATTATAATGATTATTTATTATGTTCTATACAATACAGTGTTATATATAATATATAAATATAACATAATAAATAATCATTATTTAATTACTGTTAATATAATAATGTTAAATAATAGTAATACTGTAAATATGAATAAAAATAATATTAAATTAAAATAATAAATTATTTAATTAATATTAATGTATTAATTATTGTTAATTAATTACTCCTTTTAATACACTTTATCATTTAGCAGTCCATCTTCAGTATCGTCTGATAGTGTCTCAACCCACCAACGCATTCATATATATTTCTCTTGGCTCTCTGCAGAAGTTGAAATGTCTTAAATGTCCTCTACGGTAAATAAACAAAACTCCTTCCCACCCTCAGACTTCATGATGAGGCCAGAGGTCTGTCTGCAATGAAAATGACAAACAGATGCTCTCCTTCTCCTTCCTCAGTGAGTCTATGAGATCTGCCAAAGAGTCTCTGCTTCATCAGGGTTAAATGAGGGTTTACTTTATTGTCTGTTTGTTGATTAATGAAGTCTCAAATGCAATTACTCAGGAGCAAATGTAAGGCTACAGACCAGCCCTTAGCATTCCTGATTGAGCATCTCAGCACAAGCAAGATCGTTTGTCACAATCTGGCTGTCAGTTCAGCATCTTATTACCTGAACAACGGCGCATTTTTCCCCAACTGTGAACCGAGGGATGGAGAAATGTCTCTCTCGCTGCTTTAAAAAAAACTGATTCATATCTATCTCTTCTGATGACCTTGACAGAGGTCCAATCTTCACCAAAGGGGCCGCACTTTTCTTATCACTGCTGGGTCACGACTCAAAAAGAAACACAGTTCTGATGGGATCACTAATAATACAATGCAATCAAACCATTTAAACATGCTTTTAGAATTGCAAAAATTCCATTAAAATATTCAAGATAAATGGAAAAAATACACAAAAATAAAATATATGTTAATGTTGGGTCAGCAAAAGCAGCTGAAAAGCATGCATCTAACACACAGAGAGTAAAATAATGTCCTGTTCCATCTGAAAATGGCATATTGTGTATTTGCTTTTCATATCAGTGTTGACTGCTAAGTGCTAAAAGCTGCAAACAGCAACACATGTAATTTTTCCCGCTCATTACCCTGCTGACTGGTCTTTGCACACTTGAGTTTTGATGTAAGGTCCATCTAGAGAAGTGTGTGTTGGTGTATCAAGCTATGATCTATTTTTCTCTCAGAGGTGAAACAAGGAGCAACAAAAATTCAGACTCCAAAAAAATGCTTGAAAATTCGGCCTCAGACGAAACCCTATGAATTTTTCAAAAGTGACTCTAACAAAGTCATCTCATTTGTCGAGAATCACGTCAGATTCTCCAAAGAATCTAAAAAAAAAAAAAGGAAAAGAAAAGAAAAGAAAAGAAAGTGCTCCAAATACTGGATTTGACAAGCTTTAACAATAATTTGTTTTGTATTTTCATGACAAAATAAAAAAGCTTTTCTACTAAGACAATTTGTTTTTCTAATAAGTATTTTAGAATGTGATCAATTTTAAATCTTACAAAACAGTGTAGGTGCAGAGATTACATCAAAAAGTATTTAGGTACAAATTACAAATACTTGCTCATCAAATACATTTAATTTAAAATACAAAATATTGGTGTGAGAAATGTATTTAATTAAAATACAAGTAATCTGTAATTTGAAAATACAAAAATACAAACTATATTTACAAGCAATCAAGAGCAAGAGACGGTGACATTACATTTAGATACACATATAAGAGCAAGATAAGTGCTTTCCCCTCCTTGAACAACTTATAAACAACGTATTTATTAAAAACATATTCTTTAACCCTAACACTAGACAATATATCCAATTTATTACTGTTTACTTGAATACCATCATTTCTACACTTTATTTTTTTTTTATGTTTCTTTAGCGCTCCTTTATCATTTCTTTACAAGCATGTCAAAAATTAAGCAGTCCTGTGAAACTATTGTCATACCACCTAATCCTACTCAAGAGAAAGGCTCAAGCTATTTCACTGTCAACAGTAAATATTAACTCCTGAAAATGTTGATATTTAGCTGTTAAAGGGCTTTATGTAGAATACAGAAACCCTTGTTATTAATGTTATGAACTAACCCGGTTCCAACAGGATGTCATATGATTCAGTTGCACTTTGCCAAAAACTATGATAGGCTATAGTTGGCAGTACTAATAACACAGGTGGAGAAAGAGCTTTATTGCCAGGTATGTTTACTCATACAAGGGATTTGTTATGATGACAGAGGCTTCCACAGCACAAACAGTATAACAGTGACAAGACTATAAAATAAATAGGAAATAATAATATATATAATAATATAGAACTATTTTTTGAAAGAACACAATATACAAAATAAACAATATATGGTATTTGTGTGTACATGTACACTCTTAAAAATAAAGGTGCTTCAAAAGGTTCTTCAAGCGATGCCATAGAAGAACCATTTTTGGTTCCACAAAGAATCATTCAGTCAAAGGTTCTTTAAAGAACCATCTCTTGCTTACCTTTTTATAATCTGAAGAACCTTATTCGCCACAAAGAACCTTTTGTGAAACAGAAAGGTTCTTCAGATGTTAAAGGTTCTTTATGCAACCATTTAGACAAAAAGGTTCTTCTTTGGCATCATGAAACACTTTTATTTGTAATAAAGGTGTATGTTATGTACTAATGCAAGGAAATGTAAATAAGAAGTATGGTGTGTTAAATAAACGTATAAATAGTGTTATGCTTTTTTGTGAAGAAAGATATTGTATTATCTGAGAATAAAATGAACTACTTTATGCATTTTGAGTATTTCAAATACAAAATACTGTCTCTCAAAGTATTTAATTACAAATTACATTTGTTTTTTTTTTTGTTTTTTTTTTTTGTCCAGCAAAATACAAAATATGTATTTTGTCATTAAATACGTATTTCAAATACATTTAATTAAAATACTGCCCATCTCTGTGTAGGTGTAGTGTCATTTAATAACTGACAACTATTTGCTTCAAACTACATGTGCAATAACATTCCTGAGGTCACTTTTAGACTCAATAGCTCAGGGCAGCTATACTCACAGATCTAATAATGCTTATATCTTTGAAAACTCCTTAAAGACGACTCAAGGACAAAAATTGAGGTATGGATATCAAAACCAATTCATCTAATAGACTGTGATGGTTTGTAAAAAAAAAAAATTAGTATATACTGATCCAAGAAGGCAACAAGGTCAATGTCCCAAAATTAGCTTTTTTGATTAGTATCAAAAATCTGACATGCTGCAGAATGCCTAAATGTTCTGTATTCATTTCTGTGCTTGACATTTTTAATAATCCTAAACTTTGTTTTAATTCCCTAATTTTTAATGTCTTTTCGGTGCCATTTTATGTCCTTTGATGCTTTCAAATGTCCATGATTTAAAATTGTCTGTGATTTTGGGTTGTTTTAGTCACACTAAGCATATATAGATGATGTGACAAAAGCCCAGAGGCTCAGATTTGTTCTTGCAGCTGTAAAGATGGAAGTAGGCTGTTTGTTGTGGAGAAGAAATGCTTTGGTCAGCAGCAAACATGCAATGAACTCTCGTTACTGCCAGAGACAGTGCTGTCCACATCCAGCCAGCCTACTCAACACATGTGTGCTACAATTCAACACCAGAGAGCTAAACACACAACACAGGAAAGCAATAAACCGCTCATCGGAATGCAAGCACACAACACTGCAATAACCGAACAGGCATTCTGTATTCCTTGATTGCAAAAAAATAAATAAATAAATAAAAATAAAAAGCATAAATTGTAAATAATTAAACAGATGGACTAACTGTTTGATGATACATAACACATGGAAATATATATATATATATATATATATATAATTTTTTTTAATTATTATTATTATTTTTCCCGAAAGTTTGGGATCAGTAAGATTTTTTAATTGTTTTTTGTTTTTTTTTGTTTTTTTAAGTAGTTTCTTATTCTCATTAAGGCTGCATTTATTAGATCAAAAAAAATAAATAAATAAAAACAGAAAAACAACTGCAATTTTGTGAGATTTTATTGCAATTTAAAATAACAGTTTTCTATTTTAATATACTTTAAAATATAATTTATTCCTGTGAAGCAGAGCTGAATTTTCAGCATCATTACTCCAGTCTTCAGTGTCACACGATCTTTCAGAAGTCATTCTAATATGCTGATATATAATCAGTGTTGGAAACAGTTGTGCTGCTTCATATTTTTGGGACCTGTGATACTTTTTAAGTAGAATCAGGATTCTTTGATAAATAAAAAGTTAAAAAGAACAGTGTTTATTCAAAATAGAAATTTTGTTACAAACTACACTACTATTCAAAAGTTTGAGGTCAGTAAACTTTTCCTTTCTTTCTTTCTTTTCTTTTTTTATTCACCAAAGAAAAAAGTATCACAGGTTCCAAAAAAATATTAAGCAGCACAACAGTTTCAACACTGATAATAAATCAGCATATTACAATGATTCCTGAAGGATCATGCAACACTGAAGACTGGAGTAATGGCTGATGGAAATTCAGCGCTACATCACAGAAATCAATTATATTTGAAAGTATATTAAAATAGGAGACCAATATTAGAAGATGAAATAATATTTCACAATATTGCTGTTTTTTTTCTGTATTTTTGATCACATAAATACTGCCTTGATGAACATAAGAGACTCCATTAAAAAACATTAAAAATCTTTCTGATCCCAAACTTCTGAACGGCAGTGTATCTATGTAATTGATGAATGCCCACTACCTGGTTGTTTCCCTTGAATTACCAATGCCAGTACTTTTGCCAAATAATAATAATAATTCCCTTTCTGCCTATGAACTTGTGACCCTCCAACTTTAGCACAGTTTAGCTTAGCTTTTATTTTGGCTCAGAAAATAAAAAAAAAAAATAGCATAAACCACAATTTATAATATAGTGCGTTACCTATATTATAAATACTTATGGTGTTAAACATTAATGATAGCTTTCTTTTCTGCTTGACTGTACACATGTATACACTCCCTTAAGACTATATAGCAAGTTTACATTTACGCACAATATGCTGCCTTAGGCTACAAATATTGTATTTTCTTCATAATAATTTTAAAGTGCAAAGTCCACCCACAACCTTCATTATATAGTGATAAAAAAATGCACTTTCAATGTATAAAGAAACTATGCAATGATGAAAAATGACCTTGTGGCCTCATTTTGAGTGGACAAAAGGCCTCTACATTCATTTTTTCCCAGGAGCCCATGCAGTACTCCATGCTCTTGATGAGATCAGTACACACTGCTCATCATCTCAGCTGGAGTCTGACACAACACTTCATTCAGTATACACAGAGGAACAGTAGGAAACAAAAGTGACGGTCTCTCACAATAACAAAACCTCATTTTTATTCTGAATTGCGGGTTTCCTCTCACGAGAAGGGTCATGAAACACTTAAGTCTCTCTCCATGAGTTAAGAAATAAAGAACTGTGGCTTGATGTTTCCTCTATGTACTATTAAGAAGTTACTAGACTATATAACTTACCTTGAAACAGTCTGTATATCTGTTTTACACCAAAACAGATCATGACAGATTCAGATATAGATCAGGCATGTGTTACTAACACTAAATGTAAAATTAGTTCAGAGCTTTATTTATATGTATTTTTTTTTCTTTAAAAGTTACTCATAAAGGAATTTGCACTTTTTACAATTATATAAATTTTTATTGTTCAAAAGTAAAAACAATAATAATAATAATAATAATTATTATTATTATTATTATTATTATTATTATTATTATTATTATTATTATTATTATATTACTAATAATTAAATCATTTTTATTATTAAAAATGCCTTTATCTATCTATCTATCTATCTATCTATACACACAATATATATATATATATATATATATATATATATATATATATATATATATATATATATATATATAATTATTTATTAAATAAAAAAATAATAAAAACCTGGAAAAACATTAAATATTAAAGATGGTTTCTCTGAAAACAAGTATTAATATTTCATGTTTTTTTTTTGTTTTGTTTTGTTTTTGCCACTTGTTTTAAGCATAAACCTTAGTAAGATGCACTCTTTTTTTTCATTAAAACTGTTTAACCCATAAAAAAAAATACATTTGTAGTTTTGCAAATTATTTTTAACTTTCTAAAATCTATCTATCTATCTATCTATCTATCTATCTATCTATCTATCTATCTACTAAATAAAAATACAAAAAATAAATAAAAAAAACATTAAATATTAAAGATATTTCCTCTGAAAACAAGTATCAATATTTAATGCAGTTTTTCTTTTAGTTGTGTTTTAAAAAATATAAAAAATTTAACACAAAATAAAGAGCTTATGTATCTTTTCTTACATACGTTGGTTACAGTCACATTACCCTTAAAAACTAAAGCCTGTATTGTCTTGATTACAGTTTTTCTCAGTCGCTTTGGTGCATTTCTCGAATCATCCTCAATATTTGCAAAGAAGTATGTGCATTTCTCAAAACAATTCGTACAAACAGCACCACACAATAGATTACCTGCAAAAGCCTGTAACTTACTCAAAATCTTTAGTTCATCTCTCAAAAGTAAGTATTTATGTCAATGAACATATCAGTGCCATCATAATGAAAAGTCCTTGTGTCATTGTTCACAAACAAGATGGTCAAAATGCTTAGTCATGTTGTCAATGTAACAGTGCACTCTGTTAGTATTACCTGATGTAAACTATGGCAACAGATTGGATAACAGTTACTGTACTGAAATGCAGAAGGCTGCACTTCTTATGTATGTCATATATCCTTTCAAAAGTACAAATTTACATATTACTGTTTGTGGGATATTGATCGAAAGAGTTTGAATTACTGAGGATATGGTCGATCTCCCAATATTTAGCTGCACCCTTCAGCCATTGTAAGGCCATGATTGACAACATGGTCCACAATAGTGGCCCTTATTTCATCTGATATGCACCTATGTCCTTGGCCTCTTCTGCCTCTTCCTCTGTTTTGCCTCTGTACACTTTCATGCATCCTTACTGCTCTTCTTCCTCTCGTCTGTTGACCCTGATTGTTTTCTGGATGTTCATCCATCGTCAGAATTTGTAACTTTTGTGTTGTCCTCTGTCTATATGCTTTCCAATTGAAGGTTCATGAGATGCACCTTTGAGCTATTTCAGAGAACTGGTATATAATTGGTTGATCTGTATTCTCTTCATTAGTGAAAGTCAAGAGTCACTTGATTTACAAATTTACAAAAAGTCTAATAGAAATTTGTAGAAAATATGCTTGACAGTTCATGACAACTAGATCAACCATTTTGCATGTAGTTTTGAAAATTTCATTTCTGATCTGAGAAATGCACCAAAGCAACTGAGAAAAACCCTGAAGGATCTGTGTGGGTTGTGTTTGTATGTGCACAAGTGCTCAAGCACGTTTACGCGTTTGTTAGGCGTGCATGTTATGGCCTGTCTCTTCTCCAGTCATGCTTGACCGTAGAGTTGTATCCCACCGAGAGGCCTCACTGCTGGGCAGCAGGCAGTGGCATTAGCCCTGTTCAGCTCAACTCACCTCAACACTTGCTGCCCGGTGGGAAGCCAAACCACCTTCCAGCATCACGACTCTTCATCATGCACTAATGTGGCTTACTGTGGCAGCCGGAGAATAAGAACGAATGAGACAAGTTCCTGGGATGTTTATGCATTAAAAAGCTCTGCTTCCCTCTTCTTCAGTCAGCATTCCTACTTCGCCATCAGCGACCCAGCAAAGAGCACTTAGACCAGCGGCGACAGGCCCAACAAGCTACAGATCAGTGCTGCCTGTCTGAACGAGGAAGAAATGAGAACAGGCTGTCCATAAATCGCACTGGTAATGAGGGACACAAATAAAGAGTCTTGGTGGGATAAAAATTCTAAGAAATGCTATTCAATGGGAGGCATGTCATAAAGAGTATTAAATACATACAGGATTTTTTAGGCTTAAGCGAATCGCAGTTTCTGACCTAAATTCATCAGTGTCGCAAAGACAAATACCAAAACGATATTTTGACTTTCAAGCTCTGTGACATTGCAAACACCCTTGAGCAAAGTTACCGTTGAAGTTTCTCTAGATGAATTCGGCTCAGCATGTTGTGTTTGAAAATGTATAGAGTTTCAAAGATTTCCATGAAATTGTGTCGAATACGAAGTGTTGCCTCGTCATGGTAGGAACGCAGTCTAGACCAGGCAACAGGAGTTTGTTTCATACATTTTTAGGGTTTATTTAAATATATTTCACACCAAATCACCATATTACAGTTCCCTGTATCCAAAGTCATCTCTAAAGACTAAAAAAGTGCTAAAAAGTCTATTAATGGTGTGTCTAACACTATCACTTCAACACTGTTCTCACTGGCAAAAAACATTGCAGTTAAAAGGTGCACTCAGTAATTTTTCGCTCATTAAAAGGCAAAAACTGAACAGTTTGAATAGTAACTATGTATGTATGTGTGTATGTAATATATATTATTATGTAATGTTAGAATTAGTGCTGTCAAAATTAGCATGTTAACTCAGGCGATTGATTTTTCCACTTTAACAGCATTAAAACTGTTTAATGCAATTAATCTAGGGTTGGCCACCCCACTCACAATTTCTGATTCTGTCTCTTTTTTTCTTGACTAGAATTACATTTATTTATACACAGAACGTCTTTACGATCACATCAAACAGTAGACTTTTCAGACGCGCACTCCACTTCGCGAGTCAAACGAGCACAGAAATGGTACAGGTGATGAGGAGCTTCAGTAGAACAACAGTGAACTGCGGACAGATGAGACGTTGTCAGGCCGTATATCAGTAAAAATTAATTTTCCTATCCTGTCAGCTGTTATGCTGTGCTCGTAGTGCGTACTCTTCAATTGCATGCATTCAATTGCATGGCGGCGCGCGCTGTATCCTGTATCATTTCATATTAAAGCGCGAATGAAACTACGAGCATGCACGTCAGATCCACGTCACGTTCAACAGCGGCAGCTCTTAAAGTAATAGCAGCCAAATAACCCAATAACCCAGCTGCTGTGATGTCTGTTTAATCAAAGAATGAAAGGGAAAAAAAGAGGAAATCAATAACTTATAAGTAACTTATATGTACTTATAAGGATTAAGGATCTATATTTACTGTATTTACTATAAAAATTTACTACTTACATCGGCTCAGGCATAAATCCAAAGTCGGCACGTTAATGTGGCAGAGTTCACTTAGGCAGTTTCTCCAGTATCCGAAAACTTGCAACTGTCTCAGTCTCCATGATGTGCCTGTGTGAAATGAGTATGGCTTGTGCGCACAGAGCAACAGCTGTGTTTCCTTTAAGGATTGGTTGTTTAGTACTGCTTTGATTAAAGTCCTTGAAATAGAACATACAGCCATGCGTTAGACATAATTGAACCCTAATTTGTCACTCACTTCATTGTTACAAGGATTCCACCATCCAATTAACTCAACATCCACTCTAATCAAGTAATTAAGTAATTCTGATGCAAATCTGAGCGTGTAATTGGTTTGGGAGGAGGGGCGATAAATTAGCAGATCAAACTTTAAGCAACTCATCTCTTATCTCGCAAGCTTACATCTGCAGCTGATGGATTAATGAAAGACCAGGAATGTAGCTGCTGTCCAAGACATAACGGACGATGAATGACTCTGTTGATCTCATAAGCCAATAAGTTACATGATTTGCAAGATGATCATTTGGATGAGGAAACATGGTATGCTGGATTAGTTTCTCTTAAGTTAATTAACACAAATCTGTTGATCTGCATGCCGGGAAAAACATGATCACTCAGACTACAGACATTTTACACATGCATACAGTGATAAGTATTAACACAACAGAAGTCAAAGACAAGTACATTCAGCAACAGACAACAGGGCACCTGTCAAAAATGTATCTAAAAACAAGATGAAACGTTTCAAGGAGGCTGCCAAAAGCTGCATGAATGTCTGGAAAGTTCTGGTCACTTGCTGCATGTGACAGCAACATCCTGTATCCTTCATATGTCTGGGCTGTAGTGTATGGTGGACAGATGAAAGAGGAAAAAAAACCTTTGGGTAGGGGAAAAATCTGACAAATAAAGATGTGCTAAGTTGACTCATATTCAAAAAGACTGGCTGCTGTATTAAAAGCAAAAGGTGTTTCAGACAATTATCAGTTGAGGGGTGTGCACACTTGTGCAATCAGGTTATTTTAAGTCTTATATTTTTCCCTTAACAGTTTCTAACCCTCTGTGATGTACACACTTTTGATAATTATTTTTCTTTCTTAGGCATTTTTTTTTCTTAACAACTGTAATATTATCTTTATTTGTCTCAGTGTTGTGCATTGCTGCCACGCTCTGCTTTATTTGCTGCATAAGTCCTCAAATGCCTGTTTATGTGTTGACAAGATCCAATAATTCAGGAGATGATGGCGAGGATTTCAGTGTTTCGAGACTGTTTTCAACAAACCCAATGCAGATTACACACTATTACAGTTCCATCTTGTATCACCATTCAGCCAAAAAACAAGACATGATTTTTGGTTCACACCACCCAGCCTTATTGCTTATATAAAATATATTAAAATATATTAAAACATAACTTGTGTGTTTTGCAACATTCAAACTCATGACAACAAAAAGTCTGAACAAAAAGTCTACTGGAGCTTTGATGGAATGAAGAAAGAATGTTTTGATGGTAAAGGGAAAAAACTATTAAGAACTCCCTGAGAAAACACTCCTGTAGCCATTTGTGTCCATCTGGATGCTTTTCATTGGGTTTACAGGGTTTACAATTGTCAGTCAAATTCTGTCTGCTCGGAAAACACTCACAATAAACTATTATGAGCCTAGCGGAATAAATGGTTCAATTCAATCTAAACTTATTTTAACTATATTTAATTTGCTTTTGGCTATTATAAAGGTCTACAAACTGATTCAAGCACAACAGGATATAACAAACTTCAGGGTTTTTTGTCAGTGCTGTAACCTGAGGACAGGACTTTCTGTCTCTGTATATTTCAAAAGTTCAGACACCTAGTGAGATGTCTGACACAGCAGATCGTTTTTAACTAAAAACTAAAACTTTTTAATACTTTTTGGCATTCGTTTATATGACAATGACATTTTAGGGGTGTGAAAATGTGAATTTTTGTAAACGTTTCAAAGTGGATGTTTTTGAAAACACCATTATCATCTCTGTGTAAACTACAAAAACGCAAATTTGTGAAAACGGTGAGCACATGCACATGCGTATAACGAGTTCAGACTATCTGCACAGACGTATAGTGTTTCTTTATAAAAGAAGTGACATCGCCAACTACTTGCCTAGCATGCATAATACAGCATTTGTTGTCGTTTTCACAGACACATGTGAATGGGGATCATTTTCACAAGGTTGTTTGCAAAACTTTTCAAAAAAGCAGGAAAACTTTTCAATTTATTAGTGCATCGTTGTCAGGCAAACATACCCCAAAAAAAAACACTTAGCAGACCATTGGAGAGGCAATTATCAAAATCATCCTCAAAGTGTCTTTATACAACAGTGCATCCAAAAATATACTGCAGCCACCAAGAAGATATAGAAAATATCGGTAGCACTTTATTTTACAGTCCTGTTCCTCATGTACATACTATGTACTTACTATAGTAATTACAATAACTAGGTAATAACTAGGTACTAACCCTGAACCTACCCCTAAACCTAACCCTACCCCATGTAGTTACCTTATATTACAGAACTTTCTTAGGTAGGTACACTGTAAGTACATGTAAGTACAAGTACTGTAAAATAAAGTGGAACCAAAATGTCTATTTTCAAATAAATGTATGGAAATAAGGCGCTCTTCTGTAAGATTACCTTCCATTAGCTTCTATGTAATTACTCTAATTACCTTTAATGTGTATTTGTATATCTTGCTTCTCTGTGGCACTTTCATACCACCTACATAAATGTTGGCGAGAAACCAGAGTGCCAGTACTTTCTTTGTATTAACAAGGCAGAATTCGGTGACAGTTAAAGCAAGATACGGCACAAACATCAATACTGGGTGACAAAATATTATGTCCAAAAGAATCTGTAACAGGAATCCAGAATCAGTTGTTAGCAGAAATATTCAGAATAACCACATACTTTTAGTAGCTTGTAGTAGCTCTGGAATTTCTCAAGGTCCAAAATGATTAAGTTTCCACACAGTACTAATGAGAATGCTGCATTAAAGAAAGGTAAACTGCATTAGCAATGTGTGTATAACACTGTGAGCGAAGATAAACCAGTTTGTGCAGTCTATAATGAATGTGAAAGGAATGTGTGTGGCTTCCAAAAAGAGGAATTTTGTAGGTGCCGGAAGAAGCTGAAAAGCGATTTCATATTTGTACCTCACATTTTTTTGCATAATTACCTGAAGAAAAGAAGAAATAAACAACACAGTCCTGAGAGACAGGACTACAGAAACAATAACAGAAGAAAACGCTTGTATACTTGATTAAAAAGCACAAACAGTCCCTCACATACCCTCTGTGACCATTCAAACAGCAATGACTCACTTGCATAGGCAGATCAGCTATAATTAAGCTGTTATATTATCTGTTATCTGTTATATATCAGAATGCACATAATGGCTTCTTTTATTTTATTCTCAGAAACAATCTCGCACATATTAGTATTATTCTCAGGTGAGGTACAGAAAGAGCGACGCCGGTGTATTTTGCCCTTTCGGAAGTGAAAGATCACGCTTATTTGAATTGCAGGGATTTATTTATTTAAAAACACTTCTCACAAAAATGCTGGCTTTCTGTCAAGTTTGTAATTAAAATAATTTTATAGCAGATCGCTTTTTACATGCTTCTGAAAATGGAGGCAAAAAAAGCTAATGTTTCAGTGTTGCCTGGGTGACATTTACAAAGTGAAATGGAAAGGGATTTTTAATCACACTGATCTCAGTCTTATAGCAAACCAGCCCAGAGTGCCACACACACACATTATGAAGAGCGTAATAAAACGTCAATATGTTGAAAATATGGAGATGCATACAGTAAGTAATTAGATTACCTGTTAATGCAAACAAAACACAAGTGTTAAAGCACATCTATTCAATAATTATGATTATGATCCAGGCCAAAGGCTTTAGATGACTTTTTGAACATAATACTTGGCCACTGCTCCAGTTCACAGCACAATATGGAGAAAGGTTATATTTAGATTACCTTTGTAGTCACTAAACAGTTAACCATCAATTAATTTAAAAACACTAATAATTTAATAACATCATTACATGTAATTTTTGGTAAATCTCAAAACTGTTTTTCATGCTGTCAAATTCACTGGTAGCATTAAAATGGTTGATTATTTTTAATTTATTTAGATAAATTACAGAATTTTAAAATCAGCCATTTATTGGTTATTGACAATAACATAAAACTAATTAACAGTTTATCATTATCTGACAGAATTTTAATATTCACTAGTTCTGGGTAGACTGAAATGTACAATACTCTAAATCTAAATGCTGTACAATTCTATTTAATTCTATTTAAAATAAATTATGTTTAAAGGTGACCGTAAAGACATTTATAATATTTTAAATGTTTTCTATTTTAAATAAATACTGTTCTTGGAAAATGTGTAGCCATAAAAAAAAAAAATAAATAAATAAAAAAATCCTGGAAAAAAATGGTCACACTTTATTTTAAGGTCCAATTGTCACTATGAACAAACCATTAACTACGACTTTTACCTCAATAAACTCCTAATTTGCTGCTTATTATTAGTTAGTAAGGTAGTTGTTAAGTTTAGGTATTGGGTAGGATTAGGGATGTAGAATATGGTCATGCAGAATGTGCTTTATAAGTACTAATAAACAGCCAATATGCTACTATGTTAGTAGTGAGACCTGGTCCCTATACTAAAGTGTTACCGAAAAAAAAATATATCACAGTTTCCACAAAAATGTTAAGCAGCACAGCTATTTTTAACATTGAAAATAAAAAATGGTTCTTGAGCAGCAAACCAGCATATTAGAATGATTTCTGAAGGATCATGTGACACTGAAGACTGGAGTAATGATGCTGAAAATTCAGCTTTGCCATCACAGGAATTAATCACATTTGCAGAGCCTGGGTTGTACATTTTATATTAATATAGTATATGTATATTTATTAAAACAGTTACTTTAAATTGTAATAATATTTCACAATATTACTGTATTTTTTATCAAATCATTTCAGCCTTAAGATACTTCTTTCAAAAACATAATAAACAAATATTTTAATAAATATCTATTGCATATAAAAATATCTAAAATATCATAACGGCCCAACCAATCACCAAGAGATTGTACTCTGTTATCATTATGAGATAGCAGAATAAAACCAACACCACCTAATCCAACTAATCAATCTGATGTAAATACTGTCCGGCTGCAAAGCTCAGAAAGTGATCATATTTTACTCTAAAATGCAATGCACCCAGAAAAGTAAGGCGAGGAATTGCACGTGGTGGCGTCAAGTAAATTGAAATCTCTGTGAATCTCTTAAAAATAAAAAGATACTTACGATGAATAAAAACTTTATTGGACATTATTAGTATTATTTTCATTAATAAATTGCATTTTATTAATAATAAATGCATTTAATTATCATCAGCTACTCATTTATAGCTGTTAAAGTTAGTTGTGTTTTAGGGTTCACAAAAATCAGTCCTGTTCCTAGTTTACAACAAAAGGAAGAATGTTCAAGATGCCACAAACACCTTGATAACAGCCTGCACGTAGGGAAATGTGAAAGGAAAATGTGTAAGCAGTGAATTATTCTCACTCAGCAAATTACAAAGATCGCATTGTGCACATCTGTGTATAATAGCTTTCTGCGTCAAAATCACATAAGCAGAAGACAATCTTCACCAAGGTCAAGTGTAGATCATTTTCCAAAGCCAGAAATCTCATCTCAGATTAGAAGCGTTCACCTCTGAGTGCGATATACATGTTGCAGAAATGACATCTTGAAACACATTTGCCTTTTTACTTCAATCATTTCCATTGTTTGGAGGTTACGCTGCCAGCAAAGCTGAAGAAGATCTAAAAACGCTGTTTCTCAAAATTGCTGTGTGCCTCCCAGGTGTCAGTATAATAGCAAGGATAATTCCATGGGGAACCGAGTACTAGGCAGAGCACTGTTTTCACGGTGTGATTTACACAAGACAATGACTCAGAGACTCGGGTCTGTTAGATAAGACTGAGGCGATGTTCTTCACCACAACAGTAAAAAACTCCTACTCATATATTACGGTAAAACCATTGAAAAGGGCCAAGAGAAACTGTCTAAGGCCAAGAAAGCTGTCCTGTCAGAAGGTGTGATAGCTAACAGGCACCGCTGAACATCACAGAGGATTTTCACACATTCTCCGCCACATACTGCAGGTGGTAAAGGGACAATTCAGGGAAAGCAGCACAGATTTTTCAGTAACGGCAACATAAGTAAGTGCGTGTGCGTGTGTGTGTGTGTGTGTGTGTGTGTAACTGAGCCAAGCAAATGGAGAAAAAGACAGAAATGGCTGTCTCTTTAGATGTTTGTGTGTGTGTTTTGTGTGTGTGTGTGTGTGTGTGTGTGTGTGTGTGTGTGTGTGTGTGTGTGTGTGTGTGTGTGTGTGTGTGTGTGTGTGTGTGTGGCAGAGAGACAGCTCCACCCAGTGGCCGTCACAGTCCAGAAAACATTAAAGCAGCCAAGGGCCCTCAGGCTTCGGTCACACTGCACATAAATCTGTTCATTGGTCATTTCATAAGTGATGAAATCTGATCCATTTGTTCAGGCAGTGTAGAAAATATCTGATATTCTGCTATAGTAATGACTTGAAGGAACAGTTCACCCCAAAAAGAAAATTTTACTCACCCTCATATCCTTCCAACCACAACTGATGCGCTTTCTTCAATGGAACACAAAAGAATAGGAATAAGAAAATGAATGAATAAGAACTGAAACTTTCAAGCTTCAGGAAAAAAAAAAAAAACATGAAAGAAGCATTACAGTGTTCCCTACAAATCTACAACAATGTATAGTGTAACACAAATTATTATATTATATAATATATTGTATTATATTCAAGCTTTTTTGTGTTCTAAGGAAGAAAGAAGCCATACAGGTGGCAGAAGTGTGAATAATGAACTTTCATTTTCAATGAACTACTCTTTTTATTGTCAACACAATCATTGAATGAATAGTTATTATGTAAATGATATTCATGTCTGTTCATGTCTATTGTTACATTTCGCTGTAATGTTCACATGGCACATTAGACAAGATAACGGTCTGAAGCAGTATGTTATTTCTTTTTTATTTTACCCATTCATATATATGCTATGCCCAAAAAGCACCATCTCATTCAATGTTCAGTACACATCATAAATGATGATAACTTAAAACATATTTCCAAAAAAAAGTATTTAAATCCAATTTTATATGGATGTGGTTTGGATTTCATGTTTGCTGTAGACTACAAACAGCTCAACTGATTTTAGTGTTTTTTTTTTTTTTTTTTGTTTTTTTTTAAACAAAGCATCACAGCTTTTATAAGCAATCAAGGCACAGCCCTCTACCTACACATTCTGAAAAAGAGACAACAGCAGGCCACAGTGTCCTGACCACCAGAGCAAAACAGACATGACCACAGAATATCTGGTCCCTGCTGTTCACATACAAATACAAACAGTACGGGATGCTCACAAATAGCGTTCAATGGTTAACTGCTGTGAGGTGCCATTTTTGAAGGGATGATATACATGCACGTAAACCTAAGCCAAACCCTAATCCTAACCCTAACCATATAATAAATAGATGTAGTTAATTAATGTTACTTAAATGTATAATTATACTGTAACAAGGACACCTTAAAATAAAGTGCAACCAAAAAAAATCTTAAAATAGAATTACAATTTTTTTATATATAATATTAATAATAGTTTAAAAATGGCCTTGTTACTTCCAATTTTCTGACATACTGACATACAATGGTATTATTATTTAGTTCAGTGTATTTAATTTTCATGGTTAACATTTTAAATATGCATTTAAAAATGGCAAACTTCACATTATATCAACATAAAATAAAATGTGTAAAATGATTAAGAAAAATGTATTCATGAAAGAAAGAAAAAATAAAAATAGATACACAATGGGACTTACTCATGAAACACAAGCAGAGCGAATTTCTAGGTAAATCATTGTACAAATCCATTTCTAAATAAACTTTCCTATTTAATTGAATGCTACAATTTTTTGTTTGTTTGTTTGTTTGTTTGCTTTAAATAGATTTACACAGAAGCTTGTTTGTGTTTCGTGGGAAAGGCACAATGAAAACTACCTTGACAAAATCACTTCATAGCATCTTAGAGTTGTTTTATGAGTGATTAAAGCTGAGCATTTGAGAGCACTTGCAATGTGGTGTAAAGCAGTTTTTATTCACAGATAGCAAATGTCCCAATTTCTGCTGTTAAGCACTCTTCAAAATCTGTTCTTGGAAAAGCACTCATTGACATGGTTATGGTAGTGCACTTTTTTCTTTTTTTTACCTTTTCATTAAAGTTGTAATGAGTGGGAATTTAGAACCATTTCTTTGTACTTCTTTCAAGGCTGTTTATATCAATTACTACAATAAAAGGAACAGGTCAATGTACTGTGCTAAACTGATGCACACGTGGTCTGTTATGTCACAATATGGAGTCCTAAAAAGGTAAGTTCACTCAAAAAATGAAATCTCTGTCATCATTTACTCACCCTCGTGTGGTTCCAAACATGTATCACTTACTTTTTCTGTGGAACTCAAAATGAGAAAGTTTAAGAAATTATTTGGAATCTTCAAAAACAAACAAACAAACAAACAAACAAAAAGTCAATGCAACTCATGCAAAATTGTCTGAAGCCATTCCATAGTTATATGCAATGAAAACTTGAATTATACATTCATGAAAAATCAGCATTGTCCAAATTGTAATTGAATTTTTTATGTCAAATATTTGCATTGTATCAAGTGATCCAGTTATTGAGTTCAACTCATTGACTCAATTATCCAGTCACAGCAGTTAACAGCTCAATCATGATTATTAGACAATCTTATATTAATTTTTCACAGATTTAATGGCTTTTGAAGTCATATGGACCAATTTTATGATTATTTCATGGTATTTTCTATCCATTTTCAAAGCTTTAAGTATCAATCCCCATTCGGCCTTTAACTGTTTGGAAAAAATGCAAACATCACAGTCAAATTTTTTCTTTGTGTGATCAACAGAAGAAAATACATGAAAGAAAAATAATTTTCTCTTCTGGGTGGAGTATTCCTCTAAATTCATACTGTAAAAGACATCTGCATAGATTCCGCCTTCACCCAGAGTAAATCAACCAAAAAAAGATCAATGCAACTTAATTCAAAACTTGTCAGTGTTATGCCAACACTGCAGTTTCACCGCAAAAGAAAAAAAAAAAAAAAGTAAATAGGTATGAAAATAAATATATAAAATAGCAAGGTCTTGTCAAAGGGAAGGCTTCACTTCATTACACCCTGTCAAATAGTGACAAGACTGTACTGTGTGAACAGAAAATAAATATATAATAGAATAAGGTTTTGGGGGGACTAGTTCACAGCAGGACGTGAAAAGCATACAATGCAGTCAATGATGTGACATAAAGCCAAAAAACTGTGTAAAAAAGAAAGACATGTTCCCTTGACTTTGACCAAAGAAATGCATATTTCTGCCACAGCTACTAATAAATTAAATTAGCACTGCTGCATGAAACCATGTAAGTCTTATCTGAATTAAGCAATGTAGCATCAGTAACATGAATATTGAGGCTAAAATTTCTCATCTAGTAAGAACAGGCTAGAAATTGTGGTTTACTAGTGACAAATATACAATGTAACTTGAAAAATAATAGTGCTGCTGATATTGCATTGTAGCGTTAGCAGCCTATTTAGCTCGTAGAATACTGATATTATTTGAACCGTCTATTTCCTCGCCCTTGCAGCTATGATTTGGTCTGAACTGAATGTACTTATTACAAAGCAGGTGGGTGGCAGGCAATTTTATTTTTTTATTAAAACTTACAGAACTGAACTTTTTCTTTCCTTTTTGTTATATGAAAGTCTTATTAAATGTGGAAATTTTCACAATCTTTTCATCATTTATTTTTGATACTTTTCAATTACTTTAGTGGATAGGTTTTAACTCTTATTTGACGCCAGAATAAAAAAAAAGGAAAGTCTAGACATCTTAATTATTAGCCCGATCTTTCTACTTTCTTTTTTTTCCTTCTTGTTTTCTTACTAATACTTGATTCTGTGTGAAGAAATGAGTTTGGCTGATGATATACAGCTAAACTTTTTAAATGAACCACAGGGTTTGGGCCCGGTGACAGTTGGACCCCAGATTTATCGACATTCCCTTCTACCCCTTCACAATTATTTCCTGAATTATTTAGCAGAAGCAGTCAGACTGGATGAGCCAGGATTAAATATGTAAATAAATGTAATACACCAGCGTCCCACAGGTGGATCATCCCGGCAGGCATTGTCACACGGCTCCAGATGGCTAGACCGCTACACCATCCCCGTTGTCATTTTCAGTGTAACTCTGCTCAGCATTTCTGGTTGATATTTGTCCATGGTAGCATGTTATGACACCTGTTGAGATTATCACGAATATGTTTCGGATAGCTAATCTGCCACCATGACCACCCTCCACTGAGCTTTGCTTCAACGCCAAATAAACACAAAGTAAAACTGGCTGGAAAAAACTTCATGTGAAATATGACGATCAATTTCATATCAGTCAGTTTTGAACGGGTATAAAGGTATTTTGGTATTGATTAAAGAATGATGTCAGGTTGCAGTAATATTATTGCATTAAAAACCTCTCAAGAGGGTTTTAAATTGTATTTGAGAGTGCCTTATGACATTATCATGCCAGTTTCTCTGCTTGTACTGCCACCATTTAGGTTAAGAGCATTTAGATGTTAAGAGCATTTAGCAAACCCATACTATAGCTACAGGGGCAGCAGCCTATAAAATTAATATGGTCACCAAATTCATGAAAACTTTTCATAGCTATTGTTGTAAAAGTGATGAAAGGAAAGGGAAATATGAATACTCAAGGGTGATTTTGATGTGCCATCCAATCACTTCTTCTACAGATCAAACAGAGCAGTGTAAATATTGAAATAATGCATGTCTTACTTGACATTGTAATTTGCATTTTATTTACTGTAGTATTCAAAAATATGCATTATTTAGCTGTTTTACAATATGTACAATAACAGCCACTAAATAAATAAATAAGAGGTTCTTTTGCAGCCTGCACAGAGACACTTTTTAAACAAGACCATGTCAAAGCAAATGTTCTTTCACTCTACCATTTGTCCTGTTGTCGGCAGACTCAAGCAAGCGGACTATGTCACAAATTGAACGGGCATCTGTATACTGTATCCAGTGTAGACAGCGTCAATGATTCTGATTGGTTCTATTTGCATTTGATGCTTTTGAAGTGTCAGCCATTTGTCAAGCGATTGAACACAAGTGGGTGTGGCCTATTGTGTGATTATGTAACTATTCATCATTGTCTTGCTCTAGAGGCAGTCATATGCAAATATATTTGACCTTGTGACGTCACAAATGCTGCAATATCTAAACAAACTGTTTTTGGAGCTTGGTTAAATAAATGCTTTGTTTATAATGGATGTTTTAAACCAGGGGTGCCCAAACTCAGTCCTGGAGGGCCACTTTCCTGCAGAGTTTAGCTTCAACCCTAATTAAACACACCTGAACCAGCTAATTAAGCACTTACTAGGCATGCTGGAAACTTCCAGGCAGGTGTGTTGAGGCAAGTTGGAGCTAACATCGGAGGACATCCAGGACAGAGTTTGGGCACCCCTGTTTTATACTATGAAACTTACAGATTGTTTTCATGGTACAAAGACCTCTTATATATTAACACAAATTAGATTTCTCATGTGATGACACCTATGCAGCTCTATCAGACATCTCCTATCAGAATTTAGCTACTTTATATATAGAAATGGTAAAAACTGAGACTCAACAAACATCTATATAATGAAGCTTTGACATGGAGTGGTACTCTAAATTCTGAAGAGAAGAATGAATATACATTTTAATTCGTTTTGAGATGCACACATCAGTAGTCAGAAAGCGAGAGAAACGAAGAGAAAACAAAAAAATTAACAAGATTACCCCTCTATTCATTCCTATTCCAATTTATTTATTTCCCCACATTCTTTTTTTACAGATACAGAACCGTGTGATTTGAAAAATTTCCCGCAGCTTTGAACATCCTCACCTCTCCGATAATAGAATGCATGAATCTTTCTCAGAGTGGAGTTACTAAACAACAACAACAACAGAAAACCAGTTGATGTATTTATCCTAGTCTCTCCACTGCAGTATCACTAAGATTGTGTTTTGTATGCGCACAGACACACACCAAAGAGAAAGAAAATCAGAGTCATGATCCATGACTATATCCTAAGTCTTTAGGCGGATGTCAAGGCCTCGTCATGTGAATAAGAAGTTAGCGGGAAGTACTAATGAAAACAGATAATACATATGGTTGTGTGAAGATATTAAAGTGCCACCGTCAGAGCTGCTATCTGGTATAAAACATGACATGCAGAGACCCCGCTGACACACAGCATACGCACAACGCCTGATGTTCAAAGAGAGCTGCACACGCTTCCAGATCAGAATCTCATGGAATGGTGGATATGTTTGACATGACAGAAGAGTACAGTCACAGACCCCTCTCTTACCTGCTCACGTTCACCTTCACAACCAGAAAATCAAAAAGAAATGTATAAAAAAAGGCTTGCTGCATTTTGACATGACATGCATGGCAAGTACACCGCGGACAACCTGAAAAAGCCCTTAGTTGCTTCAGTTGTTGAAAATTGAAATGCAGAGTTAGACTGCAGAAGCAGAGTGTAAAACGACATTTCAGCCATCTAGAGACTTTCTGCAATGTAAAGATCCTACTGGGAGAATAAGTGATGGGACACTTTTTCTCCTTGATGCTTGTCTCGTTGTTTCTTTCTTTGTTTGCTTACTAAGGGATAGACTTGACATTTCAATATAGGCAGACAAAGTGCCTCGGGGGGGGGGGGGGGGGGGGGGGGGGGGGAACGGTAACAGAAAGTGAGATGAGATATTCTGCTTCATCACAAACTCAAGTGATATTTCCTGATATTAGGGTCAATGACAAATAAGAGGGGGAAAGGGAAAATCACTTAAAAATCTATGTTCATAAGAAGTCTCACCAAGGTTACATTTATTCAATCAAATACAGTAAAAACTGTAAAATTATTATTGTTACAATTTAAAATATCTCTAACTTTTCTGCTTTAATATAGTCACATATTCATATATGATGATTAATATACAGACAAACCAAAAATTATTCAGATACCAGATATAATTTTTGATATATATATTTTTTTTCTTGTGGGTGCAGGACACTATAGTTTATTTATGTAAGTGAGGATAGCAAAATAAAATAAACTGTGACATATTATACCCAAAAGTTCTTCATACAGTGGACTACCAGTAAAATTGAACAAAAATTTGGAACCAAAAATTTGATTTGACACTTTGACCTGACCATGTTTTGTTACATACCTTTCTATCAAAGTTATCTGACATTATCAAGATGAATTTATTCTGACACAGTTTAACTCTGAGTTCTTGTCATATTTTATTACCATTTTCTAAACTATAGCGAATAAACTGTGATAATGTGAGAAATGTTGAAGGTGTCTGAATAAATTTTGGTTTGACTGTATATTAATATACATATATACACACAAACACACATATATTGTGTTGCTTATATAATGTTTTCTGCAATTTTTTCAGTATTGTTTGATGAATAGAATGTTCAAAAGAACAACATGTACATGACATAGAAATCTTTTGTGACATTATAAATGCCTTTACTGTCACTTTTGATCAATTTATTGTGTCCTAGCTGAATAAATATATACATATAGCATATATATATATATAGAGAGAGAGAGAGAGAGAGAGAGAGTTTTTTTGTTTTTTGTTTCTTTAAATATTACTGCCTCCAGTTTTGAACTTTTGGAAATGTACGTGGCAGACCACAACGCATCTTATAATCTAAACAAACCTTGCCTTGTCATAAAAAAGGTCAAATTATTGAATATTTTATGAGAGGTAAGAGGCAGTGATAAAAAAAAAAAAAAAGATTTTCTTTAAAAAAGATTTAGAGTAGGGGGTCTAAAAATCTCTTGGCCTAACCCATGTTTCCTGATACACAGTGTGAGGCGAAACAGAGGCAGCAAGACATCAGTTATTCAACTTGGATTTGACAGGATGCGTTTAGAATGAATGCGGGGGGCCCAAGCTTGACTTGCTACGACTGTTGGGTCGCCACGTCCGTCATGGCTGCCCTGGGGTGAGTTAATCGGTTTCTCTCTACGCACTGCTGCCTGAGGTGGTGGAGCGGGAAAATACAGCCACCATTTTCTCAATGATTTCACACCTGCTCTGCTTTAGAATAGTGGAAAGCGTGAGACAATCCATATTTCCACTATGACTAATTTCAGTTATAGCAATCCATGCAGACTCTGTGATCTACAGCACGCAGAGAATAGGTGTTTAATCCAGCATTATGGCATGCAAAATATTGCCCAAGTTCTTGTAATCTTGGCCGCTTACCAACACTGAGCATAAACAGACATGACAAAGGATTTGATGATTGACACAAGCTGCTAAGAAAACAAATACTATGGAAGACAGAAAGCTAAATCTGAGGCATTGGCATATCCCACTAAAATCCGTTTAGTTTTTGCAGCCTGAAAAAAAAACACAAAACCACGAAATGTTTACAAACCAAATCCAATTGTGATTTCAAGTAATTATTTGTTTTAATTATTTGTTCATTCCTTGACTATGTGACCTTCAGTGAATATAATCATTGGTTTTGGATGCATTATATTTAAAAAAAATAAAATAAAATGTGTGCAGTATAAAATACAACTGTTATTTCAATATGTGTTAGCATGGTTTTCAATAAATCATATAATATATGGCTCATCTTGATGGCTGTCTTTCAAGCCACAATTTAAAAACTAAGAAAGATGGATGGGAATACGATCGCACATAGTCTTTGTGTTACAGCCACTATTCAGATTTAGACATATTTATGGCCTCATGTCAGTTGGGAAGGCTTGATAGGCCCAACAGTAGCAGAAGTTTCTGGACAAGTCTCTCACCATCTTATCAGGCTTCAGACTGACAAACAGCTGTTGTCAAAATGTTAGTGGTTAACGTGATTCTAGGTGGCAGATATATTAGTGAGGGACTCTTGAGCGTGCAGGTTAAGTTGTGTTGTAGTAAGGCTGGTCATCTTGAATGGGACACTGAGGATCAATCTTCTTTATGTGGACGCAGCACACCCCTTTAACAGGCTTCAAACTGACCCTCAAGCGCCAATTGAGCAGTTGTTTGACAATGCGCAAAGATATGACAATCTGTGAAATAGTGCACAGGCTGTTAAAAGGCTCCATATACAGTATAACTTGTCAACACCCCCCAATATGGATTTTAGTACAATCCAGTATTATTTTAACCAAAAGTATGTCATTAGCAGTAGCATTAACCTTTTAATGCCTTGATTTTCCCCAGACATTTCTGACTGTACACAGAAGCACTTGCACACTCTTTCATATGATCATAAGGGGTTGTTTTGTTGTGCAGTTGTAAGTGGATTTAGGTAAAAATTTTATATGGATCCAGGCATAGACTTTTGTCCTCTGTAGAGGACATTATATTTTAGCAAATTTATATGAGACCATACATGCCACAGTCTGGGTGTCTTGTGACATTTAAGGCTTTTCAGAGATACCAAATGTTTCCCTCTCCTTGGTCTTTAAATATGACAGACACTGACTGTATGACTAAATTCAGCACTCTTATGGAAATATGATAATATTTTGTAATTATCTTTTAAATCATACTAATTTTCAAATGGTTTGTCAAAAATTCAGAATATTACTTTCTGTTGTGAGACATGCTGAAAACTCTGATTACATTAAACATCTATTAAATGCAGGCATTAGTATGCATATGAAATGCAAAACATTAATATTCTCTAAATATAAAATTCATCCTTTGAAAAGCATTTTAAAATAACACATTGCATTACCATGAAAATTAAACATCAAAATCATGTTACAAAATATTTTCGTTCATGAATTATAAAAAATTAAGTTTGGATAGTTCACTTTCACGTCTATGTTCAAAAATGTGAGTGACAGTTAAGAGGTTAAAGGGACAACCACTGAGATAGTTAGCCACTCACCGGCTGAAGCCTTTTTGTCCTAACTTGAGTTGACAATACGGAATTTAAATTTACTATACTTGCGTTCTGCATGCTTTACTGGCTCTGTACTCTTATATTTAGGCTGCTCAATAATTAATATTGTGAGAAAACAGAAAGTGTAAATTTGACTCATGAATTTATAAAACACGAAATACATATTTATATAATCCCATCCAAATGTACTACATGCTGTTTCGGTACGAGTACACAAATAATGTCTTTGCCAGACTGATTTTGAGATATTTATTTATTCTAAGACTGCTGTCATTTCCCAGAACGCTGCGTGACTCCAGAGCTTGTTCCTCTGAGCCAGTAAAGCCCCCTACTTCTCTGACAACACTTCACATGGCAAAGTCGAGTCGGGGAGTGCTTTTGTTCATCGTGTTTCTTAGAAAAGCTCTAAATGAGAGGCTGCCCTGTCACTAGTGATTCAAGCAAGCAGCCCATTTCTCCAAATATCAGAATGGTCTCTGCCATAAAGCAGATGCGAGTAATCTATCAAAGCTCAGACAAATAAAGACACTTACTCCGAGCTCCAACCTGACATTTAAAAGTCTGGAACGGCAACAATCTGATATTATAAGCTCTATGGCAGAAACAGTGTCTGAGATACTTGGTGTTCTTGGTGGGGTGGAGTGTGTTTGTAAAAAGACTTGTTTTCAGGGTATAAAAATGGCCACCATTTATGTCTATATACATACATACATACATATTTATATATATATATACATACATATATTAGAGGTGTAACGGTGTATTAGTGGTGTAACGGTTCACAAAATTCACGGCTTGGTTTGATACTACAGTGGTGTCACGGTTAGGTACGTTTTCGAAACGGGGGGCGGGGCAATTGGTTACGTCGCAATGTTGGAAATATTTCTGTTTTAAACAATGAAGGCGAGCCAATGGATATCACTCAAGCACCCGTTTGCACCAGGGTTTGCGCAAAATTTATGCTGTTGAACGTCTTAATCTCAGTCAATTCACTAGAAGCAGAAAGTGAAAGTAAAAATGGAATGACGCAGTAATGACGGAGCTTTCGGCATCTGATGCCGCATATTCTCTCAGAGACAAAGAGAGACCAATCTACTTCAACATATGCTGATAACGGTATAGTCTATAGCTGTTTTCATTTATTTCCTTTATATTTCTCTTGTGGCCCGTACATAATGAAAAAAAAAATCAATAAATAAGAAACGTATTTCATGTTAAACAGGTTGTTTTTGAAAGTCGGTAAAAGTTTATTTCATTGATTTTTATTGATGACTGCAGTGTTAATATTTTAATTATAGGGCTATAATTAATTGTAGGTAGCCTATAGCCTAATAGACCTGTTTTAAAAGACCTTTTTTAAAAACATTTTAATTGAGGAGTAAATGTAGCCTAATCTTATCCTCGCAGCGCGTCAGTTATGCGTTAAATATTGCGGGGCAAATTAATTGTACTTTTAATTTAATAATAAAAGTAACTTCATAATAATAATAGGCCTAATAAAAATAAGAATGTAACAGGCCTACATTAATTGGAAATGCCAAATCCTCTTAATATTGCCAATAATTGATGTTTTTGACAATATCTCTGGCTATCATCGATACAAGATCATCGTCTTTCGACGGGAGGTTATCACGGGGCAGACAGCACGTTGACTGTTACGTCGTTTGGGCTGCGTTGTTGAGCACAGTGGCACTGATATTTCACACACTTTAAGCTTTTATTTTCCAAACGTAATAGGATTAGTCCATTGAATCGTTCAGTTTGTAATCCATACCGAACCGAAAGCCTCGTACCGAACGGTTCAATACGAATACGCGTATCGTTAAATATATATATATATGTTGTTGCTTGGTGACCCCTTTGTTGCAACCACACAAACAAAGAGGTGTATGTTTGTAGAGTAATTTACAACAGCTTTGAACGTGGCTCAACTAATCAGAATCAAGGACCGGAACTATCCGTTTTATATATATATATATATATATATATATATATATATATATATATATATATATTTTATACTCTATTTTTCAAAATTTTGTGGACACTTTTATTAAACAAGGAAACATTAGCTACATTAATTGAAAGAGACAGTAAAGACATTTAAGATTTCTATTTCAAATATAACATATCAATTGTAGCAAATCGGCATATTACAATGATTCAAACAAAAAGCTTAGCCAGCACAGGAATAAATCACATATTAAAATATATTCAAATAGAAAACAGCTATTTAAAATGGTAATATCTCACATAATTATTACTAATTTTACTGTATTTTCTGGTCAACTAAATGCAGCCTTTGTGAGCATAAGAGACTTCTTTCCAAAAAAATAAATAAATAAATGTATAAACGCTTAAATATGCATATAACACATTATGTAGTAAAGCCTTGCTTTCCAAGATATCTTGTTTTTGCTGCTTATTAAATTTTAGGCATGATGCAACTGAATAAGCCATGCATTTGATAGTTAACTAAAAATTTACTCTCCGCACTCTGCATACTGTCTCTGTAAATTGTTGAAAAACTTGTTTTTCTCCAAACCCACATGCAAACATATACAACAGTATCAGTATGTCTGAATCCGCTATCAAAAATACTGGATCAAGAAAAGCATATTCATTTCTTTGCAATTTGATAAAAAGTCAGATCTTGGGGTCGGATTAGAAATTCCTTTAGCCTATATTTATGCGTTTGTGCGTTATAGTGAGTTTGTATGCTGGCCAGGATGTCAGTCTGTCACATTTGTGTATAAGAGGAAGGGAAGCCCTTGTGGGGAATGAGTGGCTAAAGCAGAAACAGAGACTGTGCGTGTATGTGTGTGTACTGGTAAAGTGGCAGTAGTGGCAGAAGGATGAAAACTGATTTATTGCAGCGGTGATGAGGAGCGGCGTGCGGGCGGCTCTGGGGAAGCGGACTGCGGCAACATAAAACAGCGCTTTTGATAGTAATTGCTGTGGGGGTCCCAGAGGACCTGCTAACAGCAGCCAAATTTATGCATCCCTGACATAGAACCCCTCTCTAATTTTGCTTCTCTAAAGTTAGTGCCTCAGTATTAGTCTCCAGGTCTTTGCCCACACTTCTCTCTCCTCCAAGTCTCCCGCCGTTAGCAGTGTGACTGAGGAAAAGAGCTGTGCTCTAATATAACACAGTCTGTTTAACGATCCTCTCTCAGGCCTGCCGTGAGTGACTGAGCTTTCCCAAGGCAGTGATACAATGTCCACTATATTTTACGACCCGAGATTTCAGTTACACTGGAAAATAACTTATATTCTTATGGAGTATTAGATATTTACAGTATGGTGATGTGTGGGGGTGGAGAGGCTTTGTGAAAACATGTACCAGTAATAACCAGCTAAGAATTTATGGCAATAAGTATCTGTCGGGCAAATTCTCTTAAGACTTGTGCCACTTTTGCAATCAGCAAAAACCTGAAACCACAAGCCGGTTTAACTAAATGTGTTAAAATACCACAGCATCAAAAGTGTGGAAACTAAGTCACAGCATGGTTAACATTACTGTTAATTTATAATTTACACTGTAAATACACTATTGGTATTGAAAAAGGAATAGTTCACCCAAAAATGATAAAATTATGTAATCATTTATTCACTCTCATGTCATTCCAAACCTGTATGTTTTGTTGTTTTGTTGTTTTTTTCTGTTTTGTTTTGTTTTGTTTTGTTTTGTTTGCAGAACACAAAATATTATATTTTGAAAAATGTTGGCAACCGTGACCATTGACTTTCATTGTATGGACCAAAAAAAAAAAACTCAAATTATCTTTTTCTTTTTTTTTCACATAAGATCAAAGTGAGAATGTCATTTTTGGGTAAACTATCCATTTAACTCATGTTAATATATTATAATAATAATAACATATTTGTGTTAATTTATATAAGTTGTCATATAAAATGTTAAAAATGCATTATTATATGCAGAAATGAACAGTAACCTATATTATTGGACCTGAGCTAACATGAATTAACAATGAACAGTTGTATTATTATCTACAATGTTAAGAAAGATCATTAAATACTGAGAAACTACTGAGAAAATACCAAGAAATACATTACTCATTGTTAGTTAATGCTAATAAGACCTTAGCATTATTAGATTATAATACATTAAATAGTGTTAAATGTTATAGTAGCTTAATACTCAAAATTAAACCTTATAGTAAAGAGTTAAATTTAGAGAGTTAAATTCTAGTCATTCTATTCAGCATAAACATGACTACTTTATAAAATACTACTTGCTTGGCACAATTACTATTACACTATTATCACCTGCTTTTTGCTATTTCAATGAAAATTGAGATGTATTTTTATTGATCATGGTAGTAGATCAAATGATGGAGGAAGTCGCTATAAAAAGGCATATATCCAGACTCACTGGGTAGTCTTTCGTCATTTTAAAGAGCTAATTCAGATGTCGGGTTGCAGTGTTGGAGCTGTACGGTCCTGGTAAAGTGTGCCAGACGTGCAAGTCAAATTACGTGCTGCACTAACTTGTCGATTAACTTGTTCCCTTGATCACATTACCAGCCTGTCAGCTGCAGCCCTTCTGTTTGATGGGAGTTAAGAGTGGCCATTTTACATGCCCTGCTCTCTCTATAACACACTTCCCTGGTGCCCTCCACAATATCACACACAGCTGCAACAGCAGGGAGCAGTCAATACTGCTAGAAAAAGGAAAAGCTCTATCCAAGGGCTTCAATCCAACCTCAGACAATCTGGTTGTAAATACTGATCAAGGGCCGTATGGTTTTGGAAAAGATGTGCACAATTTACAGTGTAAATCCCCTTAGGGCAGGGGTCTGCAACCTTCAACATCAAAAGAGCCATTTTGGCCCCTTTCCCACCGTATAAAATTCACGTGGAGCCACAAAATATTTGATGCCCAAATAAAGATAACACGGCATATAACTAAAGTTTTATATTCAGTTATGTTACAGGGCAGGGGAGTAGCAATCATTTCAGAAGTGAGGGGGATAGAAATGTCAAATGTAGTAGTAATATTAATAATAATAATAATAATTATTATTATTATTATTAATAATATTATATTTATTTATGTATGTATAATCAACAAAAAAAAAAACACTTTTCTTATCTCTTACTTTTAATTGGCTAAGAAATAAGATACACTGCTGGACAATAACCAATAATTTGTCTTCTATAATATTTTTGATATATATTTTACTAATGACAATTTTATGGTTATGATTGTATAATCAGTATATATGCTACAAACACTTTTTTCCATTTTTATCATAGAATAAGGCAGAAAATATATTTTATAGCTTCTGTACTGTAATTAATGCCGTCAATTACCACTGTATCATTCATATTTATTACCTGGAGAAGACTTGAAAAACACACATAAACCATATTGTCTTCACGTTTCATCAGTTAAGGTTTATGCTTGTTATTCAGCTTAGCTACAACGATAGCGGGATGCCTTTGTCCATATTAGGGCTGCATCCGAAAACTGAAAAACGCTGCCTTCGGAGGACACATTCCAAGGTAGGAAGGCATCAAGGCACGTTCGAATCCAAAGTTAGCTTCACTTCCTGTCTCATGAGATGCCTTCATCTGATCGATTTTTGAAGGCAGCATAGATGTATCCTTCGCTGCTTTTGATATCCCACAATCCTGTGCGTTCCATTCTGAGACGGTTGAACTAAAAAATAAAGATGGTGTCTGAAAGTTGCGTTTAGTGGTTAGTTTGTGTGTAAATGTATATTTCTGATTAACTTTTTGCACTTTTGTAGTTTTTACTATTGCGAAATTAGTATTATAGTAATTAAATATTTGTTTAGTTATCACCAAAAATCGTTCTATTTTGTTGTAGATCATTAAACCGTTACACTGCCTCAGAAGCCTGTCCGAAATGAGTTTTGTGAGGTGCCTTCGTGCAAAAACGCTGCCTGTAAAGTAATTACCTTATAAGGCAGTGAGGCACCAAGTCAGCTGCCTAAGTTTTCGGATGCAGCCTAGGTATTTACTGGCATGTCAAAAGTTATTATTACTTCTCATATGAGCCGTTTTGGACTTTCTGCACGAGAGCGCCCTCCAGCTTCGAGTATGAATGAAACATACAGTGCAGAGTATTCAGCGCAGAGTGATGTTCACATCGTTTTGGATACGAATAAAACGTATCCAAAACGACATGAGTATCTTTTCTCTTTTAATTTAAATCCAGATTTATTCACATTGGCCCTTAAAAAAAATCTTCTTTAGCACACTTGACCGAGAAAAAGTGAAGGGGAAGAGTTTAGGTTTTATTAAAAGTCGGGGGGACACCTCCCCCGCGTATTGTACACCCATGCTACAGGGAGCCACCGCAAAGGGATGAAAGAGCCGCATGTGGCTCGGGAGCCGCGTGTTGCCGACCCCTGCCTTAGGGGAAACAAACTGCACTTTTTTTAACACCCTAACTTCTGAACAAGATGCATTTCACTTTCGTTAAAATGTTACGATCCCTTGTCACCATTTTAGCGAAATATGTCTTAATGTACAATCAACTCATTTTCATGCTTCAGTAGTTTTGTTGCATTTACAAACGCTCTTTTAACAGTAAACAGTGAAATGAGCTACTTTCTACGAAAAAAAAAAAAAAAAAAAACCTGCTGAGTTGTAAAAGATTCTGCCTGCTGCCAGCAACACACACAACCATAAAGAATTGTGAAGAGAGAAGATGAAAACATGCCTGAAGGCTGCAGTTTGGAAAAACAAAAATGAATCTAATCAAAATGAGAATATGACTCGTTAGCAAAATTACCAAGCTGGCGGCTATGGCTGTTTCCCTCATATCACGGCAGTGTAATCCGTGTCTCTATTCAAATAACCAGAGATGGGGCTGAGAATCTTTTTACAACACACCAATTAAAAGATAATGACTAATTAACTGTCATTCTTTAGTAATTGGCAGGAAATTATTAAGCGTAACAAGTGACCACTGTGGTCTGTGTATGAAATGTTACAAAAAATTTAAATGACACATCCAAAATATTTTTATATTAATATCTGACTGTGTAGCTGTGTCATGGACACTTTTGGCCCTGTGGATATACTGAAATTAAACTCTCTTAAAACACGTTTCTCACACACTAGTTTAATTTGTCCATCAGTGGATTCAGGCTACATGCATCACAGGAGAATTCTGTCATTATTCATTTTGGAAATGAAGGTGGTGGAATTAAAAAAAAAAAATAAAAATTCTTATTCTTCTTAAATTTCATAGCTAAAATTTTATGCACAGTATCATTCAAAAGTTCAGGGCAAGTACTTTTTTTATTATTATTATTGAGCAAGGATGCATTAAATTGATCGAAACTGACATTTACGCGGGGCAGTCTTGGCTTAATGGATAGAGAGTCGGCCTTGTAACCCAAAGGTTGCAGGTTCGAGTCTCAGGTCCAGCAGGGATTGTAGGTGGGGGGAATGAATGTCCAGCACTGAGGTGAGACCCTTGAGCAAGGCACCCCAACTGCTCCCCGGGCGCCACAGCATTGGCTGCCCACTGCTCCAGGTGTGTGTGTGTTCACTGCTGTGTGTGTGTGTGTGTGTGTGTGTGTACTTGGATGGGTTAAATGCAGAGCAAAAAATTCCAAGTATGGGTCACCATACTTTGCCACACGTCATTTCACTTTATAGTGGGTTTTTTTCATATGAAAAGTTGACTCAACTTTGTGTTCACTGCTGTGTGTGTGTGTGTACTTGGATGGGTTAAATGCAGAGCAAAAATTCCAAGTATGGGTCACCATACTTGGCCACACGTCATTTCACTTTATAGTGTTTTTTTTTTTTCATATGGTTTTAAAAGAAAATAATGAAAAGTTGACTCAACTGTGTGTTCACTGCTGTGTGTGTGTACTTGGATGGGTTAAATGTAGAGCAAGTTGACTCAACTTTGTGTTCACTGCTGTGTGTGTGTGTGTGTGTACTTGGATGGGTTAAATGCAGAGCAAAAATTCCAAGTATGGGTCACCATACTTGGCCACACATCATTTCACTTTATAGTGGGTTTTTTTCATATGGTTTTAAAAGAAAAAAATGAAAAGTTGACTCAAATGTGTGTTCACTGCTGTGTGTGTGTGTGTACTTGGATGGGTTAAATGCAGAGCAAAAATTCCAAGTATGGGTCACCATACTTGGCCACACGTCATTTCACTTTATAGTGTTTTTTTTTTCATATGGTTTTAAAAGAAAATAATGAAAAGTTGACTCAACTGTGTGTTCACTGCTGTGTGTGTGTGTGTGTGTGTACTTGGATGGGTTAAATGTAGAGCAAGTTGACTCAACTTTGTGTTCACTGCTGTGTGTGTGTGTGTACTTGGATGGGTTGAATGCAGAGCAAAAATTCCAAGTATGGGTCACCATACTTGGCCACACGTCATTTCACTTTATAGTGTTTTTTTTTTTCATATGGTTTTAAAAGAAAATAATGAAAAGTTGACTCAACTGTGTGTTCACTGCTGTGTGTGTGTGTGTGTGTGTGTGTGTACTTGGATGGGTTAAATGTAGAGCAAGTTGACTCAACTGTGTGTTCACTGCTGTGTGTGTGTGTGTACTTGGATGGGTTAAATGCAGAGCAAAAATTCCAAGTATGGGTCACCATACTTGGCCACACGTCATTTCACTTTATAGTGTTTTTTTTTTCATATGGTTTTAAAAGAAAATAATGAAAAGTTGACTCAACTGTGTGTTCACTGCTGTGTGTGTGTGTGTGTGTGTGTACTTGGATGGGTTAAATTTAGAGCAAGTTGACTCAACTTTGTGTTCACTGCTGTGTGTGTGTGTGTGTACTTGGATGGGTTAAATGCAGAGCAAAAATTCCAAGTATGGGTCACCATACTTGGCCACACGTCATTTCACTTTATAGTGGGTTTTTTTCATATGGTTTTAAAAGAAAAAAATGAAAAGTTGACTCAACTGTGTGTTCACTGCTGTGTGTGTGTGTGTGTACTTGGATGGGTTAAACACAGAGCAAAAATTCCAAGTATGGGTCACCATACTTGGCCACACGTCATTTCACTTTATAGTGGGTTTTTTTCATATGGTTTTAAAAGAAAATATTTTTATTTCATATTTTCACACACACACACACACATACATTATATATATATATATATATATATATATATATATATATATATATATATATATATATATACATATATATATGTATGTATATTAGGGCTGTCAACGTTAACGCGTTAACGTATGCGATTAATCTAAATTTTAACGTGTTAATATTGTTTTAATGCGAATTAAACGTTTGATAGGGTTTGACCCCAACTTCTTGCCGTCATCGCAGCGCGGAAGGTTATCTACCATTGCAGGGGCGGTTTCTCCATTAGGGCGATCGGGCGACGCACCGCAAAGGGAGGGATTTTTTTTCTTTCACATTCAACCAGTGTTACGCTAGCTTTCACTCTTCTATACTGTTTGTTCTGCCTCTGGAAATATAGTCCAATCAGCGTCGAGTCACGTTCTGTGTAGTACTGCCCCTTTTTGGACGATTTCTGTCAAACTAAGAATCGCCCCGAGTGTGCCCATAGACTTCCATACAAAGATTTTTTTTTTTTTCAAACTGCAGGCACTGCAATGCAATCTCTATGGGTTCCGGGAGGGCTAGCACTAACATGCTTTTGTCATCATGCATAACATTAACTTGTGCAGCGATTGGTCGGAACAAACATACCGCTAAAAAGAATAAATATGAAGTCAGGACTAGTCTGTATGGGCTGAACACTCTAAAAAATGAAAAGTTGACTCAACTTAAAATTACAAGGCAACTTGCTGCACAGATTTTTTGAGTTTACTCAACTTTGGACCAAGTTGTTCACTCAACTCAAGTCACTGAGTAAAGTCACATGTTTCTTTTTTGTTCAGCCAACTCATTTTTATTAGTTAACAAAACTGAGCTATAAAAAGCCAATAAATAAATAAATAAAAATAAATAAATAAATAAACAAACACTGTTCTCCATGATGGTGGCATCATTTTAACCAATAAAACATCAACATCTGATCCTCTGTAATTCTCAATAACAGCAGGTGTTCATCACTAATGCACAATCATCATTTATTAGTCACTTAATTATCTCATTAACTTTAACTCTTTGAGGACTTGGGATTTGACTTGAAACTTTCTTGTAACTTGAAAGGAATGACTTGGTTCCTCCTCTGGTGAAATCAGCTGCTGAGTTCATGGGTGGAATAAATATATGGCAGGACTTTTACTCTTTGGCCCCTGGACTTTACACCTCTGGAAAAAAAAAAAAAAAAAAAAAAGTTTTGCAATTTTTATTTATTTATTATTATTGCACAAGTGTCTGTATTTAATGTCTGTGACTAAACACAGCGTGAGTGGCTCAGTGGGAAATGCCGTCTCCTCACAGCAAGAAGATCTCTGGTTTGAGTCTCAGCTGAGCCAGAAAGTCTTTCCCTCACAATCTAAAGATGTGTGAAGTACAGATGCTTGGTCGTCTAAAGGTGTGGCTGACTTGGGTTTTTAATTATTTATTTATTTTCATTTTATTTATTTATGGCTCAGTTTTGTTAACTAATAAAAATTAGTTGGCTGAACAAAAAAGAGACGTGACTTTGACTTGAGTTGAGTGAACAACTTGGTCCAAAGCTGAGTAAACTCAAAAAATCTGTGCAGCAAGTTGCCTTGTAATTTTAAGTTGAGTCAACTTTTCATTTTTTAGAGTGAATAAAGCAAACCAGTATCTTACCAGTGAAGTTTTGATGGATAACAATTGTAATGGAGGTAAAGACGATTACAGTCAGTGACATACATGAATCTTAACTTACATTATTAGACGCACGCGAGTCCGTTATTATTAGTGTGCAAATAAACAAACTGTGTATGTGCGCTCTCTGATAGCTTTATGAGCACATTTCAGTATGATCGCATATCCAGCAAGTGTTTTATAATGGACACTCGCTGAAGAAGCCTGTTTTTATAGGAGTTTGCTATGTACAGGGGTGTATTGGCATCAACATTCACTCTGACAGAGGAACTGTTCACTGGTGAGTCATGTTGAGCTGCCTTCAGATTACCACACTCAACAAATTCATGTTTTTAATTACTTTTTAAATTTGTGTTTTGCTCTGTTTAATAATTCTGAATACAGATCCGTGTATATTTATATAACTTTAAGGCGACTGGTGTGGTGGTCTGTTGGTGTCTCTGTGTGGTCCTGCTTGGTACTGCAGCTTGACTTATAATTATTTATACATGTATAGAAAATGGTCTAAACAAATGTAATATTTATTTATTTTTCTCACAGATTTTGCTGTTCCACTGTATACATCAATTTTGAATTATTATTAAAATTAAAAACAAAATATTTTCATTTTTCTTGAAAAAGGCTTGCAGAAATTATAGTTTTGTGAGAATCATCCTCAATCTTGAATTGATAAAACAATTTTCTTTATTTAAAATGTTTCATGTCTAAATCCTTTCCTTTTTGTTATACTGGGATAAATCATATCGGAATGTATGCTAAAATTTTTGGATGTGGCGCCCCACCTAGAAAATTTGCCACCAGCCGCCACTGTACCATTGTGTGATAAGGGTACAGCGAACCAGTGTTGCCAGGGGCACAGTTTTCCGCACACTCGGGCTATTTTGAAAATGCAGTCACGGGAAAAATGACAGAGCCGTGGGTTGCGGTTTTTTGGGTTACATAATGTACAGCGGCCGCCCAAAGTGTATATAGACATATAAAAATTAAAATAAATCCTTTTACTAATGTGTATTATACGTGGAATGTATATCTGGCAATTTAAGAACAGAGAGGCTGTTGTAAACATCACATGTGAGTTTACGTGAGTTTCAGCCAGAGCGTTTTGTTGTATTTATTTAGAGATACTTTTGAAAATAGTTGGGTAAATGTATATTGGTATTGAAGCGATGTGGCTTGTTAAACGTTTTATTGCCAGTATAAAGGCTGATAATGGCTGAATTAAAACAGAAGAATAATGATAAAAGAATAATAAGGATTATGTCTCATACCTGGCAGAGGTTCTATTTCCTTAAACTAGTTTGTCATGCATTTCTTTATTTCAACACATCTACAGGTAAATCCTAGTATTTTAAATTTGCATTAATTGTGATTAATCACAGTCCGTGACTGTGATTAATGCGATTACATTTTTTAATCGATTGACAGCACTAATACACACACATACACGCACATAATTTGACACTAAAGACTGGTGTAATGGCTGCTGAAAATTCTGATTTGCCCTCAAAAATTACATTACAATAATATAATAATATTTCACAATATTACTGTTTTGCTGTATTTATTGCTTACAGTAAATACATGCAGCCTTAGTGAATGAGACTTCTTTCAAAAATATTAAAATTTTACAGACCCCAAACTTTTGAGTATATCTAAAATACTGTGAGATATTGTCACAGTCAATCAATCAATCAATAAATACGCAAGCAAGCTACATTGTAAATGAGGCACAATAAAAAGATAATGTTCATAAGTGATATCAATCTTGATTTTTCTTTAATTTCCTTACATACCACATCTCATTATTCATCTCAAATCTGCTATCTACTATGCTGTTGTTCCATGAAACTGTAAAAATTGTTCACATAAGTATTGTAAAAAAAAAAAAAAAAAAAAAAAACATTTGACATATTTCAAATATTATGAAATTCTATAATCACCACTTGTGACGTGTAACAGACATGAAAGCAACAGTGAAAGGGAAGATGAATAAATAAAGGATTTAAATTTGAGCTTGCTCCTCACACAAACCTATCATATGACTTCAGAAGAGCTGGAGTATTGCTCACCAGTTGCATGGACTGCTTTTACAGTGCTTTTGCTCCTTTTTTAGATTATTTTAATTGCATGGAGAAAACGGTGACAAGCACAGTGTTCAGAATCTATCCTTTCATGATCAACATAAGAAATAAAGTCATACAAGTCTGAATCGATGAGTAAATGATGACAGTGTTTTCACAGAACTATTCCTTTAAGAAGCACTGTCTGCAGCAGAGACGTGTTGAAATCCAGACAGTCTGAGGAAAAATAGGGAAGATGGCTAATTCAGCAACCCCATGATGACTCATAGAAAACCAGGCTTAAATAATTGATGTTCCTCTCCTCTATAATCAGCGAACTGTAGGGAATCAGATGCCTGAGAGTGGGAAACTAAATAAAAAGTCTGTGTGTGTATGTGTGTTGCATTAATGCAGTGAAGAAGAAAGAGAGAGAGAGACAGTGCTGGTGTTAGTGTACCAACACTAGACCAAGGTTTGACAAATGTCTACAACAAAGTGCTTAGAGGAAGATTTATCCCTTCAAAATCTCCACATCTAATAAAAGTTCAGCAAACTCCTACGACTCATACATCACGGGTCAAAATCCAAAGCGCGCTGGGATTTGTTGTGCCTGTGAAGCATGATACATCATGACACCTTTGTAAAAGCATCAACCAAACATAGAGAAACAAGTTCAGAGCTTTTGTCTCAGAGATGTAAAACTTAGATTACAAAGGTTTTGCACTGAGGTTTCGCACTGAGGCATTAGATCCCTTACTTAGAGGTTTAAAATTCAGGTGCGAGCGTAATGCCAACATAAGCCACTACCGCTGAGCGCCTGTCCATCAGTTTGCCAGGCGGCTGGCATCAGTATTCTGGGCAGAGGTCTGCCTGTCAAGCTTTATTAGGGAGCTTAACTGGGGCACCGCCACTCCAGCAAGCTTACAGGTCTGTCACCTAGCAAACACGCGTGAACCACAAGCCACATTATCTCTGTAACCAAAAGTCTCGGGTCTCCGCAAGAATTGACGGATAGCGATGACAAAGATGCTCTTTAGTTTATCCAGACGCCGCACGTCTTGATGGGGAAGAAACAATGCTTGCAAATTGCCCATTAACTTTGTCATAACCTTAAGATTTTCGGGAAGAGTCACCATTTCCTGTTAATCACGCTACAAATGATTCGCCTGGCAAATAACGCATTGATTATCCACAAAAAGTTGCCATGTTGAGAGGAGGAACAGGGGATAGATATTTCACTGTTGCCAAGCAACTGCGATTCAGACTAACTGGGTGGTGGCAGAGCAGCAGTTCTATTAATGAGAACTCAAAGTGTAAACTTCATACAACACAAGGGTTGAGTAAAAAGGACACGGTCCTGTAATAATGGGGTTGCCGTTTCCATCCGCCGGCCGTATCCCCAAAGGAAAATACAGCAGCAAAACAAATAACTGTAGGTTGTATTGTTTGTACAGATTTTGGCGCGTATGAGGTGGAGGGAGGATGTTAGGGGGTGTTTGCGTCCCCTCCTCTCATCAGGGTATAGTCAAATACAAGGACTTTGCTTTGTGACAATGTTTATGCATCGTTCACCCCTTTTCTCTCTTCCTTCTGCATCTTTAGATTAAGGTCTCCACCTAGTGACAGTTCCTCAATGCAGCCGAGAAAGGCTTTTCAGCTCCTGTGAAAGTGCAACGTGTTAATTATGCAGAGGGAAACGGAAACACGGAGGGAGCTAATCGCAGTGCTGTATATTTGTGGGAATACTAAAAGGTGTTTGTGTTATTCTTAAAGGTGAAGTACATAATTTCTGCGCTACTTGCAAAAATAAATAAATAAATAATAGAGTGTGTGTATATATATATATATATATATATATATATATATATATATATATATATATAATAAATGAATAGAAAAACTCATCATAAATGCGGTGCGTTCCAGTCATTGTATGTATGAAATGCAATTAGCAGATGAGCGTCACATTGATGTTCCTGAATACTCCTCTTCCACTGGTTGTACAAACATAGTCCCGCCCTAAACTCAAGCCATTGGTTCAGTCAAAGTTGCTATGTTGGGCAGTTTAGGAAGCCTTGGGATGCTCAAACAAATGGTTTTGAAATCGCCACAAAATTAACATTTTCCAGGGAAATCAATCTGACTCATAATTGTCTTTGTATATTAGCAGGTAAAGTATTTTAACATGGAAAAAAATGATACACATCACCATTCAGATTGGACATAGAGATAAGCTGAGCTAACAACTGGATGAAGGCCAGCCCCATTGATTTATTTGTTTTCAAGCATGGATGTTTGTTCCCTACCTGTGCCGTGTTTCTCTCTGCCTTGTCAAAACATCAATATGAAGGCACTTCATTATATTTCCTACTTGGGCAAGCTGTCTCCAAGACACCAACGGAGAGCTGCGCTGAATGCAAATTTGTTTCATCCTCAGAAGCTTGCACGAGCTCTCTGTAGTCCTCTTGATCTCTAATGAAATTTAGAATATGCTATCTCTCCGCCGCTCCTCCAAATCTTTTCCTTCATTGCAGGTGTTCCTGTTAACCAGCAGGTTTAATTACAAATTCACCCTGGCAGTCATGGCTGAGCGTGCATTTGAAGTTTGTTAAAGTTGACTAGCGTGTGGGAATTGCCCCTCTGCTGACAGACAGCGTGAATGCTGCTCAAGGTAAATGCGATGAGGTGCTGAGAGTTTGCAAATGTAAATTTCAACATGGCATCTAAAAATCCCTGGGAATATTGTTGTTGAAAGACACTTGTTTTCTAGCAAATTGATTTTCTCTCTGAAAGCAGCAGATTCCAATTATTTTGGTTCACTGTATGAGCCTCATTCATAAAACATGAGCAGGAGGCCCATGATCTGAATATATTCAATGGCTTATCGTAAGGAATCCTGCCATATATTTAAAACGGACAGGCTTTATTCAAACTGATCAAATGTGACTGTAAAGACTTTTACATTGTTACAAAATATCTTTAATTTTTTTAAAATTAAAGCTATATATACACTACATACTTCAATAATCTCTCTCTCTCTCTCAATATATCAATATATTAGAAATTAATGTATTAATCCTGATTGCATATTGTTAAAAAATATAGCTTTTTAAGAAAATTTTTAATTCATTGATATTAAAAATATATGTAATGTGGTTGAATCATCAAGTAAAAAGTAATAAAAAAAAAGCTGAAAAAAAATATTAAGCTGAAAAAATATTAAAATAAAAAACGGTTATTTTACTGTATTTTGATCAAATACATGCAGCCTTTGTGAGCATGAGAGACTTTTCAAAAACAAAAATGGAACTGTATATTATTTTTAATAAATACTATGAATTATGGATTCATAATCATCATTTAGTTTTTGATGAGTCACAGTACTTTACCTTAAAAAAATAAAAGAAAATTCATACAAAATATAACACTCATTATAAAAGTGGTGTGTTCCAGTCATTGTAATGCAGAGAAATTATTGGAGTATGCACTGTAAGAAAATGTCAATTTCTTTTCTTTTATTTTCTTTTTTTTTTTTAAATTTCACAGTTGCTTCAATGTGTTACTAACTAGCAATCACCGAGTGAACATTTTACTCCAATTTTTTTCAGTGTGTTTGTGTATATATTTCTTAAAGACTTTGTATTTAATATTATTTTTTTAAAGTGTCTGCTGTTCCAATATTTATTTTTTCTCCTGCATATTAATAACAAACTCCACAGACAATTGAGTCACACACAGCATAACATATGAGACAGTCTCCGTCTCTCGAGTGAAATTGTGCCTGTCACAAAAATGTGACACATCATTGCTAGAATGCGTGTTGCCATTCTAAAGAAAAAAAATTGCCAGAGTCTGACTATTTTGAAAATTTGATTCAACTCATGTACTATGCTGCTTTTTCTTAATAAAACTACAGGCCTAATGTTGAGAAACCCGACAACTACCTCATATTTAGCACTTGCTGAGTGTTAAATTTGGACCCTGCAGAGGGCTGATGATTTCAGACTGCGCCACTAACTGCTGAACTTGTCAAAATGACCTTTACAAAGGAGGCCTTAATAATCAAACTTACATCTGGCACAATGATAGACGCCTCTCGTGTCTTTAAGTCCTGTCCTATTAGTATGAGTAGTACATTGTAAAGTGATGTGTGAATATGAGACGCCAGTTCTACTCGAGAGGCATGGGGTGATCATTTTAACAGAGGCGAGGCATAGAAGGGGTAATTTATTCTGCCGTGAACAGCGTGCCGAGGCATTTTGGTGAGCTCTCTCCTTTAATGTCCCTCTATTAGTATATATCAGGGTCATCTGTCTTTATCTGTAGGCTTCATTGAGAGAGACTCAAGGCTGGTGACCTTGAGAACACAGGAAATGTCATGTGCTTGATCTCCCCATAGGATTTACCTCTGCATGACTGCTCACATGCGCTCGTGCGAATATCGATTTAACACAGCGGGCCAGGTGTATGATATAGAATTACAATGGCAGCAGATGCACTTTTCATCCATCTCAGCATATCATCCTTTTTATTTTACTGTTAAGGGATGCCAAGCAAACAACCAACATACGTGCCCCAAACAATGTGGCTCAGTTGCATTATGGTTATTGGTAACTCCATGCTGATATAACAGAGACAAATTTTGCTGCATGTATCTCATAAAACGTATAAAGTTTATTCGACTGGTGGTACAAAAGGCAACAGCTGTCATGTGTCTCATCTTCTTTGTCATCAGAATTAAATGTTCAAAAATAAAGAGTTAAAAGGGAGAGAGCGGAGTCAGCACAGATGGGAGAATATCAATTCAGGCTCACTGGAAAAATGTACCTGTGGCGACATTTCTGCGTATTATGTTGCTTCTTGCACGTTTCATGATACTTTCAAAGTGAAATATTCGGTGAGTGGAGCTAAAAGCATGTTCAGTTTTATTCACAGCACATGAACGTGAATCTGGCAACTTTCATTAAGTAAATTGTTGCATGTATCATGAAATGAAATGTCCGGTGAGTGGCGCTATAAGGTTAATGCTGTATCGTGTTTAAAAATAATGTACCACCTACACTAAACACTACCATAAACATAATCGATAGTATTAACAAAAGCAAAAGTGGAATAAAAACGCATTTGCTGAGGAAACCATGCCGTTTTTAGTCTTTGAGTTATTTTATCATGACTCATGAGACTCATACCAGAGAGCTCTACTTCACAATTGGATTGCTGTACCAGGTGAGCCAGCAAGCAAGTTTACTATACGAAAAGTCATACATATGGAACTGGCTGTGTTATTTAAACATCAAAATTTGTTAGTTTACAAATCATGAGCTATGGTAAAAGGTCATTTTGAGATCATAAGTAATGTGCAAGGAAGCTTGCGAAAATATGTCTTTATCTGCCCCTGTAATCATAATTCTATGTAGCTATTTTTTTTTTTTTTTTTTAGCTAGCTAGTTTTGCAGAATTGTAGGTAGAGCAGATTTTTATTAGAGGTTTATTTTATTTGTGTGATGCAAAGTTGAAATTTCTCCAGGTTTTTTTTTTTTTTTTTTTGCATGAATAGTTCAAAAGAACAGCATTTATTTAAAATGGAAATCTTTTTGTTACATTTTACAAGACTTTCACTTTGGATCAATTTATTAAATCCTTGATGAATAAAATAATTTATTTCTCCCCAAACTCCTACAATGCACCTGGTTGGATGAGTGGTCAGATTGCTATCCATTACAAATGTCTCTCAAGAGGGCAATTAAATGGCATTTAAATTATTTTCATGTATTTATTTTCATTATTGTCATTAAATTGTTATCAGAAAGAAAAGTATGCACAAAGTGATCAAGTGTAAAAACCCCCCTTAAGGTTTGGTCTTGTTTGCTGGTTTTAGAGGTTTTGTGAGCTGGTCAGGCAGGGAGAGCATCTACACCATCTTGATGAATCATCTAGCCGATTAATGAATGTCCTTCAATTATACAACAACACTCTCAGCAAATAGATAATTAGCTGTATTACAGAAAGAGGAGTCAAAAAAAGAGAAGATTCTTATTTAGAGAGAAAAGGAGATATATGCAGGAGGGTACTGGTCAATCTGAACCCCATTTGCTTTCATCTATGCACCTGTGGGGGCAATTAATAAACTGATCCTTCATGTTCATGTACATTTATTGTTAGTTATATTGAACAACATTAAAGGAAAGAAGCAGAAGTGAAGCAAGGCTTCTAGTAAGAAGCAACAAGAATATATTATCTCTCGTTCCTTCATGATAATTTCAAACATTCTCATAAATGATTCTGGCAATGCTTGAAAGGATACAGAACGTCTACCCTGTGAAACCAAGAGACGTGGATGTTGTTAATGATTATATTAAAACTGAGAATCTTGCAAAACGCACTGGATAAAATCAAGATTTAGTGAGAAAAAATGTAGTGCGCTACAGTTTTTCCTCACTAAATCTCCTGTTTCCCTCAGAAATACATGAAATTACAGACGTAAAATGGGCTACGAATGGCACTTCAAGCTCTCATTGTTTTCATGCTTATTTTTAATCAAACTGTTTTGCATGCAGCACACATAACCTTTTTCTTGCAGCCATTCAAAATTAACTACTTTGGGTGTCTTTTACAATACATGCGTAGCTCATTGAGCTAAACTACTGGTAAGATTTAATTGCAGGAATCCATGACACAAAAAGCTCTTCACTTTATTTTGTATGCAGCATTGTGATGGCATCTTCAGCTGCCTCCACACAGAATGTCAAATCAACAGAGAAGCTGTCGTCAGTTCAAGACCATCCCTCACCACTCAAACCTGTCTTGGTTCATTTCTTCATAGAGGCCTGGTTAGTTTGGTTTCTGAAAGAATGACAAAAAAAGATTTAGCTTTTCACATGACGAGATTATGGAGAATCTCTGCAGAAAGAAGAAAAAAGATGTGATGAAAGCTGAGGGATGTGGAGAGGCTAATCTAAGCCATATCAATATCACCCTTGTGTCCACACAGCACTGCAGAGCTGTCACTCACAGGGATGGAGACATGGCTGATGGAATATAAGCCGCACTTTACCGGTGTGTAATATTGTACTTTTTAATAAATAAATAAATAAATCAATAAATATAATAAAAATAAAATAATGAAATAAAATAAAATATTCACAATGGTGATTATTTAAATATATTTATTCTCAGTACTTAATTAAATTATATAAAATGCATTGTCATTTGTGCAGATTTAATTAAATAATTATGATCATTGCAATAAAATTAAAATACATTTGCACATATGGCAACACATTTTATTTATTTATTTAAATTTGCACAAATGACAATAAATACAATTCAGTTATTGCTATTATTTAAGCTATATTTATTGTCTGTATTTATTTAAATTATATAAAACGCATTGTCTTCTGTGTAAATTTAATTAAATATTTTTAAATATTGCAATAAAATTAAAATACATTTGCACAGATGGCAACACATTTTATTTATTTATTTAAATTTGCACAGATGACAATAAATAAAATTTAGTTATTGCTATTGGTGTAAGCTAATTTATTTAATTATGTATTTATTTAAATAAATACATTTGTAATCTGTGCACATTTAAATAAATATATTGTCATGTGGGTAAATTTATATATTTATAAATATTATAATAAAATGTAAATAAATTTGCACAGATGGCAATAAATATTTTTGATTGATTGATTGATTGATTTAAATAAATTTGCACAGATGACAATACATTTATTGATTGATAGACCTGTATTGTACACTCTAAAAAAAAAAAAAAAAAAAAACTGCTATATAGCACTTTTTCTCAAAAATGGTGTTCAACAGTGGTTCTTTGGCTTTTAATAATAGGGACACCTCGTTTGGTACTATATGGCACATATTCTTAAAGATAAGAAGCTTTATAGCACATTTGTCCAATTGTGTTATACCGAACCATTAGAGGTGTCATATATGACTATAGCCAATATGGTTCTAAATGAGACTTTTACTTAAAAGATGAATGATAACTATTCGTTTCTTACCAAATTGCGGCTTTAAAGATTAAAAATTCTGTACTAAATGCTTACTGAGAAAAAAAATACATCACACTTTCAAAACCTTTTAATTTATTTCTTTCAGCAGCAAATAAAATGAGTGCTGACAAGCCAGGGAATATACATATATAACATCACAATATACGGGGAGTTGTTTTATACACATACAAAATAATGCAACAAGCTTGAAATATGTACATTTTTGAAGAAGAGAGAGTCCTGGTTTACATATATATACACTGTAGCCCTGTAATCAGGTAACTTTTTCGCCTACGGTCTTAGGCCTACATTAGTTCTTTACTTTATTTGGAAAATCTAGTCTTTTTAACATTAAAGGGATACTCCACCCCAAAATGAAAATTTTGTCATTAATCACTTACCCCCATGTCGTTCCAAACCCGTAAAAGCTTTGTTCATCCTCAGAACACAATTTAAGATATTTTGGATGAAAACCGGGAGGCTTGTGACTGTCCCATTGACTGCCATGTAAATTAAAATAGTCCATCTGCCATCAGTGGTTCAATCTGAATTTTATGAAGCGACGAGAATAATTTTTGTATGCAAAGAAAATAAAAATAACGACTTTATTCAATAATTCATCTCCTCTCTGTCTCTCTGTGTCAGCGTAGCACCATTTTGGAGAATACAGCTGGATGCAAACTACATACAATATTCTGTGTCTACTGCACCACAAGGATGCGCTGTTTTGGTTCAAATCAAAGCAGAAATGCACGTAGAAAACGTATCGCGGCTGACACAGAATAGTGTACGTAGTTTGCGTCCAGCTGTATTCTCCAAAACGGCACTACGGTGATGTGGAGAGACAGAGAGGAGACGAATTATTGAAGTCGTTATTTTTATTTTCTTTGCGTACAAAAAGTATTCTCGTCGCTTCATAAAATTCAGATTGAACCACTGATAGCAGATGGTCTATTTTGACGATGTTTTTTTATACTTTTCTGTGCCTTGACAGTGTAATTTACTTGGCAGTCAATGGAACAGTCACAAGCCTCCCAGTTTTCATTTAAAATATCTTAAACTGTGTTCCGAGGATGAACTAAGCTTTTACGGGTTTGGAACGACATGGGGGTAAGTGATTAATGACAAAGTTTCATTTTGGGGTGGAGTATCTCTTTAATAGTGAGTGAGTGAATTACTGAAAATTAATAATACACAATCATGTGCAAAATAAGTTGTACACTCTGAAGTACTAAAGTATCTTTCACTCTTTCACTGTCAACAGTGTACTAACACTTCTCTAAGTCCTTGAGGATTTAAAAAACAATAGAAACTGCAACTAGACCTGGAAGAGGCCCAGAAATATAGAATATTGACTTACAGTGACAGGAAGTAGTGTAAATCTGTGAAGTAATGTTCCATGTAGGGACACTGTGTAGGGACCATGTCAGTCAGAGCACAGTTCATTCATGGAGCTCTTTTCTAACGAGCTCATGATCTGAATCAGGTGCGTTAAATAAGTGTGACATGTACAACATATGGGGGCAGGTTGCCAGGACTGGAATTGAGAACCGCTGCTACAGGAGGAGTCCCAGTGCCGTCGAGATGTCCTCGCTCTCCTCGCTCTCCTCTGTGATTACCTGTCCATCCAACGTGAGCACAATGTGGTCATACTGCATGAGATGACCCTCCCTACAGCCTTTAAGCTTCATCTTAGGTGTTGGGATGGGCTGGTCTGAGATTGGCTCTGGGGGAGAGGGGATAATAGCATTTATTTGCAAGACAAACCTTGTGAGTTAAATTACTTTTAACTACTGTCATACAACTGCTCAAATACTTTTGGCCATGAACTGAAAATTAACAAAATTTCTCTTCATTTTGATAGCATAGTTTGTGTAGGCCAACAAACAAAAGACTAATGTTTGCATTGAAATCATCTGAATAACAAAATGTGCAATAAGTGTAGTGCTTTGATTAGATTGTGTTTCACACACTGTAGTCAACTGTTCATGGGTCACCTCAACTTCAAACAGCAACCCCGGGTCCTCCTTGAACAGAGCAGGCAAGAGCAGAATAGCTGCTTCCAACTGTAAGCCTTTAAACAAAATAACCTCATTAGATTAACATAACATGGTGGATGCTTTTACCCAATTTTTTTTTGTTTTTGTTTTGTTTTGTTTTTTTACATCCATTACTGTGTGTAAGACAGATAAATACAGGAAAAAGACAGGTATGATCTCAGGCAGAGAGGTAGGGTGTCAGTCAGTGGCACAATGAAAAACTAAGCAGTAATGATTTAATTACTTTTTTTCAGTCTGCCATCTTCACAGTCATCAATCATGCACCTGAACTTCTCCTTCAGGGGACTCCGCAAAACTTGAAGGACTCGGGGTGTCATTACAGAGGGCTGTGTGAGAATTTGTTGGTCCACATGAACACTGGCATGGTCTCACAGATCCGAAAGGAGCTTATGTTAAGAGGAAGGCAAAGGTGGAAAGACATGTATTAAAATATAGTCATAACTCATATAATTAAATAAGGAGGCAATTAACACACTACTGTACTGAGCATTTTGGCCAGTCTGAAACAGGAACTCAGAGAGTCTCCTCTGTGCTATATTTGGACACAATATTTGTCCGATAGCATTTTATCAGCACCATCCTTTCTTTGAAGAGCGCTACGTTTGGTCTAAGCTTCTCTGTTTCTTCCTTCATTACACACAGATGTTCCCTGATGCGTTGTTAATTTTCTCCAGCATCAACCTATTGGGGTAGTTAAATTGTTAAAAACGGGGGCTGTCAATAAAATGTTAAAAACAACAACAAAATAAAAACAGTCTTTAGAAAATCTTTAGTCGAGGGCAGCCCTACTATAAAGAGTCCAGACTTCTAATTATTATTAGGCAAATAACAAATAATAATGATCAAAAAGTTATGCATGACAATCAATAATCTTAAATATGGAAATGTGGCTTACCCATGTCTGTTATTTGTCCTAAAAAGGTTAACAAGAGCTCTTTTCATCCAACTTGACAATGTACTGATTTTATACTCAAACAAATTTCCTTTTGATTTTTCAGTTATTCCAGCATGAACCATCTATAACAACATTAGAGGAATAATTTACTCAAAATGTAATTCCAAACCCATATAACTCACTTCTGATGAACACAAAACACATTCTTAAAAAAAGCACCCACAAAAACTTAAAATTTTAAAGGAGCTTATGTAAGTCATGTCATTTTTTTTTTAACTCACTCAATATAGAAAGTTTGAGTATACTGTAAAGAGTTATTTCAAATGAATATTCGAAAATAGCACTCAAATTCAGTAAATCGACTTCAAAATAACTCAATGTACAAGCTTCATTACATGATATGACATTTGGTCAGGAGACATGCAAGTTTACAATGGTTTGATTTGTCAATATGATGTTACAAAAAGCATTGTAAATGAGATATAACACTTACTTTAGGTCTCTTGTTGATAATTGTAACCTCTTTGCCTGCTCGGCATCGTGAATCAAAGCAAATGTCTCTCTGAGAAAAGTTTAGGAGCGCACATCACATAAATGTCTTTGTAAAACAATATGATGTTATAAATGCATATTGTGAATGAGGTAAATCGCTTACTTTTGTTGTTTTCCAAAAAGTAACATCTTCTCAGTCTTCTCAGTATCACGAGTCAAAAAGAAAATTATGTCTATGAGAAAAGTTCAGGACTGCACAGCACAAAAATATCGTTATAAAATAATATAACGTCATAAAATACATATGTAAATGAGACTAAATGCTTACTTTCAGTGTTATCTCTGTTAAAACCTCCATGTCTGCATCGCGAGTCAAAGGAAATGTCGTCTGAGAGAAAAGTTTTGGCCATTTAAACGCGCACGGCATATAAGTATCACTATAAATCAATATGTTATAAAATACATATTGTAAATGAGATAAAACACTTACTTTCAGTGTTTTCCTGTTAAAAAGCAACCTCCTTGTCAGCTCCGCACCGCGAGCCGCACACACAGCACATAAATATCATTATAAAACAATGTGATGTTATAAAATTAATACTGTGTGAATAACATAAAACACTTAATCTCTGTATTTTCCGTCCTCGTGTGCTCAGCTCTGCGTCGCGATTCGCGGGTCAAAGAAAATGGCGACTGTGAGAAAAGTTTCAGCCTGTTTAGGCGCGCAAAGTACGTAAATGTCCCGGATGTAACACCTTCTTCTTGTTTGATGGCGAATAACTCCTTAAGAGCATTATCGGCACCTATTGTACTGAATAACTGGTTGTGGATAATTCAACACCACTCTTTACTGATTTTACTTTGATATGGTATGTGTAAATAAGTTACAGAGACATTTTATTTTGTGTTTGTTTCTTTAATTAAAAAAAATATTATATTATATTATATTATATATATATATATATATATATATATATATATATATATATTATAAATTAAAATCCGATGTACAATTAGTAAATTAAGTTTAATTTACTGCAATTACAAAATTTGGAGTATAATGAAGTGAAGTGTGGGCATTAATCCCATCCAAGTGCAAACACAGTTAAAAAAAACTTAATGGCTGGCTTAATGGCTTCTTTATGTACAGCAGTGGTGCTCTATAGCACCTTAACCTCCCCAAAGAACCGCTGAAGAACAATACAGGGGCTTAACAGGTTCTTTATACGGTAGTGGTGCTATATAGCACCGCAACCTCCCCAAAGAACCGCTGAAGAACCATTTTTTTTTTTTTTTTAGAGTGTATGTATTTATGCATTAAATGTATTTAATTATTTGCTTGCTAATTTAAAATAATTAAATTTGTCATTGCAATTTAAATAATTAAATAAATATTGTCATATATGCAAATTCAACAGCACATACACACAGCACCATTCAGTAGCATTATTATCAAGGAATAAGCTCCATTGGGAGACAAAATACTATCAAATTTGCGAGTGATCTATATTCACATGACCTTCCAAACCACAGAAATGTTTTAAATGTCAAATAACACTTACAATCAAGGCCACCTTTGTTCCTTGACAGCATTATGCAAATGTTAAAGTATCCTCAGGAAGCACTTAAGATCTCCATAGCAATAAGCAGTCGATAGCAATAGCATGATATGTTTCAGAGGGAAAATAAATGCTGCTGTTAGAAAAGGAGAAATAGCAGACCAATGCAGTAATTGCAGGCAAAATGAGATCTAAATTAAATTCAGAGACGTGTTCATCTTTTGCAAGGGTGATGAGGTGTGGAACCGTTACCAGATTATAACTTTTAATGAAAGCGGGAGCGCTATTTAAACAGCCTTAATTTGCAGATATTTACATATTTACAAAAACACGTGAAAAGGAATAAGCCCCTCACTCCGGGAATAATTTGTGCTCCCCTGTTTTTAGTCGTTTAGAGCTGAAAGCAACTGTTGTTTTTTTGGGCCTTCCAGATGGTACTTAGAAATATCAATTACAAGCTAGTTCAACAGTTTGCAAATGAGTGCATGCATTAGGAGCACTGCAGTTCATATTAAAGCAGCGTGTCAGGAAATCACATCTGTCATTTAGAGAGCATGCAACAATCCTAATCAATTAAACAGCGAGACGCAAAATAGCCTTTGTTTAGAAGCAGAATCGTAAACCTACACTGGCCGTTGTGGCTGCTGTAACAGGAAGTGGCAGAGGAGTGGAGCGGGTCAACAACCCAATCAATCACACAGCAGAAAGGGCCATGCCAAGTGTGCCACATTTCTCACTAGAGTTTAATGACTCCAATACACCTTTGTCACTCTGTGGGTTTCTTCTGTTATCAAGCAAAGAAAGAAATGGAAAACCCAGTGGTTTGGGCCTAGATAGTGGTGGGTGTTCCATCTTTACCCTTACGAAAAAGAAGTTTATTCAAGTGTGCTATTAGTGCACTTCTTTTAAACTTAAAATAGGAAAGTATACTTTTAGTCTACTTTTTATGTACTTCTCAGAAATATACTTAAAATGACATTTAAGTATTATTGAATTATACTTAGAAAAAGAGCTATACTTGTGCTCCTACTGTAGAATCTGTGTTGTCATTGTTACACATCTTCTGTACAGAATTTCCAAAAAAACACAAGCGAAGAAGAAACCAAAACAACAGATGCTTCCACACGTAATCTAACACGATCATCAGACATAAAACAGCATCAAAACTGTAACATTATGGAAAAAAATGTCGACCAATGAAGAGGTAATGACTGTCAAGCTTTGGGGTGTTGATTGAATCCATCTACATTTTGATTATCATTCTGAAACCAATTCATAGTCTTTTTTCAGCTTTTTGTTCAAAATGTTGTTTATTTCTTTATTTTTTATTTATGAAACTTACACCCACATTCAAGTGTTTATAAAAAAGAATGCAGATACCCTGTTCTTTCTTTTGATGTTTTGTATGTTCAGATATTCATATAAAAACATACACAAATTAATACCTAAATAGGGACACAGTAGTATACTTAAAGTATGATGTAAAGTTTACTTAAAGAAAACTTACGAGTATACTTGCGGTATAAAACTACTAAACTAGTAGTTTACTGAGACTATACTTCAAAGTGTACTAAAAATGCTACAAGTATTTCATTAGTAAACTACCAGTATACCTATAAGTTCACTTTTAGTATAGTTTCAGTACAAACTAAAAGCATAGATGTAAACTAGTTGTGTACTCAAAGTTTACTACTGTTATACTTAAAGTATACTTTTATAAACTAGAAAGTGGGCCAATTTAGTCCCAAGGAGTACTGAAATAGTACACTTACAAGTATACTACTAGTACACTGATATTTGTATACTTACTACATAAAGTATAGGCCTGCTTAAAAATATACTTGAACTTTACTCAAGTATACTTAATAAAATAAACTTGAAGTATGCTACTTTTTGGTAAGGGTAAGCCCAAAATAACGGATGTGTTATTTTAGCCTGGTTTCTGGCCTCACAGATATAACATTTTGAGAGCGAGATCCCTCACAGCAGGCTGTGAACTAGAAAACTTCTTTAGTTTAAATCACCATTATAGCTTAATAGAAGATTTGTTAAATTAAAAATGTATTATACACATTTCTGCTGGTCTTTTATGAAATTCTGTGCAAAATGTTGGGTGCAGAGACTGAAAATAGCTAGAATTATTCTCTTTAAGTTATTTTCACAGATTCTTTGAAGCCGTCACAGGTGGTATGTGATAAAAATTCATGCATATGAATAATGTGTAATCATGATTCATGTATAAGAACAAATCAAATGTATTATATTTGTCTTAATTTTAGTTATAAGAAGAAAAGCTTTACATACGTGTATATAGATTTTATTAAATAAGATTTATTGAACTTAAAATATTTATCATTTTATATCCTCCAATGACGTAATAAAAAAAATAATAATGTAAAACTTAATGTAAAAAAAAAAAAAAAAACAACAAACAACAATGTGTGCATAGTTTAATTGAAACTAATAGAGAAAATACAGAATCTACATATGCAGTTTTTCAAATAGGCACCTGAAAACATGCAGGTTTTAAATATGTATATAATATATAATATATACTCTTTACCAGACACCAATGACTTGTACATACACTATATGGACAAATTTATTGGGACACCCCCTTCTTTAGAACAGAAAAAGGCACTTCCAAAACTGTGGCAACAAAGATGGAAACATAATTCATGTATTTAAAAATTGTATTTCCATCTCTGTTGCAACAGTTTTGGAAGTGTCTAAAATGACTGTACCCATATGTACAAGTCATTGGTGTTTGGTGATGAGTTTTTGGCTCAAGATCTGCATTTAAAGTCACACCAGAGGTGTTCAGCTTGGATTAGGACTTGGCTTTCTGCAGACCAGTCAAGTTCTTCCACACTGACTAAATCAATCATTTCTTTTTTTAACCTTGCCTTATACACAGAGGCATTGTCATGTTAGAATAGAAAAGGGTCCTGTCCAAACTGTTGCTTTAAAATTAGAAGCACACAATTCCCTAGAATATCATTATATGCTTAAACATTAAGATTTATACTCATGGAAATTACTAAAGTAGTCAAACCTGTTCATTAGAAGGGGGTGACCCAATACTTTTGGCAATATAGTGTGTGTGTGTGTGTGTGTGTGTGTGTGTGTGTGTGTGTGTGAGAGAGAGAGAGATATATACATATACTTATTTTAAAATCAATAACAGTACATTTCACAATATTACTATTTTTATTGTATTTTTGATCAAAATAATAAAGACTCAAAACACACAAAACTGACTCTAAACTTTTGAACTGTATAGTAAACAATGTATATTTTGTAATTATTATATTCCATATTAACTAATAAAAGTTAAATTTTGCATAATGAAAGGCACATTGTACTGTGTCCATCTTTCTTTACACAGCTACATTCACTTGTGCACAAATATTCAAAAAAAAAAAAAAAACATTCCAACGTCACAAATATCCTCTATTTCATCTTGATTCAGCCTGTTCTACTACTTTATCAAATCTACAAAATCCCCCTCACAAAACACCCAGAGTTAGGGCTTTGTATTTGAGAACAATGAAAGAACCTTGCAAATAGTTCTGGAGGTACATAAATACACGTAAATACACATAAATACTCTGTAACTTTGCAGATTTATTCTTCGCAAAGATTAAAACACCTTTTGGGCCAGACTCACACTTTAAATTACTTCTGGTGTTATAAATAACATTTGTTAACCAAATTGTAAGCAGTTTTTGGTCTAGGTTTTCACTGGAGAGAGTGTTCATATTTTGCACCCTTGGCCTAATTGGGCCTGTGATGCAAATGTGGACCTTAAAAAAGTGTGTATTATTGATATTCAATGCAAAACCACCTTAAAAATCCTTGGCCCACATGAAACTTTTCTTACAAAAAATTGATTTTTAAACAAAGTGCACATAATACAGCCTAGACAGGGCAGGGCTTGAGAAAATCTATTCTGTAGCCACAAGGGAAATCCAAAATGATGTATATTTATTCAGCAAGTTTGCATTTAATTTGGGCTGTATTTAGTTAATGAAAACAGATGTTATGATAATGCATTCATGATAAAAGCTGGAAAAGTACAGAAAGAATAACAATTCCTGGTTGTTTGGAGAAACGAAAAACATTTTGTGAGATACTTTCAAACTGGAATACCCATAAATCCCTGCTGGCCACAGATGGCAGGTCCCATGTTTAAATTCAGCAAGTGAAAGTGAGGAGGACTATAAGGGTAGGGGGTTACGAGACAAGTCGATTAGTTCTGCTGCTGGGTCACTGTCAAGACGAAACTCTCCGAAACTGCTCTGAAACAAATCAAGTTTTGCTGACAGAAGCTAGCAAATGGAGTGTGACTGTTTTTTTGCATTATTTATGACAATGTAAGCAGCATGATTCCAGGAATGGAGATATGTATGCTTTCATTCTCACCACATCATCTCAGCCGTGCAGACATTCTGTACACTCACACTCTGTAACACGGCAATGAACTTGTTAGGAACAGCAAAAACCCTGATGCTGCACACATATGTTGTGTCATTTCCATAAGGAATAAGCACTGACCCACTGACAACTTGCCAACTGACTACTTTACTGGAAGTTGACCAGTAAAAATGAGCCCTGCAAGCTAGAGATGGCTGATATATCAAACTCATTTTGGTTATCAGCTAGTATTTCTTCATTTGTCTTAATTAGATTATATTGGATATTTAATTTTGCATACTGATTTTTACATTTAACATGTATTTTTATCTTTAAAAAACATTAATAATTTAACATTAAATGTATATTTTTAGCAAATTTAAAATGTTAGTTTTCAAAAATTTATTTATAAATGTTGTGACATTAATTCACTTGTAGTATTTAAACATTATTTTAGATTTTAGCATTTTATTTTCAAATTGTTCAGATAAAACATTACAGAATTTTAAAATCAGCCATTTATCCATTTTACCAGCCATAACATGGAAATAATTATCAGCCAGAATTGTTTGACTGATTCAATACTTCAATTTCGGTTTATTTTTATTATATTATTGTATTGTATTTATTTATTTATTTATGTATTTATGTATGTATTTATTTATTTATTTATTATTTAACTAGTCAATTTAAAAGCATAACTACAACATGATTAAAGTAACATTTTCTTTGTTAAACATCTAGTTAATGAAAGTTCACAGCAGTTAATAATATGCGCCATCATGCAGTCTGATCATTTTTTTCTCTTAACTATTATCATTAGCTTATTGTCAATGTGTCCAATTGTAACGTTTGCTAATATTTTTATTCAATATCGTGATTCTTCAATTTAAAGGGATAGTTCACCCAAAAATGAAAATTCTGTCATTAATTATTCACCCTTATGTCGTTCCAAGCCCATAAGACCTTTTTTTCATCTTCGGAACACGAATTAAGATATTTTTGATGAAATCCGAGAGCTCCGTCCCAGAGCAAAGTCTGAAACGAAAGAGAAGAAATTGTTGAAGTCATTATTTTTGTTTTCTTTGAGCACAAAAAGCATTCTTGTAGCTTCATAAAATTAAGGTTGAACCACAGATGTCACATGGACTATTTTAACGATGTCCTTACTACCTTAAACGTTTCAGTTGTGCTGCTGAAGGGTCAGAAAGCTCTCAGATTTCAGTAAAATCTCTTAATTTTTTGTTCTGAAGATGAACGAAGGTCTGGTTTGGTTTGGAACGACATGAGGGTGAGTAATTAATGACAGAATTTTCATTTTTGGGTGAACTATCCCTTCAAAACAATGATTGAAAAAACATTACATTTTAATTAATCGATAAAACTGTAAGACTCACCCAGCCCCAATATAAGTTATACAATTTATCATCCATCATCTATATTCAATCTAGCAGATATGGTAGAGAACAACAAACAGTTGCAGGGAAGATTTGAAATGTGAAAAAACAGTGTAGAGGCTTTTCATATTTATTTTTTAGTAAAGAACCTTCAAAACATCTCGGTTACGTTTGTAACCCTCGTCCCTGAAGGAGGGAACGGAGATGTCACGTCGGTAATGACCGACTTTGGGATCTCGCTTAGAGAGACCAATCCACTTCGAGAGTAAACTAAACGAGCCAATGCACATTAGCATTTGATGACTGCATCCAGCTGCCGCTGATGACAGTGAGCATAAATAAGCAGCAGGTGCAAAGCATACTCAGGTTTCGCTGAGGACCCGAGCCTGTGACCTGGCCGCTCAGTGGTGGTACAGCAGCCGTGGCGACGAGACGTGACATCTCTGTTCCCTCCTTCAGGGAATGAGGGTTACATACGTAACCGAGACGTTCCCTTTCAGTCGGTCACTCTCGACGTCACGTCGGTAATGACCGACTTTGGGATCCCTACTAATGCGCCATGGATGCTGCCCCTTCCAGTGTCCTGTGCGAGCCTCCTGCGCCCCCTTTTGGTGTAGGCCGGGGCTCGCAACAAGAAGGCCAGTCACTGTCATCGTAGCACTTCCCACTCAGTGAACTTGGATAACACTGGGAAAACGTACCCGTTCGCTTGGAACAGGAACATGCGGAAGCCCCATCCTTCCCGAAGAAGGTTTCAGAAGCACTTACACATATGAACAACTGTTTAGGTGCATATGGAAGATTAGAGGTGATTGTAACTCTCTTAAAATGGCAGAAGTCTGCCGGGGAACACGGGCTCTGAGGCTATACTGTGGAATTTACACATATGGGATCCATTTAGGTCTCTACATATGGAACCCAGCCCTCTACCGGTTCTCACAGATTCATCGAATGAGGGCCTGGCGCCGGATGTTCCGCCACGTCTGGCTGCCAAGGGGACGGAGGAGCTCGACAGGGTCTACAGACAGACTCTCTGGAGTGGTTTTAGCAAGCCGACCTGAAGCCAGGGCCTCTCAGTGTTTCTACCCATTTGAGGTGAGAACACAGGAGGATACCGGCTCCACACGAAGGCTATAGAACCTAGCAAACGTGTTGAGGGTCGCCCAGCCTGCAGCTCTACAAATATCTGCCAGCGAGGCACCACAAGCCAGCGCCCAGGAGGATGCGACACTTCTAGTAGAGTGAGCTCTCAACCTGAATGGGCAGGGCACACCCTGTGCCTGATAAACCAGGGTGATGGCATCCACTATCCAGTGGGCCATCCTCTGCTTGGAGACGGCATTCCCCTTCTGCCGGCCTCCGTGATAGACAAAGAGCTGATCTTAAGTCCTGAAGCTTTGTGTCCTGTCTACTAGTGTTGTCAAAAGTACCGACTTCGGTACCATTCGGTACTGTCATTTTAAAAACGTCCATTTCCCGCTAACATTTGAGAACTGTTGAGCGGATTCTTAAACACAGCTGATTGGCCATAGTGTTCACGCGCTCAACAAATATGACAGTGATTGGCAACAGTGATCATCGCTTCACGCTCTTCACAGAGCGCTTACACAAAAGCACATGGGAGCGTTTGAAAGCCGCGTCTATCAGCGGATCCCTAATATATCTGCACGTAGATGGATCCGCGCTGATAGACGCGTCTTTCAAATGCTCCCATGTGCTTTTGTGTGAAGAGCGTGAAGCGATGATCACTGTTGCCAATCACTGTCATATTTGTTGAGCGCGTGAACACTATGGCCAATCAGCTGTGTTTAAGAATCCGGTCAACAGCGCTCAAATGTTAGCGGGAAATGGATGTTTTTAAAATGACAGTACCGAATGGTACCGAAGTCGGTACTTTTGACAACACTACTGTCTACGTAGTATCTTCCCAGGGAAAGCAAGAGCTGATAAAATGTAAAAAACTGTAACTTGAATGCAATGTATGTCGCTTTGGATAAAAGTGTCTGCTAAATGCATAAATGTAAATGTAAATGTAAATCTCAATGCTCGGATGGGACAAAGCAAAGCTAGGGCTGAGTCTGCCGCCTCCGAGGGCAGCGCTTGCAGGCTCACCACTTGATCCCTGAAGGGAGTAGTGGGAACCTTGGGCACGTAGCCAGGCCGAGGCCTCAGGATTACCCGGGAGTCAGCCAGCCCGAACTCTAGGCACGAATCGTCCACCAAAAATGCTTGCAGGTCCCCTACTCTCTTGATGGAGGCCAGTGCAAGCAGGAGCAGAGTCTTCATTGACAGAAACTTCAGCCCAACTGACTGCAAAGGCTCAAACAGGGCCTGCTGTAGTTCTCTGAGCACTAGAGACAGATCCCAAGAGGGTATGGAGAGGGGCCGTGGAGGATTTAGCCTTCCCGCCCCCCTAAGGAACCTGATGACCAGGTAATGCTTCCCCACCGACTTCCCTTCCACGGGGTCGTGGTTGGCAGCAATCGCAGCCACACAGACTTTAAGGGTGGAGGGAGACAGCCTTCGCTCCAACCCTTGCTGCAAGAAGGACAGCACGATTCTGATCGGGCATCTTTGGGGGTCTTCTCGGTAAGAAAAGCACCATTCGACAAACAGGTTCCACTTCAAGGCAAAGTGATGGTGTCAATTACCTCTTGGAGTAGGTCACCTAGAACCTCCGCGTCCCATCCAGGGATCAGACATGAAGTTTCCAGAGGTCTGGACACGGGTGCCACAAAGTGCCCCGTCTCTGAGTCACTAGATCCTTCCTCAGAGGAATCTGCCAAGGAGGGGCTGTCACAAGGAGCATCAGTTCCGGAAACCAGGTCCAAGTGGGCCAGTACGGCGCCACGAGCAGGACCTGCCCCTCGTCCTCCCTGATCTTGCACAGAGTCTGCGCAAGAAGGCTCACTAGGGTAAATGCATACTTGCGAAGGCCCCGCAGCCAGCTGTGTACTAGTGCGTCCGTGCCAAGTGTTCCCTCGGTCAGTGAGTAAAACAACTGGCAGTGAGAGTTCTCTGGAGAGGCAAACAGGTCTACCTGAGCGGCTCCGAAATGTCTCCAAATCAGCTGAACCTTCTGGGGATGGAGTCTCCATTCCCCGGGGAGCGCAGCTCGTGACAGATTGTCGGCTGCCCAGTTGTGCAGGCCTGGAATGTGAATGGCACAAAGTGACCTCAGATGCTTCTGACTCCAGAGGAGGAGGTGGCAGGCGAGTTGCACCATGCGACGGGAGCGTAGACCACCTTGTCGGTTGATGTACGCAATGGTCGCAGTGTTGTCCGTGTGGACCAGCACATGCTTGCCTCATAAGCGCCCTTTGCGACGGATCAAGGCAAGACGTAGTGCTAGCAACTCCAGGCAGGTGATGTGACAGTGCAGATGGGGGCCTGTTCAAACCCCTGACACTGCATGCCCGTTATAAGTGGCCCCCCAGCCGGTGGTGGAGGCATCCGTGTACACCACAGCATGCCTGGAGACCTGTTCCAGGGGCACTCCTGCCCAAAGGAACGCAGGGTCTGACCGCGGGATGAAGGTTTGGCGGCAGGCCGGTGTCACTTGGACTTGGTGAGTGCTGCGTTGCCACGCCCACCTCGGGACTCGGCCATGGGGCCAGTGTTGAAGCGGTCTCATATGGAGCAGCCCCAGCGGCGTGACAGCGATCGGGGAGAGTTTGCTCTTTTTCCAGTTGACCCGAAGGCCCAACTAGCTGAGGTGTGAGAGCACCAAATCACTGTTCGCACAACTGATCCCGAGACTGAGCTAGTATGAGCCAATCGTCGAGGTAGTTGAGAATGCGAATGCCCTGCTCTCACAGGGGAACAAGGACTTCCTCTGTAACTTTCGTGAAGACACAGGTTGACAGGGACAGTTTACTGATATGCACGTCCTTCGAACGCAAAACGCAGGAATGGCCTGTGGCGCAGAAGTATCGACACATGGAAGTACATGTCCTTCAGGTCGATCGCTGCAAACCAATCTCAGGGACAGATGCACTCGAAGATACGTTTCTGCGTCAGCATCTTGAACGGTAACCGATGAAGGGCCCGGTTCAAGACACACAGATCGGTCATAACCCACTGCCTTTCTTGGGTACAATGAAGTAGGGGCTGTCAAACTCCATCTTCATTTCGGCTGGAGGGACCAGCTCTATCACAACCTTCGCCAGTAGGACTGCGATCTCTGCATGCAAGACAGGAGCATTGGCCGCCTTCACTGATGTGGAGCGGATGCCGCTGAACTTGGGGGGACGCCGGGCAAACTTAGTCGCATAGCCAAGTCTGATGGTCCGCAGGAGCCAGCGAGAAGGTTTAGGTAGCCAGGCACCCAGACACCATACAAGCTGGACCAGTGGGACCACCGACGTACCCGCGGTGGGGCGGCGAAGTAGAATGCAGGGACCCGGTCCGTGGGCAGACCGAAGAGGGGTCTGAGTGTGCGGTGCAACGCTTACTTGGTTCCATGGTTTGGCAGAGGGTGCGTGAGTAGAGCCTTTGATGACGCTCTCGAACCGCACGCTGCTGCCTACTGGCGAGAGAGGAGGATGAGTGTGGTCTGGTGTTGATCCGTCCGCAACTCTCCATGCCCTCTTGGGACCCAGAGACAGAGAAAACTGCTCTTTTGTTGAGATTTCTGGAAACAAAAAATTCTCCACCCAGCCCTCTTCCAGGGGAGGAAGAGGTGCATTTACCATCTCCCGAAGAGCAGTTCCCTCTCCCTCTGGTTCACCCGTCCCGGAGCCTCTTGCTCTTCCTCTCACCGCCAGGTTTGACAGGGGCCTGGACGGGTGGGACGGCCTGCTTACGCTCAGCTCCACGACGCTGCTTGAATGGAGGCTGCTGAGGATGCGGCGTGGGGGCGGACGCAGGGGGCCACCCTCGGCGACGAGTAGGCTGGGGCAGGACACTCCTGTGCAGCGGAGAACTGCTGGGTCATGTTCTCGACTGCGTCGCCAACGAGGCCGGTCTGGGACACAGGGACCTTGAGGAACCGAACTTTGTCGGCGTCCCTCATGTCGACCAGACAGAGCCGACCTAGAGAACTCGCGGTGACCCTCGTCGCTCAGAGTGTGAGGTCAGTTGCGGTTCAGAGCTCTTTCAGAACTTCCGGATTGTGACCACCCTCGTGCAGGTCCTTCAGTGCTATAGCCTGAAGAACCTGCAGTAACGCTGTAGCTTGTAACACGGAGGCAGCTTCTCTACAGGCCGCATAAGCATCGCCAGACAGACCAGACGAGTACCTACAGGCCCGGGAGGGGAGGCACGGTTTTCCCTGCCAGGTGAAGGCGGTATTAGGACACAACTGCATAGCAACCAACCGCTCCACCGGGGGGACCCCCGTATACCCCCTAGCTGCACCACTGCCGAGGGTGATGACGGAGGAGGAGCTAGCAGGTTGGTTTCTGGCAGTAAAAGGTGCCGTCCATGACCTGGTAAGCTCCCCATGCACCTCCGAGAAGAAAGGCATCGGGGCAGGGTGCTTAGAACCAACGCAAGCTACCCCGAAAAAGTCTCCACTCGAGCCCTTCCCCCTCGGCGGCCCTGGAAAGCATAGCCGTCATTTCCGGATCAGACTCATGAATTGCCCCCGCCCGGAGAGCGGCAGAGCAGCCGAATCTTCCTCTCCAGAAAGCTCTGGCTCACCCTCCGATGCAGCGATCGGCATCTGGTCGTCGGGAGGAGCGCCGAAGGATACCGCTGGTACACTCTTTGAGAGGGCCCAGCGCGTTCCCTCGGCCACTCAACTGGTTGCGGAGTGCAAGAGGAGCGATGGTCCCTCGAGGGTTGGTTGCCTGGAGGGTTTGCCACCACTGTAACCCTCAGACCACCCGTACTACCACCTGAAGTAGTCCTCGCCTGGCTGCAACCAGGACGAGAGCCAGATCGAGGCAGGCAACGGAGCTCCGCCCCTTTTGAGGTAATGAAGCCTGGTCCGCAGCTCCGAGATGATTATCTTACCGCAATGGGAAGATAACTCATCCACAAATGCCACCTCAGCGTGCTTTATGCCCAGACACGTGAGGCAGCGATTGTGACCATCACCCAGCACCAGGTAACGACTGCATCCAGAAACGCACGGCTGGTACGTTGTCTATAGCAAGACCCACATCGTCTTTACAAAGACGTAACGTCGAGTTTGCCAGACGCAACATCGTCTTTAAAAAGACACACCCGTGAAAGCTCTTTTAGGGAAAAAGCTCTTTTACCGTGCTGAAGTGCACAGGGGAGATGGCCGCCTGCAACACAAATAGGGGGTAGTGCAGCCTGATGTGTGCAACCCACTCAACACGGGAAAACCACCACCACTGAAGCGCCGTAACACCAACACGGAGAGCTCTCAAAGAGAGCACTGAACTTGTTCAGTCTTCTTCTCAGTAGAGTAGTCAGGAGCAAAACGATGTGATCGCTCGGTTCCAAAGCGAAAAGCTGAGTATGCGTTGCACCTGCTGCCTATTTATGCTCGCGCTGTCATCAGCGGCAGCTGGATGCAATCATCGCATGCCAATGTGCATTGGTTCCTTTGGTTTACACTCGAAGTGGATTGGTCCCTCTAAGCGAGTTGGACATCGAGAGTGACCGACTGAAAGGGAACCTTTGTCAAGAGGCCCACAATAATATTGGGGACACAAAATAAAAAGACCAGAGATAAATTAACCAAGAACGTCCATGAGACTTTTCCATTTTACTTTGGCTGGAGCATTGCAGCAGTGATTTATGAGATGTTCTCAGTTCAATACAGGCAGAACCCTATAATACAACAAGGTCTTAAAATGCGTTTCTCTCCTGCTTGCTCTTTTTCGCTCTCTCTCTCTCTCTCTTTGTCTCTGTTTTACATCGCTACAGGCCTCACATACTTTTAACCTTCTGTTCTTCTCCAGATGGCCCCTCAGTGCCGGAGATATCCAGAAGCGTGACCTCTTACTGCGGGTCAGCCTCACTCGCACTGACGATAGAGCTCCAGCTTTAAATAACCTGTAGCCGCAAAAAAAAATCATCTGGCTGGACTAGTGCAGACAGAGGTGTAGCTTTTGCGAATATTCCTAATGGCTGGTTTTATGGGAAGAGATTTGTGCCTTTCTTTCCAGCGTTTCCTTTAAGAGCGATAGGCTTTGAGAGATTGAGATGATAATGCCGGGGGATATAAATGGGAGCATTGAGAAATCTCATTTAAAAAGCAAGGGGAAGCGCAGCCTTGTAAACAAAATTCTATTTCACATTGTTAAAAGGTAATTTTTCTCCTTCGTGGCAGGCAGGGCCTTCATAAATAAAACAGTGAGCATTTCAGGTGCTCCCCTCGTCTTCTATTTCTCTCGCACGCTTCTCTTACCTAAACTTTTTGTTTTGCTTCTTCTTTTATCGTCTCTGTGCGCGAAGTGGAGGTTGAGGGGATGAGAAAAGGGATGGCAACATGAGACGGGCTGAACGGTTTTAAAGACTTCCAGGCAAGATTTAAAGGAGAAACTTTTAACCCGACGGCACAACTATCTGTTTGTGAAACCTGTTGGAGAGAGTGTGTTATTCTGTCCGTGTCGCAGAGGGACTGCGCACCTGGAATGTGCTCAGGGTTAATGTGTGTTTCCAGACAAAAATACAAATGCACTGAATTTAAATTCCGCATGCTGCTCTCGGTACCTAAGGTGTCTTTTCTTGTTAATTTACATCAGTAGTTATTAAAGAAAAGTCCAAATTACAAGGTCACTGCATGTACAGCAGCCTCATAATGAAGGAAACAGTTGAGAAGACACATGCCACCAGCACAAAGATATCAAATATTATACTAGGGTCAATGACAAATAAGAGCGCCTGATAATACATACATGTATTACGCCTGATAATACATACAGTACATGTACCATATTCTTAGAAATGTATTCTATTTATGGTGATTTCCAGAAATTCTTATAACCTTTTTTTAAGAAAAAGTTTCTATTTAATGACTTGTGGTGAAACAAAAAGTAAAAACATATTTTACATTCATGAAAAATACATTTGAGTGTTCATACCTTAATCACTATTTTCAAATTCATTCAAAATTTTGAAAATATTTACGTGTATATTTATATACACAATCACATTCAGTTTATATTATATATAAATATATTTACAATATAAAAATAGCATTTTTCTTAAATATATACATACATGTGTGTGTATTTATATATACATAATAAATAAATACAGTACACGCACATATATTATGTAAAAAAAATGAATGCGATTAATCATTTGACAGCACTAAAAAAAACTTTATGTGAAAAAAATGCACTCCACATGACTTTAATTCGGCTTGCAAAATCTTTTAAATATTAATATTTTAACAAAACTTCTAGGAAAAAAAACAATTGCATAAAAGTATTCATTAAATTTATTGTTTTTTTTTTTATTATTATTATTATTAGAGGGTCCGATGTTTTTTTTTTTTAAAGAGTGTCATGAAAAGACTATTATTGGCCCTTTAAAATAGTGAAAATGATTCCTAGACTTTACCTAACACTTCTGGAATTGTATTGCATGTAGAACTGCCTGTTTTAAAAAAATATCAGCTCCCAACAGACATTGCATTTAAAATGTAGCTTCATCTGTAACAAGCTCCACAACACAACAGCAGTAATTTAACATCAGTAGAAGAATTTCTAAATAAGACGAAATAGGAACAGCACTATTTTGAACGAAGGATAGCTAGTGGTGAGAACACAGAAACGTGAGCAGACTGAAACTTTCTGGTATCCATCAGAAGGAGCTGAAAGTAGTAGACACGGCACATTGTAGAACATCTCCAACTCCCAGAGTGGCTGAATCATTAACTACTTCACACAAGGTTACCCAAAAGGGCCCATGTATTTTACATGCCCTTCTGTACTGACATGGCAACCACTGTCTGTCTGCAGTGTGCTGATTTAAAGCACCAGGAGTTAATGTTGCATCCACAGATGAATCTATTCCAATTCACCCACCCATGAAACAGGGCTCTAAATCAAGCTAGGCATCTACATGCAAATTCAATTAGTGAGATTTATGTCACTAACGTGCTCGTTATGGTGGTAGTGACAGAAGGGGATGCAAGACATTGCCGGCCAACTTTCAAGCACAAATGATTATTCTGTAAGCACAAAGTTGTAGCTTACATGGTATATTTGTCCTCTTTGGATGTAAATATCTTTACAAATGTTTTAAAACAAAATTAGCATGTGTTTAAAGGAGTAGTTCAACCAAAAAATTTAAACGTTCTCTCTGTCAGGTCATCTAAGAGTTTTTCTTCACTGGAACAGATTTGGAGAAATGTAGCATTACATCACTTGCTCATCAATGGATCCTCTGCAGTGAATGGGTGCCATCAGAATGAGAGTTCAAACAGCTAATAAAAACATCACAATAATCCACAAGAAATCAACATGACTCCAGACCATAAGATAATGTCTTTTAACCTCAATTCACGTAAATTAAAAGCTTTTCAGTGAAGAAAGCAATGCTATTGATAGAGGACTGGCTGAAAGCAACAATTTGAAATTTAAAAAGTTGAATGATGAATTTGTTTGTTACAAACACACAGTTTTCCGCTTCACAAGACATTAATTGATGGACTGGAGGCGTGTGGTTTACTTATGGATTGTTTTTATCAGCTGTTTGGACTCTCATTCTGATGGCACCCATTCACTGCAGAGTATCCATTCGTGAGCAACAGACAATGTTAAATTTATCCAAATCTGTTTTGTTGAAGAAACAAATTCATCTATGGAGGTCGACCGTTGTATCGGTTTTGGCGATTAATCAGCACCAATAGTTGATTGCTGGAACTATCAGATATCAACAAAAATCCATGCTGATAGTTTTCCGGGTTGTGGAACTTTTGGTCGTTTGGTGATTAAATAAACTGTTAATTAATACATTTTAAAATTTTAAATGTTCTTCTGTTAACATTAGTTAATAAATGAACAAAATTTAATGGTTAATATAATAATTATTAATAATAATATTTTTTATTAATTTACAAATTATGGTTCAGTACTGTTTTTTTAAATAAGATTTTTTTTTTTTAAATTGTAAAGCACTATTTTAGTTTTCGTTCAGTATCCATTTTAAAAACTATCGGTTGATTAATCAGTATCAGCCAGTGTGGTCCAACCTAGCTGTCGGAATCGGTAAAATCCACTATTGGTCGACCCCTACTCATGTACATCTTGAATGACATGAGGGTGAGCAGATTTTTAGCAAATTTTCATTTTGGGGTGAAATACTTATATGAGGTTAAATTAATAATTTAATTTCTTTCCATAGTAGCTGTCATACTTTAGATCCAGAAAGAAGATTACTGTATTTATGAGAGCTATTTCTGCTGGCACTTTCTAATACGAGCTATTTTGAAGTGCTGAAGGTTGTTCCTGCATCCTCAGAGTAAGAGTGCACATAAACAGATTCATAACAGAAGAGAAATTGCTACATCGAACAGTTTGAACACTAAGAAAGAAAGAGTGGAAACGGTTACCAGGCAACTTGGGCTGTGTCAACTCAATCTGTTTTTCAAATCCAACCTACAGGACTGACTGTACGCTCTGCAATTTGCAAGTGATCAAGTCTCAGTGTGGAGTCATTTTCTGGCATATCTTCATTGCTTGCAATAGTTAAGAAAACAGACATCAGCATGGTGCCAACAGACTTTCTTCTTCAAAAATTGGCTGCAGGAAACTGGCAGTTATGAAGGGAAATCACAAATCAAAACATTAATTCAGTGTGCATGACATAAAATAGCCTCAGTCTTGAGACATGAATGCAACCATTTTTGACATAATATAATATAATATAATATAATATAATACAGTACAGTACACAGTGATTTATTTGTATTTATATCATTGGATTTATTTATTTATTTATTTATTTTATTATTTTTTATGTAATTTTATTCAATTTTATTTTACAAATTTAAAGACCAGTTTTATATTTTAATATATTTTAAAATGTAATTTATTCCTGTGATGTCAAAGCTGACATTTCAGCAGCCATTACTGCAGTCTTCAGTGTCACATGATCCTTCAGAAATCATTCTGATTTGGTGCTTAGGGAAAAAGAATATATCAATTTTTGAAAATAGTTGTGTTGCTTTACATTTTGGTGGAAAGTGATATTTGTTTCAGGATTCTTTGATTAATATAAAGTTCAAAAGAACAGCATTTATTTGAAATAGACCCCAAATGACCACAAACTTTTGAACCGTAGCGTGAGTGTGTGTGTGCGTGTGCATGTGTGTGTGTGTGTGTGTGTGTGTGTATACAGTGCCTTGCGAAAGTATTCATACCCCTTCATTTTTTTCCTGTTTTTTTTTTTTTTTTTTTTTTTTTATGTTGCTGCCTTGTTAAACTCCTTTAAATTACTTTTTTCCCACATCGATCTACACTTCGTACACCATATTGACAAAGCAAAAACAGAATTGTCACAACTTCGTAAATTTATTAAAAAATAAAAAACTGAAATAAGTACATTGCATAAGTATCCATACCCTTAACTAAACATACAGCTGAAGCACCTTTACAGCCTCAAGACTTTTTTGTTTGATGCGACAAGCTTTGCTCATCAGCATTTGGCAATTATCTGCCATTCTTCTCCTCACCTCTTCACCTCTCAAGCTCTGTCAGGTTGGACGGGGGCAGATGCACATTTTCAGGTTTCTCCAGAAATATTTGATTGGGTTCAAGCTCAGGCTCTGGCTGGGCCACTCAAGGACATTCACAGAGTTGTCTATAAGCCACTCTTGCTGTGTGTTTAGGTCCATTGTCCTGTTGGAAGGTGAACCTTCTGCCCAGTCTGAGGTTCTGAATGCTCTGGACTAGGTTATTATTAAGGCTCTCTCAATATTTTGGTGCATTGAGCTTTTCTTCTACTCTGACGAGTCCCTCAGTCCCTGCCACTGAAAAACAGCTCCACAGCATGAGGCTGTTACCAGCACACTTTACTTTTGGGATGTACTCTGCAGGTGATGAGCAGTGCCTGGTTTGCTTCAAACATGATGCTTGGAACTGAGGTTCATCAAAGCAGAGAATCTTGTTTCTCACAGTCTTATGGTCCTTTAGGTGCTTTTTTGCAAATTCCAAGTGTGTTTTCATGTGTCTTCACTGAGGAGAGGATTGAGTTTGGCCACACTGCCATAAAGCCCAGATCGGTGGAGTGTTGCAGTGATGTTTGTCCTTCTGTAGGTTTCTCCTGTCTCCACATATGATCATGGAGCTCAACTAGAGTGACCATCAGGTTCTTGGTCACCACACCAACCAAAGCCCTTCTCTATCAATTGGTCAGTTTGGCCAGGAGGCCAGCTCTAGAAAGAGTCCTGGTTGTTTCAAACGTCTTCCAGTAAGGGTAACAGAGACGACATGCTTCTGTGAACCTTCAGTGAAGCAGAATTTTTTTCTGAACTCTTCCCCAGATGTGTGGCTTGACGCAACCCTGTTTCTGAACTCTACAGGCAGTTCTTTGGACCTCAGGGCTTGGTTTTTGCTCTGATATGCATTATCAGCTGTTAGACCTTTTATTAAGACGTGTGCCTTTCCAAATCATACCCATTCGATTGAATTTGCCACAGGTTAACTCCACTCAAAGTGTAGTAAGTGTAGCATCTACAAGCAATATGAATGCTCCTGAGCTAAATTCCAACTGTCCCAGATAAGGGTATGAATACTTGCGCAATGGAATCATTTAAGATTTTTATTTTTAATTTGCGAAGATGTTAAAAATCAGTTTTTTGCTTTACCATTATGGTGTATGGAGTATAGATTGATGTGGGAAAATAGCAATTTAAAAGCAGTTTAACATAAGGCAGCGACATAAACCGTGAAAAACATGAAGGGGTATGAATACTTTCGCAAGGCACTGTAACACATACAAAGAAAAGGGTCATATGTTCCCAAGTTTTATGGTCTTTTGACACACATTAAGTAAACGTAAACAGTCAGACTCATTTTTCCCAAATATAATAACCCTTGCCCAGCATGAAAAAAGTGCAATTTAATAAAAAAGTTCAACAGACCCTTTATTAATTCACTTGATGCTGAGAAGCTAGACTTTGTGGAGGACTGTGAAGAAATCATCTGGAGAACAGTTACAGAAATAGATGTTCAGTGCAGCTGAATTATATGATAATTGCATGCATCTATGAGTGATAAGAACATATTGTATTGCCTTGGGAACACAGTCATGTGTTCCTTATGTGCCATATAAATCTGGGAGCACATGACCCTGGGAACACAGGACTGACCCCCATCTAGGACCATTCTCATTATTGTGTGCTGTTTTAAAATATGCAATAAACTTCATTTACATTTACTGCTTTTTCAAGCCCATAATTCCTATAGGCAATGTCATGTACAGACTGACAAATCTTAGAAAATAGAGCAAATGAAAGTGAATAAGAAAAAGATAGATTTTGCGATCTCCAGACTGATTAAGCCAGAAGCAATTCCCTTTCCGTTTTGTGGCCAACACCTTTTCTTCTCTTCAGAAAAATGAATTTCCCACAAACCTACCAACCCTTGTTCCGAGTCACAGAATCAGAGTGCCGAACCTGAGTGTCAATCCTGCTAATACATTGCATTCGATTAGATCTTTCCAGACGTCAATCACAGAATGAACTGGAAGCACACCAGTATTCTCTGCAGGATTAAGCCTGTGTTAAATTGGCTGCTCTGCGGAAAAAAATGAGCCATGAAGCCGGTGAATAAAACAGGTCCATAGAAAGGCAGGTATGTTTGAGAGGCAGAGAGAAAAGGATTGCAGGGGCTGAGAAAAAGTGAGGCAGCACTCTGTTTAAATTAGAGAATTACTTCTCTGGCTCTACGAAATGGTGGCAAACTTTAGGGAATTATTCACTGAAAGATAATTAAATGCTTTTCTCAATTAAGCTTTCTTCCGCCTTCATTTTTCCCCAAGTCCTCATGTGGGCCAATGTATATGAAGGCCTCTGTGAGTGCAACACAACGGCGATACAGAAACAAACTGAAAGTGGCAACATAACAAAAGTTATGTATCCATACCACAACATTAAAGAGATAGTTCACCCAAAAATGAAAATACATGCTATTTTGAAAAATGTTTCAAATGCTTTTGTCCAGACAATGAAAGTCAATGGAGTCCAACTAGGAGTGGGCGAGTCACAATTCTTTATCATGTTGGTTTTACTATTTTGCAAGTTGTCTGAAGAGTACAGCCAACTTTATTTCCCTATTTTAAAAACAAAGCCTTACAAGGTAACAAAACATAAAATGAAAAAAGAATGATGGAGATTTAGGCAAAGGTAAAAATCTTTGTCATTATTTTATCTTTGCTATTAAAAAATAAGAGCAAAGTTACCCATTACAAATACACATAATATACAAATAAAGCAAACAGTGCTTTATTTTTCAGGTACAGTAGGTGTATTTAGCGGTACTATTCAAGAAATTAAATGCACAAACATAAAAATAAAACACTATATACATTTTACTCTATAAATTATACATTGATTCTTAATAAAGCAACTGTATTAAAGTTCTTCAGTCAAGAGTAGTGAGTGATTTTTTTATTTGTGTTTTGTTGTTTTATTAACAATAGTTTACCCAGAAATGAAAACTGTTGTCATTTACTCAAGTTGTTTTAAACCTGAATGAGTTTCTTTCTTCTGTTGAACATAAAAAATATTTTGAAGAATGTGGTTAACCAAACAGCTGCTGGTCCGCAAAGACTTCCATAGTATTTTTTTTCTTCTACTATCAAAGTCATTGGGGACCAGAAACTGTTTGGTTACCCACATCCTTCAAAATATCTTCTTTTGTGTTAAGCACAACAAAGAAATTAATATAGGTTTGGGACAACATGAGATTGAGTAAATAATGACAAAATTTTGAATTTTTTGGATGAACTATCTCTTTAAATGACAAGCGGCAGCTTGTTTAGTACTATTAGTCTGCTGCCACTTTAAGACATGCACGCATCTAATATACAGGCACGCACCTGTTTTTCTCTCAGCTGCTTACTTTCACTTTAAACATACAGTAACCAGCTGTGGTTAAATGTAAACCTTGTATGTTTTAATTTTAACAATAGTGCAATCAGACGAGAAAGATAACTAAGTTTAGGCTTTTTAGTGTGCACACTTCAGGTGTACACGCTCAGAAAAAGCGCATGTCAGAACAGCATGTGAATGAAATGTTTAACCAGCAAGGCTTTAAAGCACATGCAAATAATGTACTTTTGTGATTGCGAATAAATGCAATGTCCTGTGAGTGTAACTCTACCACTAAGTTAACATTTCATGTGACTGTATGTCACGTTGTACAGTGGAGGCTGTATCTCAAAGCCAAACCACCCAATGTCAGTAGAATATGAATTTGAAATTGTCTCGTGAATGTTTGACCGCAGGTGGATGGAGAATCTTCACCTGGTTTGCTTTGCCAATGCAACTGTTCAACAGAACAATTCCAAAGTTATGCAGAACTTCTATCCCAAGTTTTCAGCATTTTAAAGCAAATACTTTGACCCCTAGTATGAATGAAAACAACCCCATTTCAGTAATTGTTGTCTAGACTTTCTTTTCCCCCATTCTCATCTAGTTTCCTGAAGTAAATTCTTTCCCCAAATTTAAAATACATAGGCTCAATACCCCAAGCCCTGAGTAGCCCTGGTCACGTTTCAGTAATACAGCAGTTCATATTCAGCAGTTCATTTAGACTTGCAAATCGGATCTGCAGAGACACTTCAGTTGGTTACTAACCCTTGGCCCTTCTATGAATTATACAACCTGCAGTATAATATTAAAAAAAAGATTGAATTATAAAACTCTCCAGCAAACCAAGGGACAGTCAAAACTTCTGCATAATTTTACCATTTTTTAATTCTTTCCCCTTAGTCTGAGATCTAATGGACATTTCCCTCTATTTCCCTCTGCTCTGTTAAATATGGAATATGCATATCTCATAAATGAATTCTCTGCAGTACTTACTAAGCCTACTTCCACACTCAGGTTAACAAAGTTGTGATTGCTGTGCAACTCTTTCCTAAGGCAAATGTCAATGTCAGTATGAGCAGCTCAAGTCTTAATATATGGAGATCAGCGCGGTATGATGCCAGATTGTGTAATAATGTGGGTTGCATGTGCAAATAGTCTTTTTTGGTTAATTTATTGGGTCAGTGAACTTGCATAAAAGTCAACTGAAAGAATTAGAATCGGAAAATGTGTATTAATTTATTTAGTGCAATTAATTATTTAAAAACAAGTGTTAAAAAATGCATTTAGCCAATGCGCCATCAACTCAGTGCTAGTCAATGCACTTTGCGAAAGTTATACAAATGTATGCCATGTAAATAGAGCTATATAAATACCAATCCAACAAATAAAACAAAAAGTACTAAAATAAAATAAAATACTAGTATTTGTCTCACACACACCTATTGTTTTGCATCAGAACACACTGTGGTAATCCATACAATTTAGGTTGTATGGATTACCACAGTGGTCGTTTTGTGTGGTTTTAGAAGTGTCAGCTTTGGGAGATTTCACAGAGATTAATTATTATTTGTGTTCATCTGAAGAAAGAAAGTACAGCATGAAGGTGAGTAAACAATGAGAGAATTTTCATTTTTTGGTGGAGTATGCAGCTTGGATATCATGCCACCATAGCTAGTGTATCTGACAAACTGATACCAATCAAAAGCAGGACTTTCTTTGAGTCATACAATCCACAGTAAGGGAACTGTCATTGTGCAGATCACTGGTGCAATCGAGTGACATTGTGCCCACTTTATAAACTAAAGCTAAGCTGACTGATTTCTCTCAACCCCAATGTGTTCTTTTGTCAGTCAGTGGCTAGTAATAAGCGAGAAACATCTCAGCCTATCTTCCCAACTCATTTTCTTCCTCAGCTAACACATCTAGTGATCTGATGTCGGTGGGAAACAGTTCTCCTTCTCCCAACCCCCATCTGTTCTCCTGTCTTTCTTTCCTTCGCTGTACACCCACCATCCCTTCCCTCATTATTTTTTAAGAAGACGGTTCAGCATCAAAAGCCTCTCCAGCGGAAGGAATTGTCACTTCAAAGTGCGGTACCTCCAATCCCTCAACCCAAACGCTTCGTTCTAAACAAATAGTATCAAATGAATGGTTAAAGATTACACAAAAATCAAAATTCATGTCATCATGTACTTCCGTTCTTAAACTGTGCGACTTTCTTTCATCTAGAGACCACCAAAGGAGATGGGACATTCATTCTGCTCTTTTCAATACAAATGAAAGTGAATGGTGAACACCACAAAAGCATCAATACTGTAGTTCATACAACTTCTATATCTTCAGAAGTCATTTGATAGCTCAGTGAGATCAGAGAAAAAAAAAAAAAGAAAGAAATTTAAAGGTGTACTTCTCCCAAAAATCCCAAAGTTTTGTCATCATTTATTCACCCTGATGTTGTTCCAAACCTGTATGAGTTTCTTTCTTTGGTTAAAAACCAAAAAGATATTTTGAAAAATGTGGGTAACCTAACAGTTTCTGGTTCCCATTGACTTCCATTGTATTTTTTTTTTTCTATACCCACAACCCCAATATCTTTTTTTGTGTTCAACATAAGAAAGAAACATTGAGGGTGAGTAAAGTAATTTGTGTGACTGAATATGTGCATATTCAAATGTGCAATATTGTGGTTATAAGACATATGAGAACCAATAACGCTTGGCATCATTGATGTTAAACCTGCTGTGACACAATTTGCTGTGCCATATCTGAATATTGTAACATGAGTAAATAATGACAGAATTTTCCTTTACGAATAGAAGGAGTAGGCGAGAAATAATAGCCATTAATACTCCTTTACTCATTGCTTTCATTTCATTCACACTAACAGATATAAATTTGTCAGGTCGTTAAATGTAATTTGCCTGTGGAAATGTAATTTCCCCTGAGAGACTTCAATGCTGTATATTGGTGTGGGGTGTTGGCATATGTGAGCAAATCGTGGTCTTCAATCAGGTTCTGTGCACCATATGGATTAATACAATATTATATCTCTGCTATAGTGCCAATGTTTTAGGGTAATGTGATAAAATGTCATGTTAACATTCATCTGAAGACGTCAGCTTTCTTTGAAATGTTAAGTGTGTGGATTTTATCACATTCTGCCCACAAATATCTGAACAAATGTATCACTTCTAATCCAAGTTGAGAGAGATAAAACACTTGATTTAATCAATCTTTAATGTTTTCTTCTTTAAACCCACATTTAAAAAAATAGTGCTATGAGTATATAGCAGGGTTTTCTTTTCAAACTGAGGTTTGTACACAGCTGAGTGAATAAATTAATATTTCATATTTTGTATATTAAAAATATAGATTATATTTTAATTATATTAAATAATATATAGTTTTATTATAATATAATATGCAACTTTATTAAACTTTAGTGTGTGTTTAATTTTAAACAATTTGAGATCATATATCATGCTTACTTTTCTATAAATATTTCATATTATAATAATATGTTATGGCCATAGTAAAGTGACAAATCAAAGCCAACCACTTTATTGTTTTGAAACATCATCTTTGTGCATTATATATATATATATATATATATACATACAGTATAAATGTGTCTTTTTACATGAAATCTTATAATTTCCTACATATTATAGGAAGGGGGTCCCTGGGAAGCAGATTGTCACAACAATAACAAGTCTGAAACCTGCTGTTATTAATTTGATTGTTTGCAGATTACATAAATGCAACCGAAACCAAACAATGACAATTTATGAGTTAGAAAAATAAAACCATTAAAGTCTGATGACAATTACTACATTATTTCCTGCTTCTCTTCTGTCATTTAGCTCATGTTCTTTCTTGTCATTATTTTATGTTCATATGCCAACGTCAGAGTCAGTCTACTGTAACATGATTTATGATGCCGTGTGCTAAGTTGCTGTGCACGTGGGGGGAGAACAGATCATTCTAGACATTTCTTCTCACTTCTTGTAAGACATCGGCACAGTGACAAATTAATGATGTGAAGATACATTTGTTGATAAGCTCCTCAATTTGAAACTTTAATGAGTGGCATGAGGACCCCAACAGTGTATTCTACTTCTGAGATTACCAAAACATGTAGAATACATTTTAACTACTTGCAAATAACATTTTTATTTTAAACTATACAGTCACTGTTACTGTAATACACTGAAAACAGCTCTGTAATGTTTCTTGCTTTGTCACATTCAGTTATGAATTACAAGAATCAAAATGATAGCCTATACCTTTGATTAAATTCAACAGGTGTCAAATATAAATGTCTTTCCCACATATTTCCTGAAGTGTAGCACTGAAATTCATGTTTTTTTTTTTTTCAGTGAAGACTAAAGTCCACCTTCTCTGATTTGATTGGCCATCTCAATCATTTTGACACTGACAAGAACTGTTAGACCAGTGGTTCCCAACCACGTTCCTGGAGGCCCCCCAACACTGCATATTTTCCATGTCTCCCTAATCAAACACACCTGATTCAGATCATCAGCTCATTAGTAGAGACTCCAAGACCTGAAATGGGTGTGTCAGACAAAGGAGAGATGCAAAATGTGCAGTGTTGGGGGGCCTCCAGGAACGTGGTTGGGAACCACTGTGTTAGACCAATGAGGTAGATCAGCCTAAAAATGCAACTTTTAAAACATTTTGAATATAAATGAGAGATCTATGCCATTTACAAAACTGGCTTGCGTAAAACTTTGAGCTTTTACTGCCCAGTCTGTTTTGTTTTTTTTTTCCCTTATTGAAATCAAGATTGATCTGCCATGTAGGAGTCAGGGTCAGTTTCACACAAAATACTGCACATTGCATAAATACAAATAACTACGAAACCAATTCCAGAAACAGAACTAATGCAATTCTAAGACAATTTCAGTGCCTTAACTAGATTGCTTTGTCACTTCAACACTTGTCTTGTTTTTATGCATTATTCTAAGTGAGTTTCTTTGGTACAAGTCCATCTGAAAAGACATCAAATGCAGCTGATACGGCAGAAGAACAAACAAAAGCAAACATAAAAACTTGCTCATCCATACACACAAACACTGACTTTTTTTTTTTTTTTTTACTTTTTATATTTAATACATTTTTATATCAATTATATTATTTGAATAATTTGAGAAAGGTTGAATTTATTTAATTTAAAAGAATGAATCAAAAAGCATCTTGTGTTTCTATGACTGTCTGTACATACGATTTCATGTGATCAGTGTCACAAATGTGTTTATTTGATTGGTGACCTAAATATAGCTCAGAATCAATGCATTTCAGACTATAAAATCACACTTAAAAAAGCATTCTGTTTTTCAAGTTAAAAATACATTTTGAATGAGGTCTCAAACATTTGGACCCCACTGTACATGCATTGCTACTTTTAGAATCTTTTCAGAGACATGAATGAGAAGAGAAAAAAAGAGATGAAGAGAAATACAGCGAGAGAGAGAGAGAGAGAGAGAGAGAGAGAGAATAAAAATGACCACACGGGATAGTCTGGCTGAGAGAAGAGAGGATCATCATGTTGATCACCGGCACACAGTAGGGGGGACGCGAAAAGTGTGGCAAAGATGACACGCATGAGTACAGGGGCCACAGTGTGGGGTTTCACCATATATGAAATAAAAAAACCTCAGAATCTTAGAAGAAAAAGAAAGAGAGAGGAGAAAGAGAAACAGAGAGAGAGAGAGAGAGAGAAGAACAGAGGGCCCTATCGATTTCAGATAGCACCCTGCACCAGAGCGAGCAGCTTAGATCCAGATAGCCACCATCATTAATGTCAGCCCAAAGTTCACACGGATCAATTTTGGGACTAAATAAAAACTGGAGGTAATCTCCCTCAGTGCCCCACTGAACACCATCAACCTCTAGCTTGAGGGGCTGTATCAAGGTAACCTTTTATAAACTGTGCCACAAGCATAAGCTGAAAATATAAAGAACTCAACGGGCACCTCAGAAGGATCATGTGGTGTTAGGACTCTTTTGCGCATTTATTTTGCCATCTGTGCTGTACTGATGCTAAAATAAATGCGCAAAAGAGGCCTAACATCACATGATCACACTGAGGTTATATAATCAGGCAATTTTGTTGCACCTTGCATGCTGAACTCATAAAAAAATGTATTGAAAAGACACTGTAAACATTTTTATTAACAATTTATTTTTTGCAATATATGCTTTCATGAAGTAACACTAAATACTGGAGTGAACTACTCCACTATTTACAGTTACAGACACAAAAAAACAGTAGTTTCTTTTCAGTAAACCTGACTGAATCCAGATTATTTAAAGGGATAGTTCACTCTGTCCTCATTTCATCACATCCATGTCATTCTAAACCTGTAAAGAAGAAATAGTTTTTTTTTGTTTTTGTTTTTTTTAAAGGTTTTGTTTGCTTTTAAGTTTTTCTCCATACAATTAAGTCAATAGTATTGTGAAATGTTATGAACAGTTTAGAAATACTGAGATGCTCAGAAAGGGAAGAGTGATTTGAGATTTGGATCTGGATATGCAGCTTGCAGAGAGAAACAGCATGCCATTTTGCCCCCAGCCAGCCACACAATTGCAGTCCTAGATGCATTAATTATGAGCCATTCTGTCTAGTGAGAAGATGGGGGGGTGTAAGGGGTGGGGTTGGTTGCTTTCTGAACTCCTGTGTCTTCCAGAGTGAATTTCATGCATGAACATCGGCCGTAAAGCTTTATTTAATACAAGGGGTCATCTGAGTCCTGAAGGTAACCCTCAGGACTCAGCATTCAGAGAAATATAAACAAGACTTTTTACAGTCTTAAAAAAGAAACTTCAGGAAAATAGCAGGGTTTTGACTTTTGTTACATAGTACATTTCCAAGTTCTGTGGGGAAAAAAATATTAATTTCAAATGCTTAAAATATGAAAATTATATTAGTTTTCTTTTATAACAAAATCACAATTAAACAAACATGAAGCACAGTTAATTTAATTAAAACTAAGTAATTTCACTACTTCAGTGTAAGAGGGTATTGCTAATTTTTATTTATTTATTTATTTATTTATTTATTTATTTATGTATTTATTTATTTATTAGCCATATCCCAGATAAAATGCCCTTAAGATCTAAAATTAAATACTGGCAATTATTAAGAAACATGTTTAACCTTTTTATTTATTTATTTATTCCTTTCCTCTAATCAAAATGTTTCAAAAAAAGAAATGTTTTCTTGGAAATATTGTTTTAATTGATGATCATTAAGACCCCAGTATCATCTTGTTAGTTGAATAAATTAACACAAACCGGTATGATATTATTAATATTTCTATAACAAAATCATCTTTAAGTCTAACTCTCAGTTAACTTCAGCCTTTTACTTCCATACTGTTAATATTCTGGTCATTGTGTAAAAAAGTTATACATTTATGAAGCAGAGCAGAGAATGTCTGCTTCTCTCTTTTATAAAAATAAATGACACAAGCAGATTCATTTTTAACAGTTAGTAAGAGTTCAAAAGGTTCTGCATAACAGTTCTAAATCATAATTAATTTGCCTAAACTTTTAAACTGAATGACAGGCCTGCTTGTTACATAAAAAGTTGTCGATTTTAATGAAAAGGAAGCTCAATATCTTATTTCCTATCTTCAAATTGAGTTCCTGAAACTGATTTTGGCAACCTTGAAAATGTTTGGTTCTTAACTGCCATTTAATGTCATTATACGGAGGATGTGTTTTACAAGAAATGAGCTCTGAGACGCACATTTTTATCAGCGAGACCCTGAAGGTGGGCCAAGCAAATATTAAGAGAACAAACTGTGACAGAGGTCCATCAGAACCATTACTGAGCCGATTATACCGCATGTAAATCACGCCGTGCATCGCAGTCGCCAGAGAGGAGCCAGACAAACCGTTGACCATTAAGCTAACAGAAACCAAATGAAGAGTAAAAACACCACTGAACTCTACTTGTTCCTCCCCAAGCCAGGTGATTCATAGCCCCCCAATCATCCCACCCTCGCTGCACTTTTCCCACCTCCCTACATCTGATTAAAGGCCACTTTTTAATACCGGTCTTAAAGCTGTGCCATGGTCTTTAGAGCAGGAGCTTTAACAATGAGAGCAAACCATCATTAAAATCAGGAAAACCATAAAATACGGCAGGGAATGAATGTGTTTTCTCACCTAACAATTAAGTCAGGCTGAATCTTAATAGAGTGTCACCAATTAATCAATTTCTTAATGACAACAAAACAGAGACTGATTAGGTCAGAGGAACGACCTGGACACATATTATGTGCTATATGCACACAGGAAACAAATACCACATACCAGAGCAAGCCAAGGCATCTAGCTTGTGAATTTAATTTACCTTCCAATGATTGTGGCCAGAGTATTTACTTCCTTTTTAGGGGCAGCCAGTGCCAGCTGGACCGGCTGGATTTCTGCAGCAAGGCCAAACTTTAAAATGTTAATTTTAAAGATATTTTTTCCATGTTGTCTTAAAAACCATAATAAGAATTTATAAGGAGGCAGACAGCAACATTATTTCTTTAAAGGAACATTTTACCCCAAAATTAAAATGCTGTCCTCGTTTTAGAGTATCAATAAATAATGACTTATATTTGAGTTATTATATGGTTTCATAAGACTTAGACGTTGCACTTCATAAAGCTTAAAAGTTTTAGAACCTATTTATTGTATTCAACTTTTTTTTCCTTTTTGCGTTCCAACAATATGAAGGCTATCAAATAATGACAGAATTTTCATTTATATGTGAACTATCGACATTTAATAGTCCACTACATTTTAACAAAAGAAATTATTACTTTTATCCAGCAAGGATGTATTAAATTGATCAAATTGAAAGGAAAGACTTCTACATTGTTACAAAAAATTTCTATTCATCAAAAAATCATGAAAAAATATCAAGGTTTCGACAACAGCACAACTGCTTTTGACATTCATAATAAGATGTTTAAAAAATTTTTTACATTTTAAAATGCATTTAATTACATTAAATTCAAACATAACAAATATATTTAAAAAAGAAAACAATTATTTTACATTGTAATAATATTTCAAAATATTCCTTTTTTATCAAATAAATGCATTTTCAAAAAAACATTTTTAAAAAATATTACCAACCAAACTTTTGAACAGTAGTATACATGCACTTTAAACTTCTGAGGCATTTTCTTAATCTAGCGAGACCTGAGGTTCATGCCTTAAACTTTTAGACTGCATTGATTTGTGTGGATAAAAAGTCAGCACAGACACTTCAGGGATTTTAGAAACTCAAACTGTCACTAGGGCATAAATATTTATGTGCTAACCAACACAAACTCAAAGCAGACTTCTGGACTTGCGGTGCATAACCTTGGTGAGATAAATTAGATACTGTCTGCTTCAATACTGTTACTAAACGCTTGCTCAGTGAGAATTAATCTTAATTTTCAGAAAGAAAAGGTTTTCTGCATCAATATTGCTCACTCTGTGTGACTTGCATGTTGCTTTTAATTTTACTTTACACAAGCAAATACAAGTTTCTTCATCGGCTATGCTGTTTTGTGCACCAGAATTCTCATTCACATTTTGTCTGATTAGAAAATGTCTGGCCTCACTGAAATCCAAACTGTTTTAAAAATATAAGCACAAGATCTACATGAGAGTAGTTTCACTGAATTATTTCCTTGTCTGTAAAATGTTAAATGTTTTAATAGTAATCCACCTACAAAAGTATTAAAAATGAGAATTTTATAGCTCTGTACAGGCTGTACTGAATAGCTCATTAAATGCTTTGACATAAAAGTCATGTGATTAGATGGGAACCATGTCACGTGACTGCAGTTTTACCCATTTCTAAGAGATCAAGTAAAGACATCAAGAACAGCTAAATGTAGGTTATAAATTATTACAAATTAAAAAAAAAAAAGATATCACTTAGGTATGAGCACCAAACTTCTCAGAGGCTTACTCATTAAAACAGAATCTTTAAATGACTGGACTGTAAACAAAATATATAATTCAAGATTCACATTAATAATTAAATGTATTTAGATAAGGCAACAAATTTGATGACTTAGATTTAAGCATGTACAAATAAAACATAAAGCAAGCTTTGATTTGCCAGTGAAATGATCATGCAACAAGAATTTGTTCCTAGAAATTATTAGTTATATTACACATTATTTACTGTAAGCATGCAATACTGTTCAGAAACTTTAAAAATGTGCTTTGAGGGAAGGGAAAAAAGAAAATGTTAGGAAAGGACAGAAAGGTTGTTTGTGGATTTAGAAATGAGAATAGACATTGAAATCCATAATTTCAGCCTGTTGTCATTTGCTAAACCCAAACTAAGAAAAAAAAAATTCTACTGTAGAGTTTATTCAAAGAAATTAAAATACAAAACAGAAGCAAGTACAGATATCATTACTTGTTTAACAACTTAATTTGTGATAGCAAAGGTTATGAAACCCCTCAAAACTTAGACTCACTCTTTTCAGGTTATGACTTGCTTTGAGTTGGAAACAGTGCCATAGCTAATGTTTTGCTTGTCTCTTTCACTCCATAGCCAACTATTTGAGGATGTCAGCTCAGTGAGCTGAGAATTCAACTTGGCAGCCCTAAAATTTTACTTTATTTACAAGCAGCCTTTCACTGGCAGTCAAATAAAGGTTCAATTTCACAGAAAAGACAAAGTGCCAAGTACGGCGAGACTGTCATACATCAACATGGATCTCCGTCAGACGTCATTGGAGCTACAGACAGACAAGAGATGGAAGCATTAACCATCCCTCTGATAAAATGTCCAAAAGAGATTGAAAGTGAAAATTCCAAAATTGTTTTAGTCCCTGTCACTGGAGTGGCATAATCAATCTGAGCCTTCACCAAAAATGATATTTTTGTGAACAGTTTGACATATACAAACTTCAATGACAAACTACTTGAGAGCACAAGGGCTGGAATCAAAACTTGTCTATTTGCTCCTGGATTCTCGAATTGAAGCCTCAGATGAAAACGGAAAACCTAATGGGCAACAATCACCCACCTGACAAATAACTTCCTTTGACTGTGATAAAAATTTAGTTATTATTTACTCACCATCATGATATTCCAAACACATAGATGAAAAGACTTGGAGCTGAAGAATACATTCTTTTCCAGAGGATAAAAGCGACTGGAGCTTTTCGTGCTCAGGTGCCGTATGTTAATGGATTATCACTGAGTAACAACTTAAATGTTGGTCTTTTCTTCAAACAAAGCTCACAATGCTCACACATACTGTATAACGAGTCATATGGAATGCTTTTATGATACTTCTTTTTTGTCATTTTTTGAGTTTTTACTTATTCTTTAAGAGAAGCCTGCTCACAAACATCTCTGTTTAATGTCCTTTTATTTACGGCTGCTAGATCGAGAACTTTGAAAATACCTGCTCGGATTTAACAAAAGGCATTCGCAAAAAACACCTTGTGCCTTCTCTGCTATAGATTCACTTTCATGCCTCCATTATATGCTGTTTTTCTTCAATTCTGCAGCTTTATTATTTTATTATTATTTTTTTATTTGTGCTGAGGAGTACTTATATGCCTTTGTGTGTCTGCTTGTAATAACAGCGTGACTTATATTGTTTCATGACTGTGACAGTTTCTTTGAAATGAATTCACCAATTTCTCTCTATTAAAGAAAATGTACTCTGTCTCACCTCCCAAATCTCTCTAGATATATGCACCCTCGCTTAACTTTTCTCTTTTAACATTTTCCTGGCTGAACCTTGTCTGCATCAACTTACACAAGAAAAAGAAAAAACATGTCAATGCGTGCTTGAGTTTGCCTTGTAGCTGGGAGTTGAAGTAGGGGTGATTAAAAGACAAAAATACATTCAGAAACTTCTTTGTAAAAACACATTGTGGTTCATGACCTTTATGTTTTGGATTAGAATGAGGTGGTGCCAATATCTGGCCTACTACTTTTGAGTTTTGACATCCCCAAATAGTCATTTTGACAGTGTTAAGAAGTAATAAATATTTTTAGTAGCCCAAAAGTAGTTCAAGTTTTCAAAATATCGATCAGATCTATTTCCAAGCAGCCGACGTGTGCTCAGTTACAAAGCATCTCTAAAATCACCTGAGGTTTCATAAAATGACTGACAATCTCTGAAATACCTGTTGTTCACGAGCAGCACGTTTCTTCATCGGTGGCAAATACGACGTTTATTCCAATTGCTTGTAGGTAAACATCCACTTCATCTTTTCTTCTCTGTGTTGAATAGGCTATCATCCCGATTGTTTTTGTTTTGGTGTGACAAACCGCTCCAAACAACCCAGTGCATGAGTGATCTGTTCGAATGATTCAAACTGAATCGCGATTCGAATCATTTTTGGTAAGGCGCTTGGTCGATTCAAGAAAATCGGCTCATAAGAGTGATTCATTTGCGAATCGGGCATTGCTTGTTCAGATTTAAAAAATAAATAAATAAATAAATAAATAAAAGAAAAAAATATTAAATAATAATAATGATTAATTAACCCGAACAAAATATACAAAAAAACAGTGTACAAACAACAAAGGGTGTACATTGATTCATTAATCAAAAACTGTATATTCGTTCTGATTCACAACAGAAGACGAATAATACCGGAATATGAATCGCTTTGGTAACTTTGTAGAGTTTGTCAACACTACCTGGCTAAATAAGCTTCACAACTGAAAAGTTGAAAATTTATACTGATATTTTTAGTTAAACTGAAATGTATAATAGTTTTGCTATTTGTAGCAGTGCTGTACAGTAGTTATAACTTTATGCTGAAACTATTTTAGATAGCATTTTGCTTTTTTATCATTAATATAAAATAATTATTATAATTATGGATAATATATACAAATAACTTAGCCTATATAAATATATTTCTTGAAACATTTGTACTTTCAAAAGTGAAAAAGGTTCGATTTAAACTGAAGCAATGGTGTCCATTTAAAGGATTTAAAGTTAAACGTACTCGTTCCCTTATACATGCATAGCCTACGCATTTTAAACAAAAGTCTATAGACACGCTATGAGTCAATAGCCCAAATGAATAATTAGCCTATATCTCTGATAAATAGTGATGCATTAAAAACATTTGTAGTTACAGTTAGGTACTGGCTACAAAGTTAAATTTTGAAATGAAATAAAAAATGCACAATAGTCAGAAAAAGAATCTTCTCCTGAGACACTTTGACTCAGTTCTTTTTCTCTCCGGGGTAAAGAACACACAAAAATAAGACATGCATGAAAAAAGGAACCCCTGTGGAGTAAACTTCATTCAAAATCAACACAGTCTGGCATAATAAGAAGTCCAAAAAACAAATCTATTGTGACTGGGGTTGTTTCAAACAACACAAAGAAAAACACAACAAACACCAAGAAAGCAGCACATCATATTCAAGATACCAAATATTAAATGCCTAAGTGTTAACGTTTCCTCCATAGCACTAATGGAAGCATCATTTCATCTGATGGAAAATGCAAGAAAGATACTGATCCATTCATTTTTAGATAATGACAAAACTTGAAAACTTAAATGAAACCCTCTCTCTTATTTCAACAGTGTTAAAAGCATCTCACTTTAATAGCTCTCCAAGCGAACAGCTCTTTGTTTGACTTTCTCAATCAAAAAGATAAATTGACGTGTTTATTTTGACGCTGCTGTTGTATTGTCTTTTTTATATATACAGGGTGGGAAGTTGGCAAGGAAATGGCGCTGCTTCTAATTTCATGATGTGATGGGATCTGCCTCCCTGCCACATGACTGACGAGCTCATCATGTGGATGGATAAGTGATGGTAAGTAAACCGTTTATAATGAAAAACTGTCGCCGTGATGCAATGCTATCGCTTTCTTTTCACTGGCGAACAACAAGCCTCGGGAACCCTTACCAGAAGCGTGATGAATGGAGATGCCTTAATCAGTGACTAGACTGCGAAATGCACCATCAAATTAGCTCAGGATATCACGGGGAGAGAGACGAGGCAAAAAGTGAGAGGGTGAGACAAAGATGAATGATATCCTTGAGGCGAGATGATGGAAGCCCTCTCACTATTTTATGTTTTCAGAAGTGTCGCCTTTGAGAGACCGACCTGGGCTCCCTTCGCATCGTTATTAAGTTGCAGCCGGGGTGTTTTGCTGCTTGATGAAATCAGCATGGATGTGTGTAGAGGTTAAATTGCATTAGCATGCAGCTGCGCGGGGAACGAGGCGCTTTGAAACAGGATGTGATCAGGCTCCGATGCTTTGAAACATTCAGACGTTTGCCGTCAATGTAAGCGCACACTGGTGTAAATCACAGACTGAACTCAGAAACCAACCGGGGAGCTCAAGTATAGCCCACAGCTTTTTGAAGTGCAAAAAATACAGAAATACAGAAAGTATTTAATCTTATTCCAACGCTAAGTGGGCAACCAGGGCCGTGTGCTTTATAGCTCTCTTATACGAGCACTTTACCTTTTTTCCAATTTCATGAATTCCGAAAGCTATGAAATAAAAATGGCTGGGGACTTGGAGAGTTTTGAAGCCGGTGCCAGGAGCTGAGCAATGCTTAAAGGGATACTCCAGCCCAAAATGAAATTTTTTGTCATTAATCACTTACCCCCATGTCGTTCCAAACCCATAAAAGCTTCGTTCGTCCTCAGAACACAATTTAAGATATTTTGGATGAAAAAAAGTATAAAAAAACATTGTCAAAATAGTCCATCTGCCATCAGTGGTTCAGTCTGAATTTTATGAAGTGACGAGAATATTTGAACGGAAACCGCGTATCCATGTGTTACTGATGACGGAGAATAGCGTACGCACTTTGTGTCCATTGGATGCTCTCCAAAATGGCGCTACGCTGACACAGAGAGACAGAGAGGAAACGGATTGTTGAATAATTGTCGTTATTTTCTTTTCCTACAAAAAGTATTCTCGTCACTTCATAAAATTCACATTGAACCACTGATGGCAGATGGACTATTTTGACGATGTTTTTATACTTTTCTGTGCCTTGACAGTGTAATTTACTTGGCAGTCAATGGGACAGTCGCAAGCCTCCCGGTTTTCATCCAAAATATCTTAAATTGTGTTCCGAGGACGAAAGAAGCTTTTATGGTTTGGAACGACATGGGGGTAAGCGATTAATGACAAAATTTTCATTTTGGAGTGGAATATCCCTTTAATGCGAGTAGCTGGAGCATTTTGGCTTTAAGTAAGATGTCAGGATGACTGCTTGACCAGGCCGCAGAGGGGAAGACCGTATGTCTCCAGCTCACTGAGGTGAGTGCAGCCGAGAAGAGACTAGATGAAGCACTGGATCACAGCACGGCTTGTTGTGGCCTGCAGCTGCTGGTCTAGTTAGCAGGGTTGAACAAAAGAGGAAGAATTAATCACTGGATTTTTATTAGTGGCTTTAGACTTTTGTTTGAGGTACTTTGAAACAAGTATGCTAGATTTTGTTATGCATAGCTGTGTAGTCCACTTCGTTTTGGAAGTTTGTGAAATATAATCTGCATTTAATAATTTTTGGATGGACAGACATTATGATCACCAAGTCAATACATATTTTCTGATTTTTAGGGTTTAATCAACACTTATAGTAGGCAGGCAAAGATCTATAGCAGAAGTAGAGATATTCAATACAGTAGCAAACGGTGGTACATGTACAACAACAAAAGCCATTCATTAAAATTTATTAAAACTTAAAAAAAAAAAAAAAAAAAGTAAAAGCAAAATGCCAGGTTTCAAAAGTACTAAATTCAAATCCATTCATCACATAAAAAGAACCCATCCATACTTTTACCTCATAATTGAGTCTCAGACTGCAGAAGTGAAAAAAGAAAGAAAGGATAAGGACAGGGCTTTTTATTCAGATAGAAGTTCATCCAACTGAACATGAACATGGTATATAATATAAAATTGAAACAAACTTTGAGGTTCCTCGATGCATTAAATTGATCAAAAGAGACAGTAAAGCCTTTTACATGATTTATATATAAATTTCAAACAAATACTTTCTTTTGAACCTTCCACGAATCCTAAAACTGTTTTCAACACTGATGATAAGAAACAAAACCAGGTCAACAAGGTCAATATATATAACTTAGAAACTGCACCCAAGGAAATTGAGGACTAGGTCTGAATTAGACTGGACCCTCTCCAAAAACTCTGGCTTCCATAGAAGTCAACAACACTCAAAATGAACCTGAACACTTAAAATAACTGACAGGCAGCAAACGCCTCAATGTCTTCTGATTGGCCAAACAACAGCGCCCTGCGGTCAGATTCGTTTTTACTTTTGATAAAGCCTAGGGTTGTCAGAGACAGGTGTGATATCTCAGGACACATATTCCAGTGATATCTGTCAAGTAAGAAACACTTTCTATGAACTATTCTTTAAAAAAAAATCACTTTCTGTTTCTGAAGCTCATGGCACGGGCAACACAAAATCATGGGTTTGATTCCCCTGGAATGAACTGATCAAATGTTTAGCAGTTAAGAAGTGTAAGTTGCTTTGAATAAAAGTGTCTGCCAAATGCATAAAAGTAATATAAATGTTATTTTAGCAACACTGTCAGCTGTCAAACCCCCCCCCTCTGTTTAACTTGCAGTACAGGTCCAAAATAATTCCTTGGTAAATATGCTTTTTCCCCCAGTTCCATAGTCTGTTTTGTTTTGTGAATTATTAATAAATATTCAGAAATTTATTGTGGATATTATTCATTTCCAGGCCTAGTTTAAAGAAATAGTTAACTAAAATAATGATGGAAAAATCCACAGCTTTTCACCTGGCGTCACGTCGCATTTTATTAGGCTATTACATTCAGAAATGATGTAGGCTAAAATGCCGGTAAATCAAAAATGTTTACAAACATTATAAACACAGTTATTAGTTTCTCTCCACAACAAATCCTCTAAACTTAAGGCTATTGCATAGGCTATAAAAACGTCAATCCAAAAACAAATTAAAGGTGAAATTGATGCCTATCTCTCTCATTTGGCACGAATCCAAATGGTTCCATATTCACGCCGTATCTGGATGCTAAAATATTATTTATTATTGGCTTTGTACTTCCATCGACATAAAGCATCATCCTTCACATCAGCTAGGCTATATCAGCACAGTGAGGCGATGGTCACGCTGAGCGCAACAGATTGGAAAACGGAGCACTGTAACTTTTTATACTTCCTTTAACTGTATTTTATTTTGACAATGAACAGGCTGCAAAGTGGCAAAAGTATTGTGTCTTTGTGCGCGAGGCGCCGGCGCGATATGGCCATACCAACGCTGGTTGGTTACAGATGCGACATCATTTAAAATTGTCAAGCTTTTGCAAAACAAATAAAACTGTAAAATAAATAAGACTGTAAAGCTTTTGCAAAATAAAGAAAACTACTTTCTGCAGTCTCATTTTCCTTTCCGAGAACTTTGGAATGCGTCACAATCAACCGTAGGCCTAACTCAGCATATATATTTTTTCTTTCGTTTCGTTAATCTGTCAATGAATTAAGTGAAATATATTTAGTGTATAGGCATATATATTCCTTTTTATGTAAGCCTATAGTTTTCTTCTTTCACAGAAGCACTGCAGGTGCGTAAGATCTGTTGAATCTTATACACTGTCCTCGGATAAACTCTAACCCGGTGCATTGCGACTTACCTATGAAGAGTTCACAGCTGAGCGCGGCCATTTCACTCATTGGATGGGTCAGTGTCACATCTGCATAGTCTAGCTACTTGAATTCCTGATTGGTTGACAGCAAATTTCAAACATTAAATGGAACATAAAATAACGTTATTAACCTGTTAATGGCCATTTCAAATTTTCGATTCTGTTCGGAACTATAAAATTTGGTTTAGTTTCTGTTTCTGGTTCTGTTCCAGTCAAAATTTCGTTCGTTTCCGGTTTTCGTTTTCGTTCCTTGAACCGGTTCAGAGCCCTGGGTGTGGCTTACTTGTGGATTATTGTGATGTTTTTATCAGCTGTTTGGACTCTCATTCTGGCGGCACCCATTCACTGCAGAGGATCCATTGGTGAGTAAGTGATGTATGCTACATTTCTCCAAATCTTCTTTGATGAACAAACAAACTCATCTACATCTTGGATGGCCTGAGGGTGTTATTTTTTGAGCAAATCTTCGCGCTTGGTTGAATTACTTTGTTCTCTAGATATTGTTTTAGCTTAATGCCGGAACTTAATGGCTGATTTAAAAAGTTGGTGGCAACAATTATTTGAGTTATCCTGGTTCACTACAGCGGAATAGAGTAATGCAGCACCTTATTATGTACTTTCAGCTCACAAATAGTACTGTCACAGATGACAATAGTACAAATGCTAATAATACAAAGGCTCATCAGCACAATAATAGTACTGTCCCTTTGCGCACATATGAAATGAAGGTATAATGGCGTTTCAAAAGCTCCAGTTAAAACCGAGTTCGCAACAATAGGTGATGTAGTCATTTGCTGGTAGATTTGAAGTCGATTCTGTTAAAATGAATAAAGAAGTTCAGTGAAGCTATCACAGCCTCTTCAGAAACGCATTAGGAGGGAGTTCTTTCCATTTAAGCCATGATCACATTTCTCAAGCGAAGTGTCACAGTGGAAAAACAATAGCTTATTCCTACAGAACCGTCTCACTTTGTACTCATCAGCTTTGCAAGCGTGAAAAATGAAACCTTATTTTCAGCACAGAGCAAAAATCATCTCTAACTGGCTTCAATAGGAGCAACTGTTTATCTTTTTCCCACCCCTGCTCGCCCTCCCTCTCTCTAACCCTCATCTTCATGTTTTTTTTGAAGCGCTGCGGTAAGTCTGAGTCACTGCTATTGGCATACAGCAATACCTCATGCAAATTGCATTTTTTATCAGTTTTTATCGTCTCTCTCTCACACAGGTGTGTTCACTTAAAAGGATTGTGATGAACAACCATTGCGGCGACAGAGATGAATCATACGGCCTGTATATCACTCCATGTTTACTTCTAGAACGAGCGGTAGTATCTAATTACATGGATAAACACCCAAGAATGTTAACTACGCAAACTTAATACTCCAATTTCATGGTATCTGGAAAATTAAACACTTAAGGAGATAGTTCACCCAAAAATGGAAATTCTGTCGTCATTTACTCACCCACAAGTTGTTCCAAACCTGTATGAGTTTCTTTCTTCTGTTGAACACTATAGAAGATATTTTGAAGAATGTTGGTAACTAAACAGTTGACAATGGCCACTAACTTATATAGAAGAAAGAAACTCATACAGGTTTGCAACTACTGGAGGGTGAGTAAATGATGACAGAATTTTCATTTTTGAGTGAACTATCCCTTTAAATGTTTGTTTGTGAGTTTGTCATTCAATATCACACTGACTGTACACTGATGGTTCTAAAAAGGCAAATAGCTTCTGTTTTTTTCCACACTCCCCACCAACCTCTGTGAAAGTATGTAAGTTTGGTGAGCGGGAAGAATATTCCGCAAAAATGGCGGAGTGCTATATGGCAGCAACGAATGGACTGTATCCTATGTAATTATGACAGTGAATTCCACTCAATGAAAATAACAACAAAAATACACAAAATTACTACATACAGTTGCTTTAAAGTTAAAGGGATCATGAAATACTGTTTCAGCTTTCTCGGGGTTAGTTTGCAAAAGTTTTTGCACCAAAAAAATCCAATATTTGTATCATTTTCTTTTCTCATTTTCACTCTCTGTGAAAAACACTAAATTTCAAGGGGTGTTACCTCATGCAGAAACCAAAGTAAAAGCCCACTTCTGTGATTGGCTAACTTCACATATTGCACACCCTTCTTTACAGCATGTTGTGTGTTTGATACTTAAGATGGCAAGCGCTGTGATAGAGCCAAATTTTGAGTCAGATCTTGCAGAAGAAGAAACAACGCAACCATGATTGCAATAGTCTAAGCATGGTAATTGTTTTGCTTGCTTAATTGCTTAATTTTGGTATATAGTTTTAAAAGTACTGTTATTACTTCTCTTGACAAAAGATGCTGCATGTATGCTGGTATGTACTGATTTTGGTAGCAAAACTGAAAATGAAACACGGTGTATTACAAACACACTGCATGAGTAAACATATATGTACTTACTTGCATTGTCTCTGAGGATAGGTTTTGAGTTGTGAAACTTACAGTATGTTTTTAATGTACAGTATCCTCTTGTAAATATCAAGAATATTTTGATTCTCCATTTTGTGACCACCTTTAAAATACATGCTTTATTTTTTCAGGCTATTTTCAGTTTGTTGCATTTGCTGAAATGTTTTCCCATCATTTGCAGTGTGTTCTATGGGATGTGGAGTGCGGTTAATGTCTGTCTCATACAGTTCAGAAACCGAGGCCCATTGCTCGCGCACAGCAGCAGCAGCACTCGGAGTGACAGACTTAACAACCATTTGTGAGACACTAAAACAAGAACCCATGCCGACTAAACACAAAATGAACAGCACTTACCAGTGCCCTAAAGCCTTTTGGGATTGGAGAGGAGGTGGGAAATCAGAACTTTTCTTGTGCCTTTAGACCCATAAGGAATGGCTTGTAGCAATTTGCATGCATGCCCAAAATCTTTCTGAATATATTAGTCATCATATTATAATCTCATCTAGCAGGCCAACGTGCACAGATTTAGCTGGCCAGAAGGTCTCTGGTGTCTGGCTTTTGTTAAAGAACAATTTTGGTTGATGATTAATTATGAACAACTTGTTATAAGCGCATTGCTGACTCTACATTACAAAACTATTAGGTCTCCTTTTCTAAACACATACAGCTGATTTCCCTGTAGAAATGAGAGGTGGTATTGTTAAAAGACGTATGGGATTTCTTAACTAAAACTGCGTGTTTGGTGTAGTGGCAGTGGAAAATATGTTCAATAAGTATTACTGAATTAATGTAATGCAATGACATGAGCACTGAGGATTCAGTAATAATTATTTATTTAGCTGATGTTTTAATTTAAAGCATTAAATCATTAAATAACATTTAAAAAGTGATTCAGTCATGGAGCACATATATCTCAATGAACCATTCTCAGCCAAAAAAGCAATATGCACCAGATGTATTGTTTATAGTCCAAACGTACCGTATATGTAATGTGTGTATATGACCCTTTTCATCTCTTGTGTTTTTTTTTCATTTTTTTTTAACTTGGTTCATTTAATATGGCCCATAAAATGTTATAGACCATTAAAAATACCCACAAAAAGAATGGAAGAAGTGTTCAATTCAAGACAATGATCCTAAAACTGCACTCTTTGAGCATATCCTATCCAAAAATGGTTCTAACTACACAAAACAATAATCAGTCATCTAATGCAACAAATCACTCTACCTGCGGCCACAGGATTCACAAACAATTACGAGTAGTTTATATGAGCTGTTATATGAGCGAGACATTGATTTGTCTGAGAGGCGGTGGATTGATTGTGCAGTTGCGTCCATGCAGACTGAGGTAATGGTTTAACTACAGGAGGAGAGAGAGGAATAGAGGTGAACAAAAGATATATTGTATTGCTGAGGCCACAATGAGATACTTGCAGTCTGGCTACCCTGGAGTGCTGAATTTATTTGACGTTGTGCCCCTTTTAACTTTCCTTAAAATACAGCATGTACCCAAACAACTGGGCAATTGTACAGATATAACAAAAAACAAAACAAATTCTTTGGTTTTCCAGCATCTTTCATGTATTTGGACCCTTTCCAACAATGACTATGATTTTGAGATCCATCTTTTCACACTGAGGACAAAAGGTTCAAACGGTTACTGATGGTCCAGAAGGAAAAATGATACATTAAGAGCCAGGGGTGTACACTTTTGAACAGAATAAAGATATGTACATTTTTCTTATTTTGCCTAAATATCTTTTATTTTCCATTTTGTACTGCCCTTCAGAAGCTACAGAAGATACTTACGTTTCTCAGAAGACAAAAGTTAAATTTGCCCTTATCTTCAAATTCAAAAAAGTTTTCACGTCCAGGCTCTAAATGCATCGTGTTTCCTTCTGGAGCATCAGTGAGCATTTGAACTTTTTGAAATAGTTGCATGTAAGTCCCTCAGTTGTCCTCAGTATGAAAATATGGATCTCAAAATCATACAGTCATTGTTGGAAAGGGTTCAAATATGCAAAAGATGCCGGAAAACTAAAGAATTTGTGGGACCTGAAGGACTTTTCTGAAGAACAGTGAAGAACAGAGTTTAACTGTTCAGGACAACCAAGAGACTCATGAACAACATCACAAAAAAAAAATAATAAAATAAAATTCTGTCATTAATTATTCACCCTCATGTTGTTCCAAACCCGTAAGACATTCGTTCATCTTCGAAACACAAATTCGAGAGCTTTCTGACCATGCATAGACAGCAACGGAACTGACACATTCAAAGCCCAGAAATGTAGTAAAGACATCATTAAAATAGTCCATATTAGGAAGCTACGAGAATACTTTTTGTGCGCAAAGAAAACAAAAATAACGTAGTTTCTCGCAGCTTCATAAAATTATGGTTGAACCACTGATGAACTATCCCTTTAAGAATCAGGCATACAGGTGCATCTCAATAAATTAGAATGTCGTGGAAAAGTGCATTTATTTCAGTAATGCAACTCAAATTGTGAAACTCGTGTATTAAATAAATTCAATGCAAACAGACTGAAGTAGTTTAATTCTTTGGTTCTTTTAATTGTGATGATTTTGGCTCACATTTAACAAAAACCCACCAATTCACTATCTCAACAAATTAGAATACTTCATAAGACCAATAAAAAACATTTTTAGTGAATTGTTGGCCTTCTGGAAAGTATGTTCATTTACTGTATATGTACTCAATACTTGGTACGGGCTCCTTTTGCTTTAATTACTGCCTCAATTCGGCGTGGCATGGAGGTGATCAGTTTGTGGCACTGCTGAGGTGGTATGGAAGCCCAGGTTTCTTTGACAGTGGCCTTCAGCTCATCTGCATTTTTTGGTCTCTTGTTTCTCATTTTCCTCTTGACAATACCCCATAGATTCTCTATGGGGTTTAGGTCTGGTGAGTTTGCTGGCCAGTCAAGCACACCAACATCATGGTCATTTAACCAACTTTTTGGTGCTTTTGGCAGTGTGGGCAGGTGCCAAATCCTGCTGGAAAATGAAATAAGCATCTTTAAAAAGCTGGTCAGCAGAAGAAAGCATGAAGTGCTCCAAAATTTCTTGGTAAACGGATGCAGTGACTTTGGTTTTCAAAAAACACAATGGACCAACACCAGCAGATGACATTGCACCCCAAATCATCACAGACTGTGGAAACTTAACACTGGACTTCAAGCAACTTGGGCTATGAGCTTCTCCACCCTTCCTCCAGACTCTAGGACCTTGGTTTCCAAATGAAATACAAAACTTGCTCTCATCTGAAAAGAGGACTTTGGACCACTGGGCAACAGTCCAGTTCTTCTTCTCCTTAGCCCAGGTAAGACGCCTCTGACGTTTTATGTGGTTCAGGAGTGGCTTAACAAGAGGAATACGACAACTGTAGCCAAATTCCTTGACACGTCTGTGTGTGGTGGCTCTTGATGCCTTGACCCCAGCCTCAGTCCATTCCTTGTGAAGTTCACCCAAATTCTTAAATCGATTTTGCTTGACAATCCTCATAAGGCTGCAGTTCTCTCGGTTGGTTGTGCATCTTTTTCTTCCACACTTTTTCCTTCCACTCAACTTTCTGTTAACATGCTTGCATACAGCACTCTGTGAACAGCCAGCTTCTTTGGCAATGAATGTTTGTGGCTTACCCTCCTTGTGAAGGGTGTCAATGATTGTCTTCTGGACAACTGTCAGACCAGCAGTCTTCCCCATGATTGTGTAGCCTAGTGAACCAAACTGAGAGACCATTTTGAAGGCTCAGGAAACCTTTGCAGGTGTTTTGAGTTGATTAGCTGATTGGCATGTCACCATATTCTAATTTGTTGAGATAGTGAATTGGTGAGTTTTTGTTAAATGCAAGCCAAAATCATTACAATTAAAAGAACCAAAGACTTAAACTACTTCAGTCTGTGTGCATTGAATTTATTTAATACACAAGTTTCACAATTTGAGTTGAATTACTGAAATAAATGAACTTTTCCACGACATTCTAATTTATTGAGATGCACCTGTATGTTAAGTCAAGTCAAGTCACCTTTATTTATATAGCGCTTTTAACAATACAGATTGTGTCAAAGCACTTAACAGTATCAAATTGGAGGATAGAGTGTCAGTAATGTATAATAATAAGATTAAACACTCAATTTTCAGTTAAAGGCATTTCATTATTGAATTCAGAGATGTCATTGTCTAGCTCAGTTTAGTTTAAATAGTATCTATGAAATAAAATTGACGTTAATCGTAAAAAATTAAGTGTCCCCAACTGAGCAAGCCAGAGGCGACAGCGGCAAGGAACCAAAACTCCCTCTGTGACAGAATGGAGAAAAAAACCTTGGGAGAAACCAGGCTCAGTCGGGGGGCCAGTTCTCCTCTGGCCAGGATATTATTATTTATTTTTTTACTTATTGTTTTAATTAAATGTTAAATGTATAAATGTATTATATTTCTATTTTTATATTGTTGCAATTTCTAACAATAATAGTTTTATGTAGTTAGGTATTTTATTATATTTATAGTTATTTTGTTTAATTTTAAGTTCTATTGTATTTAAGTCGAGGTCTTCACTGGGGATATGTCCCCGGGGCTCATCCAGGTGTCCGGCCTCCACTGACGATCAGGGTCGCAGACATCATCTCCCGGCGCCGATCCACCATCTGATCCGGACACGGACTGAGAAACAGAATAATAAAGAAACAGACAAATATTACCGTAGATGCCATTCTTCTTACGATGTAACGAGTACATCGTGTGTTATGAGGAGTGTTCCCGGTTCCGGTTGATCTAATTAATGCAGCCTAACAATCCTTTAAGGGATTTGAATAATAGAAGTGTATTAGTGTGTTATGTGTAAGCCAGGTTAAAGAAATGTGTCTTTAATCTAGATTTAAACTGACAGAGTGTGTCTGCCTCCCGAACAGTGTTAGGTAGATTGTTCCAGAGTTTAGGCGCTAAATAGGAAAAGGATCTGCCGCCCGCAGTCGATTTTGATATTCTAGGTATTATCAAATGGCCAGAGTTTTGAGAACGCAGCAGACGTGGAGGACTATAATGTGATAAGAGCTCGCTCAAGTACTGAGGAGCTAAGCCATTCAGGGCTTTATAAGTAATTAACAAGATTTTAAAATCTATCCGATGTTTGATAGGGAGCCAGTGCAGTGTTGACAGAACCGGGCTAATATGGTCATACTTCCTGGTTCTAGTAAGGACTCTAGCTGCTGCATTTTGGACCAACTGTAGTTTATTGATCAAGCGTGCAGAACAACCACCCAGTAAAGCATTACAATAGTCTAACCTTGAGGTCATAAACGCATGAATTAGCATTTCTGCATTTGACGTTGAGAGCATAGGTCGCAATTTAGATATGTTTTTGAGATGGAAAAACGCAGTTTTACAGATACTAGAAGCATGGCTTTCAAATGAAAGATTGCTATCAAACAGCACACCTAGGTTCCTAACTGATGAAGAAGAATTGACAGAGCAGCCGTCAAGTGTTAGATAGTGTTCTAGGTTATTACATGTGGGGTTTTTAGGTCCGATAATTAACACCTCTGTTTTTTCAGAATTTAGCAGTAAGAAGTTACTAGTCATCCAGTTTTTTATATCGACTATACATTCCGTTAGTTTCTCAATTTGGTGTGTTTCACTGGGCCGTGAAGAAATATAGAGCTGAGTATCATCAGCATAACAGTGAAAGCTAACACCATGTCTCCTGATAATATCTCCCAAGGGTAACATGTAAAGCGTGAAAAGTAACGGCCCTAGTACTGAGCCTTGAGGTACTCCATACTGCACTTGTGATCGATATGATACCTCTTCATTTACTGCTACGAACTGATGGCGGTCAGATAAGTACGATTTGAACCATGCTAAGGCACTTCCACTAATGCCAACAAAGTTTTCTAGTCTATTCAAAAGAATGTTGTGGTCGATAGTGTCGAATGCAGCGCTAAGATCCAGTAGAACTAATAAAGAGATACAACCACGATCAGATGATAGAAGCAGGTCATTTGTAACTCTAATGAGAGCAGTCTCAGTACTATGATACGGTCTAAATCCTGACTGGAATTCCTCACAGATACCATTTTTCTCTAAGAAGGAATATAATTGTGAGGATACTACCTTTTCTAGTATCTTTGACAGAAAAGGGAGATTTGAGATCGGTCTGTAATTAACTAGATCTTTGGGGTCAAGTTGTGGTTTTTTAATGAGAGGCTTAATAACAGCCAATTTGAAGGTTTTGGGGACATATCCTAATGACAATGATGAATTAATAATAGCCAAAAGAGGATCTATGACTTCTGGAAGCAGCTCTTTTAGTAGTTTAGATGGAATAGGGTCTAACATACATGTTGTTGGTTTAGATGATTTAACAAGTTTATACAATTCTTCCTCTCCTATAATAGAGAATGAGTGGAATTGTTCCTCAGGGGATCTATAGTGCACTATCTGATGCGATACTGTAGCTGACGGCTGCATGGTTACAATTTTATCTCTGATAGTATCGATCTTGGAAGTAAAGTAGTTCATAAAGTCATTACAGCTGTGCTCTTGGGAAATGCCAACACCTGTTGATGCTTTATTTTTCATTAAATTAGTGACTGTATTGAATAAATACCGGGGGTTATGTTTGTTTTCTTCTAGAAGAGATGAAAAGTAATCAGATCTAGCCGTTTTTAATGCTTTTCTGTAGGATAGGGTACTTTCCCGCCAAGCTATACGAAATACCTCTAGTTTTGTTTTCCTCCAGCTGCGCTCCATTTTCCGGGCTGCTCTCTTTAGGGTGCGAGTGTGCTCATTATACCACGGAGTCAAACTGTTTTCTTTGATCTTCCTTAAGCGTAAAGGAGCAACTGTATCTAAAGTGCTAGAAAAGAGAGAGTCCATAGTTTCTGTAACATCATCAAGTTTTTCTGCGCTGTTGGATATGCTGAGGAATTGAGATAAATCAGGAAGATTACTTACAAAGCAGTCTTTTGTGGTAGAAGTGATGATTCTACCATACTTGTAACAAGGAGTAGAATTTACAGTTTTAGCTATATGGAGTTTACACAAGACTAGATAATGATCTGAGATATCATCGCTTTGCTGCAGAATTTCAACACCACTAACATCAATTCCATGTGACAGTATTAAATCTAGAGTATGATTTCGACAATGAGTAGGTCCTGAAACATGTTGTCTAACCCCAATAGAGTTCAGAATGTCTATGAATGCTGATCCTAATGCATCTTTTTCATTATCGACATGGATATTAAAATCACCAACAATTAAGACTTTATCTGCAGCCAGTACTAACTCAGATAGAAAATCTGAAAATTCTTTAATAAAGTCTGTGTGGTGCCCTGGTGGCCTGTACACAGTAGCCAATACAAACATCACAGGGGATTTATCACTAACACGTGTTTCTCTAGATAATGTTATACGCAGCACCATAACTTCAAACGAGTTATACTTAAAGCCTGCCCTCTGAGAAATACTGAGAATATTGCTATAAATTGTAGCAACACCTCCCCCTTTACCTTTTGGACGTGGCTCATTTTTATAGCAGTAATCTTGGGGGGTAGACTCATTTAAAGTAATGTATTCATCTGGTTTTAGCCATGTTTCTGTCAAACAAAGCATATCTAGCTTATGGTCAGTGATCATATCATTTACAAATAGTGCTTTTGTAGAAAGGGACCGGATATTCAGTAAGCCAAGTTTTATCAATTGTTTCTCTGTATTGTAAACATTTTTTATTTGTTGAACATCAATTAAATTGTTACTATTACTTTGGTTTGGACGTTTTCTGTATTTTCTAGTACGGGGAACAGACACAGTCTCTATAGTGTGATATCTAGGTGAAGGAGTCTCTATGTGCTGAGAATTAACTGACTTCTGTGACGTTAGGCGGCTAGCAGACGGTCGGTTTATCCAGTCTGTCTGCTCCCTGACCTGGGCCCTAGTTAGTCAAGTACGAACTCTAACTTTTGAACGGGGTTATTTTTATAAATTCGGCTATTATTTTCTCTTGTGGACTATATGTGAAATATCTTATTCAGGTCAGTACTAAATAAACAACATGCGTTTTGTAAGATTGCTCTTATTTTGGTAAAATAATTAACATTTTGTCAATGCGAATCTGAAAGTAAAAGCCCACACACATGCATCTTGCACCTTGACAGTCATGTAGTACGTGCGTTCGAAAGAGTTCAGCGGGTAGGCAACAACAAACCTTGGCTAAAAACTTGACGTGCATGAAAAAAGCTTGTTATTTTTGTTCGTATTATCGCTTGTCACGCTGCCAATGCGCAGCTCTTCATAGCCAAATCGAAGGCATTGAGGTATGAATGAAAAAGCGCAGTGTGCACCGCAGCGCTGCTTCATTAGCTATGCGCAAAGATAACGAGTGCCACGGCAGTGCTTGGCCACTGTAACGTTCCGGGAGAGCAGATACCCTAAGCCCCCAAACAAATACAGCCTTAAATTCGACCTCCATAATTTCTCTAATGCAGATTGGAACGTAATTGGTAAAAATATGTACACAGCCTAATCTTTTCCTAGGCTGACAGTGACGAAATGGAGATAAGCATACAAAGATGTCTGGTGAAAGAGGACATTTATAGGCTCCATTAGCATCTATTTTTTTGGTTTCTACAAAATGTTGGTATTTACAGCATTGAATGAAGCTAAAGGAGCGGTTCACCAAAATATAAAAATTCTATTGTCATTTACTCACCCGTATGTTGTTCCTGACCCACAAGTCAGACCTTGACTAACATTTCAATTGAACACAAAAAAAAAAAAAGAAAAAGAAAAATACATTTTCTTCCATAAAGTCATTTCTTCTTCTCTTCATAAATTCCACATTATAGCTTTCAGTGGCAAACAGAACAAAACTGTAATTCTTATTTAGTGATAGAACCTTTGTGTTGGGCAATGGGCAAAAAAGGTTTTTTAGATTATTAAAATGTTCTTCACACCAAATAAAAACAGGCTCTTTTGAAAGGTTCTTTTTTTTTTTTATGGCATCGCTGCGAAAACCCCCTTTTGGAAGCTTAATTTTTTAAAGAGTATTTAAATTCAAAATGACTTGGAAGTAAATGGCAACATTCATTTATGGGTGATCTATCTTATAAGTCTTATTTAGAACAATAAGAAATGAAATCTGACCAGACCCTATCTTTTTCTCAAAGTTACTCATACATTTCCATAAAACATTTTATACTAAGCTCCCATGAGGCCCAGTCTTTTCTTGTTTGAAAAGATACCGTGTGGAGGAACTGTGAGGAATGGTCGTGGAAGTGGTGATGATGATGCATGACAATGGAGATAATGGATCTTTATGATAATATGAAGGGTCTGCGTCTGTATCTGTGTTAAGTAGCAAGGAACTTCCATTTTTCTTCCTATGCTGTGTATTTATAGAACTCCTCTACTATGACAAGCTGCCACTGATGTTTTATTTGCAGGGTTGTAGTAGTAGTACACCTGAGGAGAAAGCTTGCAGTTTAAGATATTTCATGTCGTTAGCATCTGCAACAACCTAATGGAAGCTGAATCAATAAAAAGTCCAACCTTTTACTGATTCAGCTGTCAAAAGTGGTGCGGTTTAAAATGACAAATGCTACTTTTTCAAGCTGTAAGACGCCACATTTATCTTTACAAGAATGAAAACAAAGCTGAGAGAAAGAAGTACAGCCTGTTCAATGCGTTGTACTTTTGTTCACCTTGATGTCGATCACTCAGCTGCATGATGCAACATTTAAAATGTATTTCCAAAATATTTCCAGTGGACATAAATGAATAAAAAATGAATTTAAAAAAACATGGGTTGTGAAAATCAGATATGATGTGGGACTTTAGTACAGCCTTGTTTTTGATGTCAAAAGAAATATGGTATCAACCCAGACTAAAATCGATATACCCTTTTTTTTTCCCGCAAAATGAGTTGAGGATGTTTTGGGGCTGGCTTTGCGCAAGTTACTTAGCCTGGTTGTGGCGTAAATGTGCACTAAGTTATTATTTAAACTACTAACTACTGAATATTTGAGTGTTATATCATTACACTTTGTCGAAACAACATATCAGACTAAATTAAATCAGACAATACTTAAGCCTAGTCCTAGACCAAAATGTAAGTCTTAGCTGTTTCAACTGAAATAAACTTGCACTGACTGATCTTAAAATATATCAATGCCTTTGTTTTGTCTCAAGATGCACCCCCAGTAATGTTTTTTCTAAGCGTGTTTATAAAAATTACTTAAATGTCCTAACTGAACTATGGCCTAATCCTGGCTTAGTCTAAGCCCTGTCTGTGAAACTGGGCCTTTAGGTAATTACTGAATAAATTACTTTAATGGTTTAATTTACAGACACATATGATATACACTTGTTTACATTTTAAAATATGTACATTTCTATATATTAAAATATATTTTCCATAGGGAAAAAATATATTCCATATTTTTTTTATAAAAAAAAAATAAATAAATAAAAATAAAAATCAGACAAAAGACAAATGTTCAAGGCTGTGTAGCCTATACTTAACAGCTTAAGTGAAGGAAAGTAGGCTACTGCAATCCCATTAAGCATTGCAAATGACATTAAGGACTGCAAAATACTAATATATTTATACAAATTAAGTATTTTAAGAGTGTAGGGAGACAGACTCGATGACAAAATTTGCAGTGCCTCATGGGAATTTTTCTTTGGCACAATTTGCTCGCCACAACTCTCTGATTGGTGGAATTTTATGGGTAATGTAGTTTTCACCTTGAATTCCACTGTTTAACATGATTATTTTAAAAATAATGCAAAGAGAAAAAAGCATATACCACCGAGTAATATCTACACATCAGGTCTGTTATCATTAAATATTAACTTCCCTATGTAGAAAATGAATGAAGTTTTTACTTGGGGAACTGTTACACTATTATATTGTTCCTAAAAATTCTTTACATATTTATTCATACAAATTATTGATTATACACGTATACATTTCAAAGGAAATTTCATTTATTCTGGTTGAAAGTTCCAAGATGCAAATGAAGCATGAAACATTCTCTGCATTCTCTGCATTTGCATTTAGCAGACGCTTTTATCCAAAGCGACTTACATTGCATTCAAGTTACAGTTTCTACATTTTATGTAATTCTCTTGCTTTCCCTGGGAATCGAACCCATGACCTTGGCGTTGCTAGCACCATGCTCTACTAGTTGAGCTACAGGAAAGCTCTTCAACACTACCTCGATTCACAGATTTGAAGGTTGCTTATTGGATCTACAAAGATAAAAATCATATTACTCGACTGCACATTATTTAAAGGTGAGCTTATGACTTATGAACGTTAAGAACAAATAGTGCAACCATACAAAGTACAGAGTTAGTTACAAACTAGTTACTAAGCCATACAGTGTGAACTTTCTGTCCCAATTTAAGAAAGAGTTCACGAACAACTGGTACAAACCGTCTACCCTGGTGAGGACTAATAAGCTCAAGTCTTATATCTAAGAATAAAAGCTGGTACGCATCCACAAATTTTGCACCACTGTAGCATTAGATATCACACAGTCAGCGAATCTGTGATCATTTGCTCAAAGTATGTGTCCCAATTTCTATTCGCCACAAAGGCAGATCCAGAGATGTGATGTGTGTCAGTTCAAGAGCTCATCTCAGTGTTTTTCCCGCCCCTATTCTTCCCATTACAGTTCAGCTGGAGGGCTGTAACGATACAGTCAGCGTACGATACATTCGGTGACATATCCAAGCTGACCTCCTCCCACTCATTCCACACAAATTGGTGTTATTGAAATCCGAGCAAACTCGCATTTTTTCCGATACAGACAACCTGTGCAACCTTGCATAATTGAGGCTGATAAATATGTGATTCCAACTAAGAATATTCATCAACTCTGAGCACTTCTGAAATGCACCTGGCAAGAGAACAAATTTGCATTTTCATTCTTTATCGGAATAAAATGTGAATGCATGTCATTAGCCAGGAGAGATGCAATTACAGGGCGAAAGGAGAAAGCCCTCCCACACACATTTTACCTTCCAGTGAGGCATGTCAGAATTAATAAACCTGTGTCTGCAAATGAAAATCCTTGCTAAAACCTGGGACAGGTGACATGTAGTTCCGCTCTTTTCAATGCAAACTAGATTCCAGTAATTTGGTCCATTTAGCGCTCCAATTTCAGCAGGCTAAAGTAAAAGTTGTCGTACGAAAAAGACTAAATAGTCCATTTCACGACGGTTTCCGTTACGATGACCAGCATTACCTGACGATGATGTCTTCTAAACCTATCGTGGCCATTTTCACGTCTATAATTGTGCCTGCCATATGAAGTAGATGCTGAAAAATACAGGAAAAAATGTCTATGCTTTTAATGCCAAAGAAAAGTGACATTTAATGCACTCAAAGACTCAGGAAGCCAGAAGGTTATGCTGAGCCAGTGTGAATTGCAAAGGGAAGGAATGTCAAAGGCTTTCAATTGCACAAATGAGTTCTAATGCAAAGGGTGAAGGTCATTGTGCCGTTCAAAAATCACACATTAGATCTCACTGAGGAGAGATACATTCATCAAGACTGCCAAAGGGATAACATGTTTCTTTCAAGTACATGATCGCCGGAAACCTGCACTGAGATACTGACATTAAATAGAGCATAATGGTAAATGTAAAAAGAAATCAACTACTACAAGGAAGAGCGTAAGAGATATATTTTCTGTTTCAGAAGGAGAGAAAACATGACATAAAGCAACAATATGGCTGACATTGCTGTGGCTGGATTAGAAGGTGGATTTGTTTCTGGGCTGTACACTTCTAAGACGAAGGCTGTGATAGACTTTGAAATGTTTTTTTTTTATTATTTCTTCTGGTGCAAATATGGAAAATGTACTAAAATCACAAAGAGGGCGCACTGTTGAGCCTGGAGGAAGGTGGTGGGCTCCAGCAGGGATGAAGGTCCTAAGGCAGGGAGGGCAGTTTGTTTCTCACACTCCCTCTAACAAGTTACAACATCTTCCTCTTCTCAAATTCCTGCAGAGAACAGGGAAGAGTAAACAGGGGTCAAACAAACATGATCGGCAGGGGCTGGGAGCAGGGTCTGCCTTCGATGCGTCCATAGCAGGGGTCAGTTATGCAGTTAGTTTTGTTTGAGTCAACATAGTTTTCTGCCATGATTTGTTAACATTTGCTGTATTGATAAAGAGTTTACTGTGCATAAATTGCTGAAATTCAACACAAAGAATAATTAATTATAAGGAAATTGAGTGAAACATAAAAAAAAAAGAGAAAAGCAAAATTTGCAGCAAAAATTTAAAGTGCTGTTTAAAATGTACTTTTTTATTTGAATTATTAAGGCTGTTTATAATAAGTAAATTGCTTTGAGAAGCTTCTTTTAAAAGCGCAATATAAATTAAAGACCACTTTTATCATTGAAACAACAAGAAAAGTAAAATGAAATGGATTTAAAAGGCAGTTCACATTAAAAATGAAAATGCAGTCTTTTTCTGTTCCAAACCTATGAAATTCATTTCTTTAATGGAACGTAAAAATAATGATGTTCTTTTTCATAAAATAAAAGAGGATGAGGATCAGAGACACAACAGGACAAAAAGACTACTTTTGTGTTTCAAACAAGAAAGGAACTCATGCAGGTTTATAACAACTTGATGATAGAATTTTATAAAATTTTATAGAAAATTATTTGGTGTTGCTTATATTTTGTGTCCCTCAGGCTATGACACGCTGATAACTAGCTACTAAAGTGACTCTTTTCCCTTCTACCAGAATGATTTTTATTTTTCATCAAGTCTGGAAACCATTCGTTGGAAATTTGGTTTGTATCGTATTTGTTTCAGATGTTTTGATATTTTCCGTATTTTAGGAGAAAATGCCACTCTGTTTTGACCTTGCCTGTTGCACAAAATCTTTCATTGCTGATACACACACACACACACACACACACACACACACACACACTAGATTTTTCAAATGTGGAAGTTCCAACAGCTGGAAAGCCCTCTGCATTAAATAGAAAATAGCTCTGTGAATTTCAGGATTTAAGGCCGTATAAAGGTTAAATCACACAGAAAAAAAAACATTTACAGAAGCTGTGGGTAAACACATGCATTGTATGATACAAAGACAAATGTAGATTGTTCCAGTCAGGAATAGCTATTTACATAGTTAATTTACAAAGGCTTACAGCTACAGGGTGATGCATTGTGCTTTTGAAAATGCATTTTCCTCAACTAAGGGTGACGGAATGGTGCATTTCTGAGAGAATTCCCTTATGCAAATGTCATGTTTCAAAAACGAGGATGCACAGGTTTATCTGGAAAAATAGTTGAAGCTCTACTGCCATCTAATGGTCAAACAGTGCCTTGTCTGCTGCAGACTGAAATAATATAGATTGCAGGAAATGGTCTCGAGTAACAACAAGAAATTAAGTATTTGCTGTGATTACATCATTAGTAAAAAGCGAGGGGAAAAAGAATGAAAGTGTGATTAGTGATTGGGCTGGGTGTTTTATTGAACATTCACAATATATTACCAAATACTTTGTGATATGATTTAAGCATCATTGTGAATATTGATTTAAATGTACATTTTTTGGTTGTTAATGTTTCTAAAACTGTGAAGCGTTAAGACAAATAGTTCAAACTGGCTGTGTAAATGAAGATTCAAAACTGATTCAAAAGTTTGTATCATCACTCAAAAATCTTTACAGAAGTGACCCAGTGTGGCATTTAATATTCTTTAATATAAATATCGCTGTAAATTACTCTGCATTGCTATTTTAACAATGCATTTAATACTAACGTGCTAAAGCTGAAAACTGTGGGATTTGAATGATTTTTTTTATCAAATATATAGTAAAAACAGTAATATTGTGAAATATTATTACATAACTTTTTTTTCTATTTTAATATTTTGTAATATGTAATTCATTCCTCTAATGGCAAAGCTGACTTCTCAGCAGCCATTACTCCAGTCTTCAGTGTCACATGATCCTTCAGAAATCATTCTAATATGCTCATACGCTGCTAAATTTTAAAAAGGTTAAAAACATTTGCGCTGCTTAATATTTCTGTGGAAACCTTGACCTTCAGGATTTCAGGATTTCTTTCAAGCTCAAAAGAACAGAATTTGTTTGAAATAAAAACCTTGTGTAACATTTTATGTCTTTACGGTCACTTTTGATCAATTTAAATGCGTCCTTGCTGAATAAAGCCATTAATATCTTTAAAAAAATATCTCTGACCCCTGGTAGTGTAACTGTTCTTTATGCTTGCTTAAAAGTGTAAAGATACTACTACTACTACTACTACTTATATTAATAATATATTTTTTTTATTAAAATGATTTTTTACTGTTCTAATTCTTACAATAAATATTTTTAAAACCAATATAATTGACGAGTATTAGCAGTTTATTTAAAAGAATGGTTGTTCTATCTGAAAATTTCAGCACAAATACAAAAATAGAGATCCTGAATAGAGTGAAAAAACTACTAAATTTTTTTGGCTATATCATCCAGGCATAAACACAGATATTAACGGGAGACACAAGGGAGATAAAGGGTTAATATTCAGGTTGGGATTGGGGCAGGTACACCGCGAGTGAGTTGCCTCCGTATGCATGCGCGTGTTAACATGGAGGAAAAGCGGGGAAACACACAATCAAGTTTGAGGCATGTGTATGTGCCATCATTATTAAATCGGCCAATGAGATAAACACAGATGTATGAACACAATGGGCTGCAAAATTAACAACCAGCCAGAGTGTTTTTCATCATTACTCCCAATGATTACAAATTAGAATCTGGGGTGTGGTGGAAGAGGAGAGAAAATGGTATTGATGCAGAGGAAAGAGCGTTTGCTAGCGCTGATAATGAAAGGCTAAAATGATGAATGAGTGTAATACACGCTTTCACTTTTTATACATCTTGTTAAAACTCCTGGCTGTGATAAATTGAGATAAAGAGGCAGAGCTGCTAACTCACCAATATAAATGGAGCTTTGTTCATTTCCTCTCTTGCGGTGTAGCTTTCTATTGAATATCTTACGGTAAAAACTGCTGTGATTGTCTAAGGGGGCCCTTTATATTAGTCACCACTTTGGCCCACAGAATGCTGAATTTTCCAGAGCCGCACAAACCGATAAATCTACTTTAAAAAGAGTTCTCAGCAAACTGACATCACTGTGAGACTTTGAACTAAGAGAAGAAAAAATAAAAAAAACAAATTTTTTACTAAAAAGAATTTCTTTAAGGCTTGCTCTCAGCATGTTTGAGTTTGCAGAACCAAAACCAGCATTGAGCATTTAGTGAGGTAAAACACGAGGTGACAGCTCTGTGGTGACTCTGCCTCTGAGTTACAGCTCACACTGAGAAAAAAAACGGTCTCACCTTGTACATGGTGCTGCCCAGCTGAGCCGGAGACATGCTGACAACGACTCCAGCCGACTGCAGCGCGGCGATCTTCTCTTTGGCACCCCCCTTGCCTCCGGCAATGATGGCTCCTGCATGCCCCATTCTCCTTCCAGGAGGGGCTGTCAAGCCAGCAATGAATGACACCACAGGTTTAGCATTGGCACCCTAAAGAGTAAAAAACAATGACACAAGTTAAAAGACTTTGAAAAACATACACACACTTTTTTGTTTTGAACAAAATTAATACTTATATACAGTAAGGATGCATTGACAATGTGTCAAGTGACAACACTGACAAGTGACAATGATACTAAATTGACAGTAATGACATTTACACTATTACAAAATGTTTCTATTTCAAATGATGTTTGTGAACTTTCTATTCAAAGAATCTTGTCAAAAGATGTTGCTTGTGCATATTAAGCAGCACAACTATTTTCTATGGAGTGATGGTAAAAAAAAAAATTAGATGGTAAAAAAATAAAAATAGATGGGAGGGAAAAAAAAAATATTTCAATGCTTTTGCTTTTACTTGTAAAATGTTTTCAGTTCCAATGCTTACCACAGGTAGTTTGCTTTCACTACAAAAACATATGCGTTCCTGAGATACTTTGCGTTTACTCACAAAACCTATGCGTTCCCCTGAAATACTTTGCGTTCGCTCACAAAACGTATGTGTTCCTCTGAGATACTTTTTGTTCACTTGCAAATCTCATGCATTCCTCTGAGATACTTCTTTCAAAACCATTTGAAAACTAACTTAGCGACCCCTAACTTCTGTATGGCGTGTGTGTGTGTGTGTTTATAAAGTTAAAATCTTTAGTAAAACATGTCTGTTTTTGTTTGACCACTGCATAATGGTTCTCCATAAAAATAACCATTGGCATAGTGGCGTTAAGTAAGGCCTACAAGAAAAATGTTTTGAGACACAATTACAGGAGGTGAGTCTGTATTTTTATTTCCTCAAAATGCAGTTCACAGACTTGTAAATAAGAGGTAAAGATAAGTGCAGGGGCTTTCAGACGGCGCATACTGCGCTCAAAATTGGCATTAAAAGGGAGTCAGATCAAGGCATGTAAAAGCTTGTGTGGGAGTAAGCAGATGGGCAGACAGTGGCTCGAGTATGTCATTTAATACAATCTCACTTTCATGGTAGGCAATTTGTCATGTCCACGCCAATTAACTGTCATTGCTCATGGACCATCATGCTCAGGTCTGTTTTTCCCTCATTCCCACCATATTCTGTCCTTGTGAATGACATCCTTATTCCAGAGTGGGATGTGGGTTGTCATAATCACAACTGCAGCTGCCAACAATAGCATAAATTGGTAGCCCAACATTTTGGATGTTTTTGGGGACATTTGGACAAGCTTTTTTTAGAAGGCTGAAGCTACCTGGCGTCCCTTTGAACTCAGATGAGGCTCATGTGCCAGCCCCATCATTCTGCATATTTCTCCACTGACAGTCACTGATTTTTTCCCCCAAGCAAATTTTTAACATCTTACAAATATCATATTATAGAAGATATTTTTTAGTTGCATACTTCTGGGTGTTCCAGCATCAGCTGAGCTACTGCCATCACGATCAATAGAAATGCTAATGGCTCATTTTCTCCAGTATTATAGACCTCCTCGGGCTCAAACGGAGCCAGCACTAATTCAGACGTGCTCATTAGCATCTCACAGGAGAGTAGGTTCCTAAACTTCACTGACAATTTTTGATTTCACTAAAAACTTTAAATGGGAACACAAACTTTAGGTGGAGAAGATGAAATGAATGTGACCGCCAGTCAAAGGCAGTCTGACTTAATACTTGATAATCTTCAACTACCCGCTAACATTACAACGCTCCACAGGAGCCGTCTTCGGTTCAAAGCTCAAGCTGTTCATGCTCGGGCAGCCGACTACAGACTAAAGCCTAATCTGGGAAGATCACGATAATGAACTGAGGTAATTATATTTTGCTCATGAACAAAACCTTGAGACAATGTTGGAGTGGAATGCCATCCTTTCATTTTGTACTCATTTTTTTGTTGAATGACAACGGCGTCTTCAGACACTCTCCAGTCAACCCTATTTTGAGCTTGTTTAGCAATTACATGATTCAAAACGGGTCTTAAAGGAACAGTTCTCCCAAAAATGCAAATTCTGTCCTTATTTACTCATCCTTGTTTTTCTATGTAAATTCTTTAATGTAATCCAGAGTGAAACATACTAGCACCGAATTGTCATTTTTGAATAAACGATCCCTTTAAGAGTATAAGTTGAATGTATTTTGCCAGAACAAACCCCAGAAAAAAAGCTGATAGGTATGACACAATTTGTCAGGTTCCAAGTTAACAGTTGGAAAGCTTCCTCTCGATCATTCAGCAGCTCCCAATAGTGTTGTGGTGACTGTGGACTGCAAGTGGATCTTAATTGGCAACGTTCTCTAGGTGACAAATGTTAGCAATAAGCAAAAACAAGCGTGAAGCTGACAAGCACTTGAGAGGAATATTCATATCAATATGCTAATTTGGCTGAAAAGCAATTTTGCAGTTTGCCTTGGCAATTCTGACACAAGGACTTACTGGCGTATACGTGTTGGGAGTTGATAAATTAGAAGAAAAGGGGAAAACAGGGTGCTCGCACCATTATTTACACAACGCTACCACAGCTAATGGAAAGCAAGCATCAGATATGAATCCAGCAGGAAATGTGGGGGCGTATAAATGCACTGTGAAGTTATGGGATTGGACCATGAGCTCTTTGTCACTACTATTATTCCATAAGAAAAACAGACATTCTTCCTAAGCCAGTCTAAAATGGTTCATACAGCAACATAAATCTGACATGACTTTTTCTACAGCAAATAGTTTACAAGCTCCTGTATGGATCGCCGCTTCTATTACCGCCTGGAACCTGATGTATCATCTCTGCCCGCACTTCTTAATGAGACCGGCATGCGTTAAACAGTCTGATCAATTCAGGTCTTGTTAACAGACGAAAAATTTCATAACTGTCAAATACTTCTCCCAAGGCTAAATCCGCCGCATGAAATGTAGCATGACCATGTATTGATCTCCATTATTCACAGCCAAGGCCATGTTTTAAAACTACCTTGTTGAGGTAATGAGAAAAGTTCACCTGAAAGGAGCAATTTCATACAATTTGCAACTAGTCTGCGAAGAATAATTTCCGCCAAATCAATTCTCCCACTAATTTAATTGACAGCCCGGAAAAGAAGAAACTTTCACAGTGCTAATGTGTGCTCAAAGAGCTACACGCTCGCTTTTCTCCAAATACACAAAAGTGCTTAATGGTTTCTGCAGCTGTGAAACTCCTCAACAATTCTGGAAATTGCAGGTTTTGCTATTTCGGTTCAGTTCAAATGTGGCAACAATAAAAATGAGCTCTTTAGCATGGTCTGATTCACAAAATGGAGGAGTGTTTCTTTGAACATCCAAGCACTCACTCCAAAATGAGGCACTTGTCCATGCTGTGAATGTATTCGGAGTGATTTGCTTGATTTTCTTGATTTCCCCAGCGCTGCCAGGCTCTCAGACGTCAGTTCTTCTGTCTGAATCATATCTGGCCGCCTGGGCTCCTCTTGAGAAAATGGACATTTGTACGCCAGTTTGCCACAATCAGCACAGCTGAAACTATTCCATGAGTATTCATTGTGCCACCGCTTGTTGTATTTTATGTCACAGACTGAGATTTCTTCCAATGCAAGACACTTGTTAACACATCAGGCTTCAGTATGACTCTCAAACTGGAAGAATAAATATGACATGGTAAATGATGACACAAACCGAGGCACTGTTAGGAGTGGAGGTCTTTGACTGAGTGCAATCCAGCCTGGCTGGTCCAAAGATCACAATGAAAGCTCAGTAGACTTTCCTTCACAGCCAAAACAGATCAAAGAGCAGCTAGAGGCTGTTTTCTCATTCACAGAAACAATGTGAGCTCCAGGGGCGAGTAGCTCCTGGTAGCAAGGAAAGAGGAGCTCCATGTGTGGTGAGGGTTCCTGTTTGTTGGAGAAAGCTGCCAATATCCAGAAGACGAAAAATCATGTGTACTTCCCAAGGGCTAAGAAAAAAAACGAAGCACTGATTCATGGGCCTAAAAGCGATTCATGAATGAATAACAGTGATTCTTCTCCTTTGAGTGGAGGCGTATGCAGAAGATATTAAAGGACAATTTATCAAAAATAAAATAACCAAACTTGCATAAGATATGCATATGACTTGTGCATTATATTCCAAGTCTTTCGATTCTATAAAATATTTGCGTGTGATGAAGAGACAGAGATATCAAAACTCATTTGCATGTGTTCAAATATGGCACATCTGATGTCATTAATGCCAAATGTCATCATTAGTTTTCAAGTGTCATAAACGATCATACATAATATACTAACTATTTGAACGTGAACGAATTTGAACTGCACTACTGTGGAGATGTTTTTCTTTGAATAATGACTTAAATTTTCCAGTTTCTCACACAAAATTGTTGTGTGACTTCAAAAGACTAAAGTCCTAAAGTCAAATTGACTACTTTTATGATACATTTATCGTGTTTATCATTTTGGAGCAAGACATTCAACGTTTATGAAAAAGATATGGATTTGTATAGAAAAGAGCATTGTGACCATCCTGCTTAACATCTCCTTTTGTGATTAACCGAAGAAAGAATATACATATGTTTGGATGGAAGAACATTTTTGGGTGAACTATTGCTTTAAATTTTCCTCTATACAGCTAAAAAAAATAGTGCAAATATTTTTTTAACTTATCTATTTATGTTTTTTGAACCAATCTCTTCCCAAAAGTAAATTAGTACATAAATAAATAAATTTGCTGTTATAGAAAAATCTGGAGATAGCACAAAGACAAATAAGTTTGCCTTGTGTTACACGAGTGTTAAAAGGTTGAGCTAATATTATGAACCACATTCATATATATAACTTTTAAGTTTAAAAGCATTCTTCCTTTTAGATTTGAACATATGAGAAGCAGCTTACAGAGTTGTGCTGTTTCAGGTACTCTGCCGCATTCTCTTCTGCATCTCCTCCAATCTCTCCAATCAGAATAATGCCCTCAGTTTTTGGGTCCTGCAGGAACACCTCCAGGCAGTCAATGAAGTTAGTGCCATTAAAAGGGTCTCCACCAATACCTGAAAGAAAATACACATTGTTCAAAGATTTCTGTGCACTAAAAACTCTGTAGACTAATAATAATGGATGACTGATTGCTAGTTTTCCATACCAACGCACAACGACTGCCCCAAACCCACTTGTGTCGTCTGATGTACAGCTTCATATGTAAGGGTGCCCGATCTAGATACAATGCCTAAAAAAAGGAAAAGAATAGACCAAGATAAAGATAAATTGCAGTATTATAATTCAATTTGGATTGTTAATTAAACATATTAATTTAGTGCAATTAACTATTACATTAAATAAACGGCCAACAATTGAAATTTACACATTTGCGTACTTAATTGGCAATTGCTCATATATTTGATTAATCCATAGGTATATAATGTAATTAAACATTTTAATTTAACCAAAGAATATCTAATAATTTAATACAACATTTAACAAGCACGAGTCTCTACTTTTCTTTCATTAATTATGTGTTCTGCAGATATTTCCCTGTCTTGACAATTTTCTAGAAAGCAAAAACATAAATTCTAGTACTTTTCAACATATTAATGCACTTTTCCTGCTGTTCTGTCCCTTTGAGCTCTAATTCAACCAGGGAGCAACCAGGTAGTATTTTACCAACAACAACAAAAAAAATAATAATAATTATAATAATAATAAAAAAAAAAAATTTCAAATGTGAAATGTAACCTAATGGGAAAAAAATGTATTGGAAAAGGGCCAACCTTGGCTCAACCATTTCAAGACAGACATTTTATGATATTCTGTATTACAGAAACAAGCACAGAGTTCAAGTCTGAGTAGTACTCTTCAGAACTCTTCAAAAACCTGTGCCATCTGTCTAGTGATTTGACTTGAAACGGCACAGCCCTGCCGTTTAAACTTCCGTGACTGATGACTGATGAGAAGCTATCTGCACCACTCTCTTTTTAGCAGTCTGAACACTGTGCTTCGGTCTACATCTGAGTTCATGTTTGAGCAGAGACATGAATGAACATCCCTGACATGGTGAGAAACTCTAACAAATCCAAGCATTAAAAAGTGTCCATCTCAAATCAAGACCCGCTAGCTCTTGCTTTGATGATTCTTTTATGAACATGAAGACACGAGGTACGCTAGGCTTGTCAAGAATCTCTTAAGGTTCTATTCGATCAGCATGTTATGCTCTGCACTGTCAAAATCTCCTGGAAGGATGACTGAGTTTTCTTTGTCATAAAGAAAGGTGTCATCCAGAGGAGCTCTTACCAATTCTCCCTTTCTTGTGGATGTGTCCAGGCATGATCCCAATTTTGCACTCGCCAGGCTACAAATAGATAGAGAAAAAACACCATTAAAGTTCAGTTTAAATTATACATTTTACTATAGGCAAGTAAAGTTGCAAGCAGAAGGAGTTTAGAGTCAACCCGAATTCAAAACTGACACACTTTAATACACATTCCAGGTATTATTGCGAATGATTCGTTGGTGCACATTATTCCAAAGTTAATATTTTATCCAAATGTAATAACTTGCTTATAACTCAATGCCACCTGTCATAAAATTTTAAGGTCAGTACAATTTGTTTTTGATTTTTTTTTAAGGTTGCATTTATTTAATCAAAAATACAGTAAAACAGTAATATTGTGTAGTAAGTAGTTTTACAACTTAAAATAACTGTTGTCTATTTTATTTTATTTACTGTGACAGCAAAACTAATTTTTTTAGCAGCCATTACTCCAGTCTTCAGTGTCACGTGATCCTTCAGAAATCATTCTAATATACTGATACTTGCTACTCAAGAACATTTATCAATGCATTTCTTAACATTTCTTATTATTATCAATGCTGAAAACATTTGTGCCACTTAATATTTTTGTGGAAAATGTGACATTTTTTTCAGGATTCTTTCATAAATTGAAAGTTCAAAAGAACAGCATTTATTTGAAATAAAAATATTTTGTAACTTTAAAATTGCCAAAAATTTGATCAATTTAATGCATCCTTGCATATAAGGGCTGTGTGATTAATCGAAATCGTCATAAAATCACGATTTGAGCGTGCACGATTTCTACATCGCATTATAGCCCGATTTTCCGATCCCCCGACCTCCCGCAGTATACTATCCGAACCAATCAGAATGCAGCGCGCCTAATTGGAGCGCGAGAACAGAACTGACCGGGCATACACACAAAAATGTAGTAATTACACCATAAATGCATATAATTAAAGTCTACTGTTTCACAGTCAACACATGGCTTTTTGGCTAAATTTAAAACAAGGAAAAATGCACTTTTAGATAAACAAGGCAATAATAGATGGTACTCGTGGAGGTAGGAAAACAAAGTTATATTTATTGAGTTTAAACGTGAATATGTCTATGAAAGATTGTATTATTGTACTGTGATAAAAGAGAATCACAATGCTGAAAAAGCAACGTTTGAATTTGAAATTAAAATAATGGATAAATGTTGTGTTTGTAAACAGCCGTGGATCAGGAGCGGACTGCAAACGCGTCCTGTGCGAAAGCAAAATGAGTACATACTGTATACACACTGCAGAGAGAGTACGTGTGAACGTGGTGCAACAAATCTATTTCAACATCTGAGGCAATGCCACAAAGAGCTCTATGACCAATGCATGGCAAAAAAATCCCTGGACACGGGATTATTTAATTTTTTATTTTTTTTTTGCCATATGCCTGTTGTAGCGACATTTTGTTACAACTTTACTTAGTGATTATTTTGCTTTATGTCTGTTCTAGAGACATGTTACAGCTTTTTGATGAAGCTCTAATTGGTTTTCTTTTGGAAATATGTTTCAAATTCACAATGAATGCATTTATGACTGTAATGCATGTCTGTGTGTGTCAAAATCGTGATTAAAAAATCAAAATCGCAAAATTAATCAAAGAAATCGCGATAGGTTTTTTTTTTGTCCATATCGCACAGCCCTAATATTATATTATATTGTATATGTATATATATATATATATATATATATATATATATATATATATATATATATATATATATATATATATATATATACACATATACATATAAATATACATATATGTATGTATATATGTATGTATGTATGTATGTATATATATATATATATATATATATATATATATATATATATATATATATATATATATATATATATATATATATATATATACACTGTAAACACACACAAAGTTCGCTGTTGAATATCCCATTTCACTTATGACACATGAAACATTCACTATCCAATTTATTTCCATGTTAACTTTAAGCTGGAAAGCTGGAATAATTTCCTACAGTGTTTTACAGTAGGCAAAGAGTAGCTTCGTGTTAGAAATACATCCACAATTTTCCCAACTTCATCCATACACCTTCTCTTCAAAGCATCATCTAGTTGAGTTTCCAAAAACAAAGAAGTGTGGGTACAAAAAAACAACAACATAAGTGCAGTACTTACATTGATGACACCTGGACAGTTGGGGCCGACAAGGCAGGTCTTGCTCTGGCGGAGCAGCTTGTGTTTGACCCGCACCATGTCCTGCTGAGGGATTCCCTCTGTGATACAGACAGCCAGTGGCATCTCTGCGTCAATCGCTTCAATGATGGCAGCTGCCGCAAAAGGGGGCGGCACGTAGATCACGGTGGCATCGGCCCCTGTGCCATCCTTAGCCTAAAAAAAAACAATTAAAGAATCATTTGCAGAACCAGAACACAACTTAGGTCAAACGTCCAATTTTGGGTATTTCAGTTGGGATATATGTTAAAGTGTTTAAACTGATTACACAACTGGCCTCTGGCCTTTAACGCTTCTGTTACTGTTGGTGTCACTTGCGCTAAATAAGTGCCTTTAAAAGTCCCTTTTAAACCCTCAGAGAATCAGAGCAGCTGTCCAAAAAGTAACTGTGGCTCACAGGAGACTGTCAGCAGTCACACAGGCCATTACCTCCTTCACAGTGTTGAAGACTGGCAGACCCAGGTGTGTTTTGCCCCCCTTGCCTGGAGACACTCCTCCTACTAACTGAGAGCCATAGTCCAGAGACTGCTGACAGTGAAAGGTGCCCTAGAGACAGAGAGAGAAAGCAGACATCTTTCAGCCAAGGGCAGAGAAGAATTTGACTAAATGTTCAACACTCTATTAACATTAGCGTAGTCAAATTCTAGTAATATTAAAGGGGACATATAACAAAGAATCATATTTTACTTTTGAGTGAAAGACCTTTACGTACTATGAAAACATACTGTAAGTGAAACACAAAACTTCCTCGCCAGTCCAAAAAGATCATTTGTTGATGGTGATCTACACACTGTTCATTCTAAAAAAGCGGATACTATCATTCCTAAGCACCAAAGGAGCTAAAGAAACATTTGAGTAAAGTGTGTGAAAGTTCACTAAACCTTGAACCTCGGTTGGTTGTGTGAAGCAGCGCTGTTCTGCTATTCTCAGCATTAGAAGGAACAGCTGAAGTTTATTTTTACAAAGGTCCCTGAGTATTATATTCAATTCGATCTTGACCATACAGCACTTTTTTATTGTTTTGTGAACCTGCCACAAATGATGTAATGCAGAAAGATATTGTTAATAAAGAATGTTAAAATCTGTACTGAACCCAAAAACAAACCTGCTGCCAAAGGATGAACAGACCAGAGTGCAAAGGTGGCATTTCTCAAAAGGCACAGCAAAAAAAGAGAGTTTTACTTTAAATGTCAGAGAGTGGGTGCAAAATTGCTTTGAAAAAAATAAATTATAATGAAAAAAAAGTATAAAAATAAACTAAATGGACTTTGAATAAAATAAAATAAAATAAAATAAAATAACCAGGGGTGTGAGTAAAGATATAAGGGACCAATTGAGGACCCTACACACAACACAATACAGTTTACTCAAGAAAACGCAAGAGGACTGTTACTTTGAGAGTAGATTAAGTAACCTTTGTGTCTATTAAATTCTAAATTACATCTGTAACTGACATATGACACGGATTGAGCCCAAACCACTACACAAAGGTAAATCATAGTTTTCAATAATACAAAAAAAGAAAACCAGCTTAAAAGTCATGCATAGCATAATATAGGCACAATTACATGCTTTGCTTGGCTAAAGATTTTTTTAAGTACATACTGATAAATCAATTCACATTCAAGCAGAACATGACAAATTTATCTGTATGCAGCCCAGAACATAGACTTACAAATGTAATTTTATTATGTGATGCACTTTAAAATCAATGAAAATGAAAATTACTATTTCCCTATGATTAGGGATTTGAACAGTCAGTGGAAATTGTACATCATGAACTTTAACCTTCCTTCCCCACTACGTCCATGTTAATTATTACAAATTATTTTGAAACATCGCAGATAAGTCCAAAGACAAGGGTCGCCAGTACCAAGTCAATATCTACCACTGTAATATTACAAATATAATTAGAAAGAATGGGAAATCTGGCACGTTTTCGATCCATTTCCCCTCAGAGTGTCCTCTTGCCAACTTTTCCACCATCATTTGTTCTCATGCTTTCATTAACACTGAAGTGCCGTGCTAACTTTGCCGTTTTTCCTGAACGCTGCCTCCGTTAACAGTGTGGCGATTAATTTGAGGTATGGTTTGCTTATGTAGCCGTACAGCAAAGTTAATATGCCGTGATGACACTCTAGTCATTCCTCATCCCCTTCTAATTATAATGAGTGTTCATTAAAACTTCATCTAATAACCCTTTATTATAGTAAAGAGTCATTCAAAAGAGGGTGAAAGAGAGCGAGAGAAATACAATGAGAGATAGGACATAAATCACAGGGGGTAAGAAAAGCAAGGTTATTGGATTCTGGAGCCAGCAGTTTTAGCAAAGTGCCTATGGACAGACGTCAATCCTTATCTAATAAAATAAAGCAAGAATGGATAGTACATTTAAAAACCAACTCATGTATAACAGTATGCTTTTAAGTGGCCATATTATATCTAATATGAAAAATTATTTATTTTATTCATTTAATATTTTAATTTATAAATTATCTTATTTGTATTTATTATTATTATTATTATCACCATCATCATTTCCAACATCATCGTTTCTTTTTTTGGCATCAAAACCCACTTTGCTCTCAAAATGTTGTGCCCACAAACATTATTACAAACAAGGAAGAAATAATGATCACTGTAGCCTACAGATCCTTAAAATGTTGCATCAAAATTATAAATGCTATTTTGGGGTTTCATAAGCATGCAGGCTTTACATCAAATTCATCTGTGTTCTGTGACTCACTGTTTGCAAAACTGGATTTATCCACTTTTAAATATTATGGGTCAAATAAAACCTTGGCTTTATCAACAGCATCTGTGGGATTATGTAAATTACCACACAAAATTATTTTGAGTCTCTCAGTTTAAAAAAAAAGAGAGCATCAAAATGACATTTATTTTAGAACTTTGACAGAAAAAAATGACAGAATTTGAAAGCTGAGACTTTGTTTCATAGTGTAAAAAAATAATAATAAAGCACAAAGCTTATTGTGATTATTGGATGTCAGTAATATTATAATATCATCTGTAACTGACATATGACACGGATTGAGCCCAAACCACTACACAAAGGTAAATCATAGTTTTCAATAATACAAAAAAAGAAAACCAGCCTAAAAGTCATGCATAGCATAATATAGGCACAATTACATGCTTTGCTTGGCTAAAGATTTTTTAAGTACATACTGATAAATCAATTCACATTTAAGCGGAACATGACAAATTTATCTGTATGCAGCCCAGAACATAGACTTACAAATGCAATTTTATTATGTGATGCACTTTAAAATCAATGAAAATGAAAATTACCATTTCCCTATGATTTAAAAAAATAATAATAATAAAGCACAAAGCTTATTGTGATTATTGGATGTCAGGTGTGCAATAAATAATGCTCAGTGAAGATTTGTTCATGCATAAACTAAAAACAGCATTAGTTCATCAAAAATGAGAAATCGATATTGTAAATCCAGCACTGACATCCGCACAGCTGACATGTTTACCTGTTGCAGTTTATTCACATTGTGTGCATGAAAAAGACACTTTCAAATCTCACCATCAGAGAATGCTTATTAAATGTCACAGTTTTGGTCAATCATTTAAGTCTATATATAATTCTTTATGGTCCATTATGGTGAGAAGATAATCAAGTTTAAAATACAGTGAGTTTTACTGCTGTTGCTCAGCCAGTTACTCTCACTCAGGCAAGCCACAACCATCGAGACTCCATGCAAATTAGTGACTAAATGAAGAAGAGGTGAGCCTTTTCAGATATCTGGGCTTCTGTGGGGAACACAGACTGTGCCTACTCACCTGTTTTCCTGTGAAGCCTTGACAGATGACCTTGGTGTTCTTGTTGATGTAAAGGTTCTTCCTGTTGCCAGTATAACAGTGTCTCACCCCAGCCTGCTGCACTGCAAATACAAACAAACAGCAGTGGAATAAGAACCAAGAATCACTAATCACACCTATTAATCCTTTTTAAAACCATTTTTAAATTTCTTAATGAAGTCAGCATGAACAATTGTTGCAGTTTCTATTAATACTGGATTTTATTTCCGTCTTCATAGTATTTTCTGGGTATAGTAAAAAGTACAGTATGCAAAGTATGGCAGTGAGAGAGAAGTTAGTCAACACTACTTTCTGTGAGCTTATTGACAGACACTTGAATTGCACAAGAGAAGAGTTTAGAGAACCAAAAGTTTCAAAAGTGGCAATACTCTTTTCACAGATTACAGAAAAAAAAAAAAAAAAAAAATTACAGCTCTGACCATTTTGATTTTCTATTATATTACTTTTAAGAGAGAAAAAAACTTAGGATTTAAAGTGTTATGCACTGATGACAGCAAAGTACAAGCAACCACACACAGCATGACATACTAGTCCTCATGCATTAACACCTGTCAACTTGTGTTCAGCAGAATTATAAAGAATACTGTCACCTTAGATGAGGATATGAGTAAAATATTGATCATAACTGCAGCAAAGGCACATGCTCTATCTCTTCCAACATATAAAAAAGCACTTAGTTACATTAAATACTACAGCTGTCAGTCTGCAACTTTTCAAGTTCACTACCATGGCTCTATTAAATACATTTTAATAAGTTAACCTCGCGATGAGTTTGAAATTAAGCATATTTGCTGTTCACTGTTAAATATGTTACACGGATTACACCAACAGCATTAGCATTAGCTAACTGTGAGTGTTTAATGAAAATAACAAGAGATAAATGACTCTAACGTGCACAATAGCGGATGCAGCAATGTCAAAACAAAGACAGCGATGTGTTTCAAATGTAACAACACTTGTGTCAGTTTTACTTACAGAGCAACCGGGCAAACAACCTGCTGTGAGACATCTTCGGTCATTCACCAATGACACCGGACAGACATGGGCCTAAACGTCAGCGCACATAGTAGTCCTGCTAGATGCCTGAAGGGATAGAAACGCCTTCATAAAGCGTAAATAACGTTAAACACACCATGGAATTAAATGTGACTTTAGAAATAAATTTAGCTCAGTGTTTTAAATCAATCCATGAAAACGGACATTATTTGCTCAAAAGCGCAAGGAATGTTGGAGAATGTTGTTCTTTCATGACTGCCTTGAATAATATAATATAATATAATATAATATAATATAATATAATATAATTATATGTAATCAGAAGTAAATTATTATTATTATTATTATTATTATTATTATTATTCTTTGCACCATTACACCACAGAAAGTGACACTGTACAAAGTATCCATTTATATCCATATTTTATTTTTGTTTTTGACAGCAGTTTTTTTTTCTTTTCAATTTTGCGAGAAAAACAGGAAAAATGAAAGCAAATAAGACGCTGATCCATATTGTTTAATCTTGTTTATAAACTGAAAAAATATGGCTTAGCTTTAGTCCATTTTCTTACATGAATATGATACTTTCCTAGTAAAATAAACAGACGTATGATAAAATAATACTACAAGCAAAAAAAAAAAAAACATGCAATTTGTTTAAAATAATAATAATAATAATAATAATAATAATAATAATAATAATAATAATTAAAACTTAAAGATTCTTGAAAAGTTGAAAAAAATTGAGTATTTACACGAAAAGTTTCTTTTGCAACCCTATACAGTTTGCAAGAATTTCAATATCCAAATTAAATCAAATAATTCAAATAATAATTCAATTCAACTCGATTACTTATGAAGTATTAGTTTGTTATTGTCCAGACTCTTTTTCTGTACAACAGAAAGTAAAGTAAAGAGCCAATAAAACTAAAAGCAAGTGGCGCGGTAAAAGCAGCCAATCGCGCGCAACCAACTCTGCAGATGCTGATTGGTTGACGCTTTTACTGCGCGTCGGGCACTTACGCTTATTCACGGTCACAACTACGTATAATCTTCCTGCCTTGAGCAGCACCTCTTCAGCGAGCGAACGGAAACGGCTACGCAAGTGAACTAACGCCATGACGTACTAAAATGTCCCAGGAAATATCCTGCTGTCTCTCAATTAGACGCGCACAAAGTCATTCAAGATGGTTTTAGAAAGTATCTCCAGGATTATCAAAATACAACTTCCAGCCTACCTCAAGAAACTGCCCCTTCCAGAAACAATCGGCGGCTTTGCGAGACTCACAGGTATTTGTTTTATCACACAAAATGTCACCAGCGTAGGAGGAAAGTTAAGTTAAGCGCGCATGCCTGCATAGAAAGAGTGATGTAACGTTAAGTGTCTCTGTTGTCCGTCTGTTAGACGCTCAGATAACTCATAACTAATTAATTAGTTGGAAAAAATGCAGTTTTAATGATATTCCACCTTCCATGCAAATTCTTGAGAAGATACTCCAGATGCAGTGCCTCATCGCACAAGTGACTCTACTTTCCTATATAAAATATCCACACCAGTGAGTGTCTGTTTTAGAAATACGAAGAACAAAGCATCTGACAGCATTTGCTTTATTAAAATATTATAAAAGATGGCACAATAAATGCACAACTAAATATGTTAAAGCAGCCTGTACAGACACCTAAAATAAGCAACGTTCATTGTATACTGCAACAGTTCATGACAGGTTAAGTTTCACCAATGAACGTGTATAAATATGATAAGTGTGTTAATCATTGAATATTACTTTATCTGTCACTTACCACACTTATTTTTTCCACTGTAAGCTGAAGAGCTCTCACTGAGTAGTTTCTGTTGTCATTGTGATCATTAAGGATACAGCAAACTCTATGATGAGTTGTAACTTTTGATTGTGTCTCAGTTTCAGAGTGGTTGCGGCTCCTGCCATTATTGGGCATTTTGGCTCTGTTGGGTTATCTGACCATCCGGCCCTTCCTGCCCAAGAAGAAAAATCAAAGAGACAGTCTAATAAATCTGAAGATTCAAAAAGAAAACCCTAAAGTGGTGAATGAGATCGACATAGAGGACCTGAGGACTCCAAATGTTTGCTACTGCCGCTGTTGGCGATCCAAAACGGTAGGTGGTTCAATGCCTAAGAGAAGTAGAATATTTTATGTAAAATCTTACATTATTTTATCTGATTTAAATGGCTAATATCATGAGAAACTCTAAAGTACATCAGTGGACTATGAGTATATACTATAAAAGCACCAAAGTCGAGTCAAGTTTTGTATAGCGCTTTTCACAATGCACATTGTTTAGAACAGCTTCACAGAAAATCATGATGTTAATGTTTATAATATCTTAATGCATTAGGGCGATAATATATTTTACATTTTGCGATGATACAAGCAATCAAACAGTAGGAAAAATGGAGAAAGGGGGAAAATGGACATGAAAAAACTAAATTGTCTTGAAAAACATAATTGTATCAACGAAGGAAAATGTATTAGAAAATTAATAAAAAATGAATATGTCCCTTTAAGAAAAAACTGCAGTGAAACTATTAACGTGCATATGTGTGGAAAATGAAAAAAATATGTGTGAACTTCCTCTTTGTAAGTGTCATTTTCTCAAAAGCCTCAGGGTGCCTAAGAACCACTGTTACTATCAGCATTTAATTTGTTCGTTCTTATCTTGCAGTTTCCTGTTTGCGATAAATCACACATTAAGCATAACGAGCTGACAGGAGACAACGTTGGTCCACTTATTCTTAAGAAGAAGACTCTGTAGCCCTCCTGCTTTGGCCCATATTAAATACATAGTTTTCTCCACTGAAAAACCTACTGTAATTTAGTTTGTTGTACTTACCCAAAACTATTTCCAACTTGTTATTGTGGTATAAAGATGCATAGAGCTGTAAATTCTGACTTTAATGCTCAAGATATTGTGGTTGATCTGAGAAGTTAAGTATATTGATCACTTTTTGTTACATTGCTCTAGTGTGTTTACTTTTTATACTTGGCAAATGTAGTAGATTTTTGTGTGCAATAGAACTTGGCCATAGGGAAGAATGGCGATTATTGTCACCAATCAGTTTTTGTGGCCGTGAAAGTGTCTTTTCTGTTCTTAATGTGTATCTAGATTCAGTTTTAACTTTAAAGTTGCCTTTTACTATTACTGTTGTGTTGTCATTGCGTTTGAAATTTTCTGAGACAATATAAAAAATCCAATACTTTCAATGCTTTTCAATGTGAAGTACAGGATTTGTTTTTGTAGTTTTCACTTATTTGTCATTTTTTGCAGAATTATTCCTAAACCGACAAGAGTTCTACAATGTTTGCTAAATTATTTTAAAGTTTTCAAGTGTAGGATACTAAACTTGACTTGTGTTTGCATACATACAGACATTTCACATTGCATTAGATTGTAACAAATACTTTGGTCAAAGCTATTGTTATACATTATTCATATATACAATATTTATCACAATGTAACAAAGAAATGTGGCCTCTTTTCACTGCCACCTGAACCAACATGCTGCAATAATTACAATTCTTAATATGTATGCAATCATTCCTATTCAAAATAGCTTGACAATCCCTTGGTTCTTTTTTTTGTGCCATGTTTCTTATTAGATGGCTCCTGTTCATAAGTGTTTTCATAGAAAATTACATTTGTATGTTAACTGGAATGTGCCTGACTTTTGTCAAATAAAAGGTAACCAAACAACTTTTACATCCCTCTAAATGCTGTTTTTGTTTTGCTTATCTGTTGTTTTAATAATTTAATAAGTGTGAGTGATGGATATGTGATGACCGTGGCCAACAGTCTGCTTGTTTATTCTAAGTTTTTATTTCTTTAGTGTACTTTTTCTAAAACACAATGGTGTAACTCTACCACACCAATGCTTGAAATGTGTTCTCAGAAAGTAACAGTGCTGCTTTATTTACATCTGATTTGCCTTAGATGATATAACAAGATATGCTTTCAAATATGAACAGGGAGTTTTGCCTGTCATTTACTGAAAAGGCAAATGTCATTCATTTTCTGCAGCAATACATCTACAAATAAACTACACATACACCATCGAAATAAAGTTATTTAAAGGTGAAGATACAAAAATAAGGTCTTAAAAGTAGTCATTTAATTGCTTAAATTAACAGTGACTGCATGTAGCATTACCATTACTGTAACAAAGCCACAACACAAAACCTTAAAATTCAAGCAGTAAACATAACCCACTAACAGTCTCCACAAAATAAGTTATATCTACAATACCCTTCACATCACTCTGTATAACATTCAAATACACATTTTATGAAAACAATCATATGGAGAAATAAAAATACTCTTATAAATATAGTTCATGGAGAGTAACAAAAACTATGCAATGCTGAGGCAAATATAAGATTTGTCATTCTACTACTAGTAAAACAAAATCCTTCTTTAGGTTCTAAAATTACTTCCACTGTAAACTCAAAATGTAACTCAGCTATGAAGTGACCACAGAATTTTTATAGCAGTATTTGATTGTATGTGTAACAGGGCTGACAAGATACCTGCAAAAACTGATTCATCTCAGAATGCAGATCCATGACTATGTCTGGAATAGTTACTACCATACTATTCTTACAATTGCTGCAGTATATAATATGCCTAGAATAATTAATAATTTGCCAAAATGTAGCTTGCATGAAACAGCTTGAACTTCCATTTCCAGGTTGATGGATAAATTGAAAGAAACCTCTTTGTCAAGCTTCATTATTTGATCAGAATATATATGATATATATATACACGCTTATACACACACACATATATATATATATATATATATATACACGCATATACACACACACACACACACACACATATATATATATATATATATATATAAACACTATATATAAACATTGATTTAAATTGATTGAAATAACCATCAATTGATTACATTGATTAAAATAACCATCATCAGCCATTGACAATGGTGAAAGAAATAGGCTTGTATTATAGTGAACATTTCCCTGTGACCAGTTCTTTGGTTCAGGGCTATTAAAAGCATGAAATTTATTACTAATTAAGCCTTTTTAATGCTTTTTACACAGCTCAGGATAGTCACGTGTGAAGGTTTTTTAGTTCTTTTGATGTGTGCCAATCAGTGTTGTCATTTTCCTGCAGCTTCAGAGTAACTATTTGCAATTAATGATTAATTGCATTTTAGTTCATGCCGCTTACAGTGTAAGCCTAATACAGTGTACATATACTTTAAGAATGTATTAACACATATTTTACATGGAATTATATAATAAAATAGACATACAGTATGTGGTTTCTCTGAAGGCTTTGAGGACTTTGAAATATTATATTATATTATATTATTATAACACAAGCTGTGCATGTAAATATAAAAAATATAGAAGGCTGTATACGGTATATACTGCACAGGGCTCAGTAAATAGTAAGCTAGTATTCCATTCCGAACATAGTCATGACAGCACTGACCACTGCAGGACTCTCTGTAACACTGATATGCAGTCACTGCAGACTCATCTGTAATAGATCTAATATAAGAAATACTATCAACACAAACGTAAGCCATTTAGAAAAAAATAATATTCATAAACATGTTTTTGTACTTGATAGTGCTAACAATGATCCCTGTAGTGTTCAATCCTTCAAAATCCTACCTTTTAGAGGAGAATAATAACTTGTAACTTGTCACCTGTAAAAGCAATATTGTGAGTGATTTAATTGTTTTCATCCACCTCGGAAGGAAAAAAAAAATGAGTTGGGTTCCTTCATCTGAAAAGCATGTCTGCCACTTTTGCAGTCTGACTTCACAGGGTCGCAGTAATAATGAGTTTGAGAATCCACTTTGAAGACAAAAAGGATCCGCAGCAGCCTTGGACGTCGGGTTGTCACTTCCCAGAAGCATTCCAGAAACATCACAGGGCACTCTCATACGTCACCGGGGTCCCCGATGCAGATAAAGCACCTTGACTGACAGCTACAATTTACACAAACATACATTCATTTAACACAATGAAGAACGTTAGTACAAAGCAACTGTTAAGAGAGATTTCAGTTATTATTATTATTATTATTATTATTATTATATCTATTTATCCTATTTATATACAGAATATATAAAAATATGTACAGAAGGCTAGTTATAAGAGGAGTTCATTTCAATATTAAAACAGGTTTATGAATTGTAAGCAAACTGAATCTACTGGTCTCAATTATAAAAGCTGGAACATTTTATGTGTTTTTTAACACATTAGCAAAGTGCAATAGCCAGCATTGTACAAACAATAAATGAAAAAAACAGGACAAAAGGTGACCTGGCAGCATGCAAATTCACCAAGCTGCGTTGATACATTTCCATGTGCATCTCATGTCGCACGTTTATCAAAATAGATTAGTTGTTATCCATATATATTTGGTGGCAAGACAACTGCAGAAACCTACTTCAGTATTATTTGCACAGCTATGCAGTTTAGATCTTGACCCAAATCCCGTTTACTATCCACAAAAGGCGGCATCCTAACCACCATGAACCATTGTTATTGGACAGCAACTTTACACTCTTTCACTACCACCCAAATACCACTTCTCATGTGAAGAGCAACTGACATTCATATACTAAGCTAACAACCCAATGCTGTAATACATACTGTTGAAACAGGTATATGTATATGCAGCTTCTTCTTTTTAAATTTACAATTTAAAATAACTGTTTTCTTTTCATTTAGAATGTTTGCATATTTTTGAACATATTTAGTAAAATGTAATTTATTCCTGCAATGGCAAAACTGAATTTTCAACAGCGATTAATCCAGTGTTCTAATATATAGGGATGCACGATATATCGGTCACCATATTGTTATCGGCCGATAAATGTTAATTTTTCTGTTATCGTTATCGAACCGATAAGAAAATGTGGCCGATATATTAAAGCCGATAAGTAATGCATTATTTCCTGCAGAGGCACTTCAGACAAAGACTATAGAATACCCAAGACGTGTCACTCGTATAGTTTTGAATGGGACAAAATGTAACACTCAATATGGCCGCTCTATCAAACGAAGCCCCGCCTTCTGAGCAAAAGATTCAATCACTAATCGATAAAGTCAACATGTCACTGCAGCTGCCGTCAGAAGTCCCGGTTGCTATAGAAACATTCAACGCTCTGAGACGTGCGCCTAGGACTGCGCATGTGCACTGGTTGATCTAGCCTGAGAAATAAGCTTTTTTTAACGCTATTTCAGCAAAATAAACAACACTTATGATACAGCTGTTGTCAGATTTCATTGGTGATTTCAAATATGAAATTTAATCATAAGCTTTGCTAACAGTTTTGGAGAATTTGATGATTCCCCATTCAAAGAGATAGGAGCTGCACTTGCATGCCCGAGAGGCGTTTCAAAGATGGCCGCCGAGTGACATGACTTGCCTTAAAAGGGACTTTGCTTCAGATGCGCACTGTTCACCATGATGGTTTTTAATTGCTTGAAACATTATTGGAATCACTTCGAAAAGGAAAATACAGTGAAGTGCAACATGTGCAGGGCAAGTCTGTCATATTATAATGAGAGCATTACTGTTAAATAATTAATGGAATCTTTTTGCCTGTGTTTTAGCGCGTTGTTACGGGAAGAGCGCATCCACAAGGGAGCTACACATTCATGACTAGCATGGTTAAGTTCACTTGTGCATTTGCAGCCTTTTGAGCAATTGTAGGTTGTAATATTGTGTTTATTTTATGCAGATATTTCTGATTTATCTCATAGGCCTATAGAATTCATTTGGTTAAGTTAATAGAGCGTTAATAGAGTGCTTCTGTGATCATCTTTAGCTCAGTGCATGCAGCTCAAACAGCAGCGCACAACATTAATAACTATATGATTGGGACTATCATATATGTAATATTATAATGAGAACATATTATTATAAAACGTTGTGAATTCTTTGGTTTAATTTGTCGTGTTTCAGCACGTTGTTGCGGGAAGAGCCAAGAGCGCGTCACATCTTATTAGAGCATAACTGTTCAAGATCACTTGCGCATTTGCGTCTTTTTGTGCATATATAAGTTATAATATTATGTTTAAGTTGTATAAATAATAAGCACTTCAGTTTACCGGTGTTCATTCAGCTCTTCAGCAGCGCACACAGCTAAAACTGCATGCTGCTATTTGAAACAGTGGTACTGATTTAAGATACTTCTTTTTCAAAATCATTGATATATTAATAATAATAATAACCACCACTTTTATTTTTATCTTATTATTTTCATCAACAATATGGTTTAATTAAACTAATTTAATTGTCGGTGCAGAGGCTATTCCGTTTAATTTATCCATGGCACATGATTTATTTATTTATATATATATATATATGTATATGTATATGTGTGTGTATATATATATATATATATATATATATATATATATATATATATATATATATATTTTTTTTTTTTTTTTTTTTTTTTTTTTTTTTTTTTTTATAACGTTAAGTAGCCTAATGTTGTCAAGTGACTTGTTTGTTTTATTTATTTGTAAAGCTGCTTTATGTTTGATTTATGTTGAAGTGTTTAATGGCTTTTAATGGTGAGACTTTTTTTGTAATCAGGCTCTAAAAAATTATATAAAAATTTGGATTTAGATTTATCGGACAACATATCGGTTATCGCCTTTCATCTATAAAGAAGTATCGGTTATCGGTATCGGCCAAAATTTTCATATCGGTGCATCCCAACTAATATATTTAATTTTAGATATAATATTTAAATATTACATATTACATTTAATATTATAATAATATATTATACATTTAATAATAGTATTACATTTGTATACCTAAATACTTCATTTATAATACATATATTTTTATATAAATATTTACAATATAACAACACATTATTAACTATGACGCAAAACTGTTTACATCATAGGGACTAGCAAGGATCATCAAGCAGAAAGATGACATATAATTAGGTAATTATTTAATGACAATTTGTGTTCTTAATATTTTATGTTCTAACTATCTTATGAAAGCAACAAGGCACTTATTCCACCATGTCTCTTAGCTACACAATCTTTGATAAAAAATATTTACTTTTTAAAATAATTTATCCAAGACTCCAATAGGAGTGTGTGTGTGTGTGTGTGTGTGTGTGTGTGTGTGTGTGTGTGTGTGTGTGTGTGTGTACAAATTTCTCACCCCACTCAGGGTTCTTTGGTTTCTGCAGGAGTCGAGGGCCGAGCAGGCTGATGAGGAGCGCTCCAATAGGAGCAGTGATCAGGATGGACAGCACAGCCACAGTGAGGACGTCCATGCCGTACCTCTGCAGCTCAAGGTCATTCTTGGAGCGTGCCATGTCCAGAGCTGTAGAGCCTATGGCAGCCTGAAACCAATCACACAGCATTCATAGGGATCTAATATGCATTTCATTTTTTGTCATTTAGCTCACACTTGTCTAAAAAACCCTGAAGGACTGATTAAAATATAAAGGCACAGTAAAACAGAGGGTCTATTTGTTAGACTAAGCAAGTATACCTGTACTGTGGCTTTAGGCATCCAGGCTAGAGTGATGAAGACTTTCTCTTTCAGGTTAAAGCCGGCTCGCAGTACCACAACAAAAGTGACAAGCAGGCGTACCGTGAGTGCGATGAACAGGGCTGCTATACCCAGAACTGAAGACACATTATATTTGAGTTAATCAACTGCATGTTTGAAATGCTACACATATGAAAAAGTGCATACTGCTGACATCCCAGTTACTTTAGTTTTTCCAATCAACTCTTTTACTAAAACCAGTTTTGTAGAAATGACAGTGTAACAGCTTGAGAGTATAAAACTCACACACAGTCGTGACCTCCAAAGAAGTAATGATAACCTCAGCACCGATGAGACCAAAGAGAAGTGGCTGGAACACATGCCAAAACCTCTCCACCACCGCTTCCACTGGAGCCTGAAATACACATACATACTGAAATCAAACATGTGATCTGAGAAAATGGGAAGAAAGATCTATTAGTGCTGACATAGAGAAAAAGAACGCATGTAAGGTCTGGGGTAAAACAAAATAATTTATGTAGCCTTTGTAAAAATATAAACTAAAACAAATATGCAAAAAAAAAACAAGTATGTAAACATTTAGTCGACCCGTCTCACACATCGCTGTTGTATTTGGAAGAAGAGATTCAGACCTTAGCTTTCCCCCAGCCTATTGCAGCCACAAATGTCAGCACTAGCGTACAAAGTCCTCCTGCACCAGGAATCCCGGCCACATTACTGCCAAATAAAGCAAACACAGCCAGCCCCAACACCAGGAAGGAACGCTTCAGCACAAGGTTTCCCTGTGTGGTAGGACAAAAGACAAATCATCATTAACCATGAAAACTCTAACCCTGACAACATCAACTTTTAAATCTGAACATGTACTTCTCAATCATAAAGTTGTAGCTAACACACCTGGTCTCTGCTGGGGAAGTAACGTAGAAAGTACCCTAAGGCCAAACCAGTGACCGCACCACCTAATACCTCCAGTGGTCCCCTCAGTATATTTATCCACACGGTGCCTGCAGAGGGCGAAAGAGAGAACACTAATGTAAGATGGGAACACTAACACCAAGGAAGTCCATAAAGCCTGGAGAAAGAACCTTACATAACATCTTAAATTAAAAAAAGGTGGGGTCCATTTTTTAAGAGAATTTATCTAATGAAGATACAATAAAGGGGGTCATGAAGGGTGGAACTCCTTGTATGGGCATTTCTCCCGGAAGAGCATTCCAGTGCACACATCGACAAGAGCAAGAGCGCGCCCATCAACACACTTCATTTGGCAGCGCTGTGAGTGTGTTTTTCTTTTTTAAGGGAAAGATAACCTTGTTCAGCTTCCCGAAGAACGCAGCATTGCGTAAACAGTGGATGCATTTTGTTTTTCCGGGGCAGCAACTGAGTTTTTCAAGTGTGTTTGTTGATGAACGTTTTATAAACAAGGCCCAGTTCGACGTTGGATTTGCATATCGTTTGATACTAAAAGATGGAGCGGTCCCAGCGATGAAAGATCCCAGTCATGATTCGGAACCGCAGACGGTAAGTGAAACGGCATCAAATGTCTCTGTTTTGTTGGCAATCGGCGCAAGTGCTCGTCACTCTATAGCTCCGCCCACGGCGCTCCTCCAGGAACTCGGCTGTTTTCAGAGAGAATCGTAAAGCTGTATCTTTCTTTTATAAATATGATAAAACTAAAGACTCTGTGGAGATATGAAGGATGCAGTACTACTCTATAGGTACACAAGATCATCATGAGATTGGGTGAAACTGTGTGTTATGTCCCCTTTAAATTGACCAAAAGTATCAGTACAAGACATTATTATAAGTTATAAAATATATATTCTATTTCTTTTTTTATGCTGTTCTTTTGAATTTTATATTCATAAAAGAATGAGAAAAAAAAAAATCACAATTTTCACAAAAATATTAGATTATTTATTAAGTACATATATAAAATCAGCAAATTAGAATGATTTCATGTGACATTGAAGACTGGAATAATGGCTTTCTTTTGGAAAATTTGGCTTTGCCACAGGAATAAAAAAATATATATACTAAAATAGATCATTTTAAACTATATTAAAATAGAAAACAGTAATTGTAAATTGGAATAATATTTGTGACCCTGGACCACAAAACCAGTCATCTGAAAGCTGAATAAATAAGCGTTCCATTGATGTATGGTTTGTTAGGATAGGACAATATTTGGCCAAGATACAACTATTTGAATTATTGAATTACAACTATTTTATATGAAATCTGAGGGTGCAAAAAAAATCTAAATACTGAGAAAATCGCCTTTAAAGTTGTCCAAATGAAGTTCTTAGCAATACAAATTACTAATCAAAAATTAAGTTTTGATACATTTACGGTAGGAAATTTACTAAATATCTTCATGGAACATGATCTTTACTTAATATCCTAATGATTTTTGGCATAAAAGAAAAATCAATAATTTTGACCCATACAATGTATTTTTGGCTATTGCTACAAATATACCCATGCTACTTAAGACTGGTTTTGTGCTCCAGGGTCACATTTGTTTCTTGATTTAAAAAAAATGCAGCCTTGGTGAGCTAAGAGACTTCAAAAACACTACCAAAAAAAAAAAAAACATCTGAACAGCGGTGTAAAAAAATATATTTCATATATTTTAAAATTTAGCACAATGCAGTCTATCCTAAACATCTTCCGTCTGTGTAAAAGCATTCTAAATCCTCTGTCAGACTGGTTAAATTATTGATATCACAATCAAAATGAACGCTGAATCCAGTGTCAGCTGACTTGGGGCCCCTTTATTTTAGAAATATGCTGTGTGTATTTACTACTTTTTGGATATCTTTTGACATACCTGTGGCGAAAGCTATACCCAAGCAGGTGGTGAAGCAGGTAATGGCAATGATGTCATCAACGCTGCATGCTGCCATGAGAAGAGTAGGTATACCCTGCTCTAAACCGTATCCTTCCTTATGCAGAAGCAGCATAGACGGAACCACAACAGCTGGAGAAACGGCCCCGAGAACAAACCTACAGAGCAGAAAATGGCAGCAATTAGGTTGGTAGCAGCAGACATTTCTGAGAGGTTCTTGTCTTATCAAAATCAGTGGTTTACCCTAAAATAAAGCCCCAGACCCATGGAAGGCCCAATATTAAATAGGAGACCACAGCCATAGTGGTTGCCTCGCAGGTGAGAGGGAACATGGACAAACGTAAACATACGGCTTTCAGCTTCCTCAGAGCCTGAAATACACATAAAAGCAATTTATTAGGACAAAATTTATTGAAACTAATTTTTCATACTTTAGTGAAAAAGCCTTCATGAAATTAAACTGGATATCAACAAACAATATGGTGTTTGGCTGAAAGAGATTTCTAAAAAGCATGAAGGAACATCCTCTTGGGTTAGCTGCAAATGTTTATGCTGTAACTCTACAGGGATCGGTAGGGTTTCATACTGTACCTTTTCGTCTAATTCCAGCCCAGCCTTAACCAGAATGACGCCCAGTGCAATGTTCCTCAGAGAAGCAGACCATCTAACATCAATGTAAACTGCATCTGTCACTACAGGGATGTTTCTGAGGATAAACCCTGCCAGCAGCATGCCTGCGGACACACGCAGAGAAAACAACAGAACTGAATAACACAAACAGAAACCCCATAGTCATTCAATACAGTTCTCACACTGACAATGAAACTGACAACTCTGAGAAAAAAGACAAAAATTAAGAAATAACAGACAGTTTATCTTTGAACTGTGGGGAAAATTGAATTATAAACTACCGTTCAAAAGTTTGGGGGTGATAAGACTTTTTAAATGTCTCTTATGCTCATTAAAACTGCATTTATTTAAATATAAAGTGCAATATTACTGCATTATAATATGTGACCCTGGACCACAAAACCAGTCATAAGGGTCAATTTTTCGAAATTGAGATTTATACATCATCTGAATGCTGAATAAATAAGCTTTCCATTGATGTATGGTTTGTTAGGATAGGACAATATTTATATTTGAAAATCTGGAATCTAAGAGTGCAAAAAAACCTAAAGAAAAGAATCTAAGAAATCTAAGAAAATTGCCTTTAAAGTTGTCCAAATGAAGTTCTTAGCCATGCATATTACTAATCAAAAATTAGGTTTTAATATATTTAGTTTAGGAAATTTACAAAATATCTTCATGGAACATGATCTTTACTTAATATCCTAATGATTTTTGGCATAAAAGAAAAAAACAATAATTTTGACCCATACAATGTATTTTTTGGCTATTGCTACAAATATAGCCGTGCTACTTAAGTTTTGTGGTCCAGGGTCACATATATAGTAATATTTTAAGATATAGTTAGAATTTAAAATAACTGTTTTCAGTTTTAATATATTTTAAAATTCTATTTATTCATCTGATTCTAACATGCTGATTTGGTGCTCAAAAGACATTTTTTCTTATTGTCAATGTTGAAAACTATTTTTTGAAAGTTCAAAAGAATACCACTTATTTGAAATAGAACTCTCTGTAACATTAAAAATTCTTTACTGAATCATTCTAACCACCAGTCAACTATATATGTACAATCAATTTAACACTTGCTATTAAGTAGAAGTTCTTATTGAAGATGCCATCATATTTTGGTCTGTTTTTTTATTCATTACAGAAGTAGTATAAGGGTTATATATTTTAAAACATAAAAGGTAGAATACAGTATGTACTGTGCCATATGCCTTGCATTCCAACCATAACACAGCCATTATTTTCTCAAAGTTAGCTCACATTTTCCACTTTACTGAAATTTCACGGGCGATAGCATTCAAAAAAGTTCCACATGCAGATTTCACTCAAGTGCGAGTTAATCGTGTGAATTCGCCATGCTGACCAACAGAAAACTGTGCTGTATGCAAGTGTTGCTTTATGAATTACTACATTATTAACAACAGACAACAACACAGAAATTGCTCATACCAAGTAGTGGAGGTAAAGGTGGCACATGTGGAAAGCGTATGCGTCCAAACAGCTTTCCCCCGGCTACAGAACAAATAAACAAAGTCACGATGCCAAAAAGGTTCCCACCAGGAAGACATTCCTTTTCTGTAATGGACCACACAACCCCAAAGAGCACTGCAGCCATGGACACTACAAAGGAGACAATAACAAGCAGATACTGTGTTTGCAGGAATAAATTACATTTTAAAATATATTAGGATAAAAAAAACAGCTATATTAAATTGAAATAACTTTTCATAATATTTCAAATACAGTATCAAATCACTTTAGAAAAATATTAATGTGAAATCTCTATCATCATGATTTGGAAGATTATTGACCCTTTTCTAACCTTTGGTGATAATGGTAGCCAGCAGGCCTCTGGGTGGGCAAGGGCATAGTCTGCGCAGCCATGGGCAGCATTCATACGGAGGGTCTGTGTTAGTACAAGCGTCAACTGAAGACACCAGTCGAGGGACATAAATTGTCTCTTCGGTCATACTCGGATTGGGGCTCTCTGAGCGCTTCGGAACCACCAGGACTGTCTGACTGACAGTAAGGTGATGCTGTTGGAGAGTGAAGAGAGGAGCAGTGATCTTAGTAGCAAAATCTACATTTGCAAATGTTTTTATCTAGTGCAGCATGTAATACATAGTACTTGGATGGATGTATTTCCATATGTCTAAAAAAATTGTTTTTCATTTAAACCTGGATATAGATAATGGACTTTGAAAGAAAGAAAGAAAGAAAGAAAGAAAGAAAGAAAGAAAGAAGTGTGAAAATTATTTATTTCACATTGTGAAAGAAATGTGAAATAATTAAAATTTTATAATGTTTTTGAAAGAAGTCTCTTATGCTTTCCAAGGCTGCATTTATTTGATTAAAAATACAGTAAAAACAGCTAAAAAAAATTAGAATAATTTACTAAGGAACATGTGACACGGAAGACTGGAAAATTCAGTCTTCAGCTGCTGGAAATTCAGCTTTTTCATCCCATGAATACATTACTTATAAATTAAATATATTAAAATAGAAAACAATTATTATAAATTTATATTCATTGACATTAATAATCATTATTACAATACCAAGACCAATAATCAACAATGATTTTGTCGTTATATTGCAGCCTTTTAGAGTTTGCAGAGTTTTTTTATTTATTGGCTATTAACATTATGCATTTTTTGTGTAAATACAGCATTAAACAGACTGTGTAAATAAACAAATGGCATGTCAGATGCAGCTTCAGTTCCATCTTTGCCGTTTAAGGATGGCTTTGATTGACTAGTAGCAGTCTATATAGTATTATGATTGATTGCACAGCAGAAAGTTTGAGTGAGAAGTTGAAAAGAAAAATTATTAGCAAAAAAACCTTAAAAAAAGAATGCAAAATAGAAGCATAAATGGCACTAGTCTCAATGTATCTTATACATATCAGAATGTACATAAACTACTGATCTATAAAGCTTTAAAATATTTGTTAATTGTATAAAATAAGGTTATCATAAAGTGTTGAACCTTTCATATTGTCCATTAAGGCTTAAGATCAAGCTTGATATAATTTTAGCTGCATACTGTAACATCAATAAAGGCAACTGTCTCATTTTAAAGAACCAATATTAAAATAATACAGACAAAAACAGCACAAAGTGGGGAATTCTGACTAATAACCTACTTCAGCATGATTTCCCAAAGCGGAGGCTGCATCCTCAGTCCTCTGGGAGTATGTGGAGTGAGCTGAGTGGGGTCTGGACGGGGCATCCTCCATGGCACTGTACTTCTGCTCTATCCTCGCTCGAGTCTTCTAGCCATTGCACGTGTTCATGACCGGCTCCTGTCCATCAGCACTCCGTCTGTGTAAATATTATATTACAGACTCTGCGTATCGATGAAGCCCGATTAGCAGTTATCAATGAACTTCAATGAGGAAATAACTCGAGTAAGTTACTAGAATAGAAACCGACTGGTTTATTCAACAGGTTAATCGGATTGTGACAGGACTAAACGCGACGCCTGGGCCATATGGTGCTTTATCAGACTGAAAAACGCGTGGCATATGGTCTCTGTTTATAAGACACTCACTGAATAGCATTACTGACATCACAGTGTTCTTAGTGCAGGTTTTCTTATTTACAGCATCTTCAACTAACGTCTATAACTAGTATAAGATTTATTTCCTTCCTTGTTTCATGTCAATTGTCCTGTTGTTTTGCGTGATAAAGACATTGTGTTTTCTCTGTGATGATTATAATTTTTGTTCTGGTAAATCAATTATCTGACATGAAATAATGAAAACAAACAATCAAATGCTATAAAATCAAATAAGTTTGACCATCTGCAAGTGATTGACCGCCATGTGCTAAGGACTAGTTTACGCATATAAAAACAAATAACACTGAAAATATGCGCTTGATCTCAGAATGCGCGGATAGATTTAAAAGTTTAATCTTTTACCCGGTAGAGGCACCCGGAAGTGTGAGTGACAGCTGGAAGGTGGTTTTCCATATGTCCAACCCTAATAACAAAATGGTCTAATCAGGTTCAAACTGAGCTATTTTCCCAACCCCTTTTCGGGCAAGTCCCACCTCCTGTGCAATTTGATTGGCTAGAGCTAATAGCAACTGACCAATCACAAGACGTCGGCAGGAGACTTGTGTGTTCATCATGATCCCATAATCATACGACATCCACAATGTTTTATGCTTTATATGGTTCATTATTAACATATATATAAATGACATATATAGAGCTAAAGCCGTTTCACAGACAAGGCTTAAAGGGACAGTTCACCCAAAAATGAAAATTCTGTCACTCAACCTCAATTAGTTCCAAACCTGTATGAGTGTCTTTGTTCTGCTGAACACAAAGGAAGATATTCTGAAGAATGTGGGAAACAGAGCAGTTCTGGGGCACCATTGACTTCCATAGTATTGTTTTTCTTACTATGGAAGTCAATGGTGCCCCAAAACAGCCTGGTTACAAACTTTCTTCAAAATATCTTCCTTTGTGTTCGGCAGAACAAAGAAATTCATACAGGTTTGGAACTACTTGAGGGTGAGTAAATGATGACAGAATTTAAATTTTTGAGTGAACTGTCCCTTTAAGCCTAGTCCTAGACTAAAATGTAAGTCTTAGCTGTTTCAGCTGAAATCAACTTGCACTGACTGATCTTAAAATATATCATTGCCTTTGTTTTGTCTCAAGATGCACCCCAGTAATTTTTTTTATTTATTTTTTTTCCTAAGCATGTTTATAAAAATTATTTAAATGTCCAAATTGAACTCTGGCCTAATCCTGGCTTAGTCTAAGCCCTGTCTGTGAAACCGGGCCTAAGAGTTTCAAAGTTTATTCTTTTAAATTAACATAACTAATGGCTTTAATGCTGGAGTAGGTTTCAGTTTAAAAACATTGAATACTATTCTCAACCTTTATCTCTGAATTAGAAAATTGTCTAATAGACAGGAATTGGCCAAAAATGTTGATTACATTTGGCATATTATAATTATTTAAACCAAACAATTTATCTTTAAAACTAAGATGAAGATTAGATGACATATTCTGCAATAAGTGAGCTTGGGATCCACATTTTTTACATCATTGGCCAAGAACAATTCAATTCATATTCAGTACAATCAGTTGCACCATAGCAGCATTAAAGTTTTCGAGATAAAGAAAATCAGTGACTATATTTCTCTGGAAGTCAGATTACATGCATGTTAAAGGTTATTTAGTAAATGTAACAAAATATCCTCAGAGTCTCCATCCTCCATCAATGATGGCTTCTGTTCCTGTTACATAGGCAGACTGCAGGAATAAAAATCCTTTGATTATTTTTAAATATCCAGCTATATTTTTATTCCAAGTGAACTATTAAAAAGGCAAAACCACTTTTCAGTACCACATGGGGTGTCTTAAATGATAAATAAATAAATAAATAAATAATGATTGAAGACTCACTTTATCTGAGGCCAAGTACACACACAGATGTGCCACTTCCTCTGCAGTGCACATTCTACCACTCTTCTGTCTGGCCATAAAGTCTTTAAAAGCCTGAGGGGTGAAACGCAGAAACTCTATGACAGGGAGAATGACAGACTGAACTGTGTTTATATGATTAGTAATTGCTGTTGATAAAAATCATTGGTTAGTGTTTGTATAAAAAAGATTATTGTACTCGTTGATAAAATCTATTGTGCTGAAAGGCTTTCAATAAGGTGCTAATGACAAAAAATAGCACCTTGTGTGAGGAAAATTATTTTCACAGAAGCATTGTAAATGCTCATACATTATCAGCCATTCTCAGAAGGCTTCAAAAAGCAGATGAGTCATGTTATTCTGGTGACCGCTGGATTACAGAATTCAGGTTCATAGTGGAAAATGGACAACTTTTACAGTACAATCTTTTTTACATTTATAATAATTCTAATACATTTTCGATTCTCATACTCAGTAACATAAATGTCTTTACTGTCATATTTGATTAGGGTTAGGGTTATCTTTGCTGAATAAAAGTATTCAGTTCTTTTTTTTAATATTCCTTATTGAAAACTTTTGAATGGTAGTGTATTATGGTGTTCACAGATATTAAGCAGCAAAAAACAACTTCAAAATAGATAATATCGTGTGATCATGTGGCAATAAAAACTGGAGTAATGGCTTCTGAAAATTTAGATTTTCATCCTAGGAATAAATTATATTTTAAAATATATTAAAATAGAAAACAGTTATTTTAAATTGTAATATTTCACAATTGACCAGTAGTGTATATTCATTTTTTTTTTTCTTTTCAGATTTGCTTCTGCTGTATGACTAAAATATAAAAACTTATAAAAAAAAAACTTCAAGCCTCATTAACTTTCACTTAGAAAAGCCAGAGCTTGTCTCTATAATTGCCCAAGTGTACCATCATGAAAAGTTAGTTGATAAGGAGATGCTGGCATTTTTCATGTGTGAAACATCTCTGGCTGTGCTTCAGCTGGCTGTTAGTTATGTTCCCTGAGAGCTCTAAAAAAGTTTGCATTTGGAAATAGACAATGAAAAATGACACAAACAACTTCAGATTACTTGATTTCTTGGCTGTATAATACGTCTTTGTAAAGGAAGCAGTACCTGCTCTCGATCAGGTCTCTCCTGAATTCTCTGTCGTAATGAAGGCGTATCTACAGTTCCTGTAAAGGTCAAAAGAAGCAAAATGACTCATATAATTACTAGGTACAGGGACGTACATTGTACATTACAGGGACTTAAGTTAATATAGGAAACAATCAGTAAAGTAGCATACCAGGGCAGATACAATTGCAGCGGATCCCTTGTTCCAGGAAATCAGCTGCCACTGATTTGGTCAGTCCAATGACAGCAGCTTTAGACAGCAGCCAATGTGCTGTAGACACATCTGTTCACAACTCTTGGACAAGCAATTAAGGATGAGTAATTAGGAGAGGGCAACTTCACTTGACCTGGCATTTATCCAATTTCACCATCAGCCAAACTGGAGATAATGGGGGTAAGATAATATGTCAAGAGCTACATGGAATAATGTCAATCATAACATGTAATTAAGAGCAACGGTCAAACCTTGATATACAACATGATGTATTACAGCAGCCCATTTATAATTCAGCATCAAAATGCAAATAGGTTGCATCAGAATATAATTATTATCTTTGATACTAGATCCCACAGATGCCATATTGATGATATTACCAGATTTACGAGGCAGCATCTATATAGAGATGGATAAGGGAAAATCAGTTTAAATTGGCTGACTGGTTAAAGTCATATACTTCAAACCAGATGACAGTAATATTGCATTTGTGGAAAAAAAAAAAACAGTCTGGGAAACCATTTGAGCACATGTATAATAATTTTTACAATTGTGAATTATTAAACCGCACGGTACAGATCCATTTTTGTACCCTTAACCCAAAGAACAAAGGACATGGGGATGAAAACAATCTTTAAACACAAAGGTCTTTTACAGGGATAATGGGGGAGAAAAAGAAGAGGTAGCATGAGGTGTTCTGGGATAATCCTTGGGTGGAGAAGGACAAGATGACCTTAGGCAGGAAGGCCTTGATCATCAGGTACATGCTATGGACATTCACGTTCATAGTGAAGTCCCAATCTGATTCCTCACACTCCAGTATTGAGCCATGATGGACAAATCTGTGTCAAAGAAAGAAGAATGAGAAACCGTATACACATTAGGAACCCCTAAAAATTAAATACAGTCATGTCTTATACAGACATGCTCCAAAATCAAAGATAATGCTTGAGCAAATTAAAAAGTACACATGGACCAGATGTCCATCACTAAAGTTAGGATCTGAGTATTTTTAAGACAACTCAAGTAAAACCAATTGAATTATAAAAAATAAAAAAAAATCATTAAAAATTATTTTGTAAAGACTAATATAATTCAACAATGACAGTAAAGACATTTATAATGTTACAAAAGATTTCTATTTCAAATAAAACAATTTTAACCATTCTATTCATGAAAGAATCCTGACAGTTGATTTCCACAAAAATATTAAGCAGCACAACTATTTTGATAATATTAAGAAATATTTCTGAGAACCAAATCAGCATATCAGAATGATTTCTGAAGGATCTTGTGACACTAAAGACTGGAGTAAAGGCTGATGAAAATTCAGCTTTGTCGTCACATGAAAAAAAAAAAAAAAACATTTTAAAGTAGAAAAGAGTAATTTTGAATTGTAATAACATAAATTACTTTATTTTTCATTAAATAAATGCAGCTTTCAAAAACTGTAAAAAAATAAAATAAAATAAATTACTGACCCCAAAGTTTTGAACGCTAGCTGTACAAGCCAGCTTTCGCATAGTGATGTATAAAATTTTTATAGACATTCAAATTTCATCATTTAATGTCATCATAAAAGTATCATGGGTTCCTTTCAGTAAGATTTTACAGCATTTGTTGTAAATCATACTAAATTTGTAAATAATGTATAGTCAATGAATCATTCAAAATTGAGCAAATTTGCATTATTTACCTAGAGTTAAAAATCTGTTCAAAAATTAAAATCAGCTTCCAAAAAGCTGATTTCTTAAGATTAAGATTACAAAAAAATTAATGAATAGCTGGGAAATTACAGATAAGGATCTTGTTTATGTTTAGAAAAGTTTTTGTTACAGATATTCCCACTAGGTGGCAATACACAGCCAGTCAATGAGTTACCGGGAATGCCATCCAGCTCTTTAAGTTTCTCTCCGTTGATAACTGTAGCAGTGACTTGGGCACCTTTCTTGGCAAAAGCCTGTTACAATTAAGAAGACATTACAGTCAGTTAGCAACATTCATGATTAACATGATTAACTCACAAGATGTTAGTTAACTTTCTCAACATCTGAATCTGGTTCAAGCTTTTCATGATAAATCTGACAAATGCAAAATTTTCATCAAATCCATTTCTCCTGATAACAGACATTTTATAGCTCAGATGGAGCAGGGTTAGCACACACAGCAGGCTGGGCTGATATAAAATCTTGCCATATCTAGACTTTCAATAACATTCCACTGGTGAGATTTCATTTGATGACAATCGTGAAATGGCATGTGTTCCCTCCATGTGATCTTCCAACTGGCTCAGGGCTACGGTATTTCCTCAATCTGCAGTTTCTCTCATTTAATACTCATTTGAATATTCACTTGATATGGAAATGTATTCACCTAGCAGGTGTGCATCTTAACCACCCCCAGCGTTCTGCTGATAACGTGCTGTTGACTCAATTTGCCTAAATGATCAGAGACACTCTTTACTTCACCCCTTAATGATTAATTATAGCATTTTCACATTAGAAATGCTTGTAAAAATAGGAATTAGGCTGCAAAGGCTAGAAACATTCCATCATCAAGCTGGTTTCAGGATTCTTCTTTGGGTTACCATGTCCAAGAATTCTGCATCTACACTTGACAACCTCAAAATGTCATGTTGACAGCCTCAAAATGTCATGTTGACAGCCCTTGCATGACAAGCTTTAATTCAAAAGGAAAACACATAGCAATTGTAAACCCTCAGAGTATAATACTCATCAAAGTGGCATGCAGGGCTGTCAATAAGCCACAGCAGAGTGCAGCAAACTTATAGAGTTGTAAGGAGGACATGAAATCTTTGAAATGAATGTAAAATGAATTGTTACTATAGCAGAAGCTTTTCCAATGCCTTGTGCTGCTGCAGAAAGCACTATCACTTTCCCATCCAAACGGCCCATTGTCTTCAATAAGAACCTAAACGTGTAGAAAAGAGCATAAAAACGCAAGGCTCATTAGTTTGACTAAATTACATGCTATGAAAGATAACACATTTACCCTTTTACAATCATATTGAACAGTTCGAAAGGTCATGTTTATATCCCAGTTTAACAAACTAGAGTTGGAATTTATAAAACACTTCTCTTTTGCAGCAAACAAATAACCCGATAATGTGTTGATGGGTAATTGTAGGTGATGAACGTGCAGCAGTGTATGATTAATCATGGAGCATATAAATATTTCATGCATTATGCAACATTAATTTAGTTATGTTTCATAATGCACCACGAGCGTGTCACGTGATGAGTGTAAAGGTAATTCAGTGCAGCAGTAAGTCTTATAAATGACTGTAAACATGAAAATAAAAAAGACGCAGTTCAAGTTTAAGCGCCCCTAATACTTCACAGCTAGTCAGTGGAAAAATGTCAGAGCCTGTTTACAAAAATGACGAACAGATGAAGAACTTACTGACAACTTCTGTGTTCCAGAAAAACACACGTGAGGGACCAACGTCTGTGTAGCTCAGGTTTCAATATTCTATCTAAATAAAAGTCATATAAAATTTAATAAACACACGAATGAACGAAAAACATGAAATGTGATTATTATTGTACATACGTAAATACGTCTACTCAAGGTATAGGAAGTATGTGGTGCTCATGTATAAATAAATCTATTAATGTGTTTAAATCAAAGCAAAGGATGGCTTAATGGCAAGCCTGTGATGTAAAAAGAAAATGAAGCCCCAGGCATAAAAACCTTATTTACCTCCACTTTTTTGCAGTATCGATAAGCCATTAAAGGTTTCCTACAACCTCCAATGAACTACACAGACTCTTTATATGTAACTCATTGCAGCACTGTGTGTTTATTTTCATGCCTCTAAGCTCACAAAGCACTAATTTCAACTCAGTGAATTGGATGATGGGATAGATTCAGCATCGAAGTATTAAGAGTGAAACAATTTGCTTGTGGGTGCATTCATGCTTTGTACTGCATTGGCCAAATGGTGACCTTAGATTGGTCTTGGGTCCTAACACCTCTTGACAGTAAATGCAGAATGGAGTCTTTAAGCGAAGTCATTCTTCCTTTAGCCTTTTGATTAGATCATCATGACCCTAAGTGGTGTGCTTGTGCAAATACAAACACACTGAATCCTGTCAAGTGGTATCTTTATTCTTTACAAATTTTGACTCCATTATCAATGTTTCAAAAAAAAAAAAGATAACTTGATAAACAAAAGATACCACTTTTGAAGTGGTAGCCTATGTAAAAAAGGATTAAACAAAAGGAAATCTCTCTCTTAAATGGTGGCATCACTGTTTAATGCTAGTTTCTAATGATGCCAGTTGCGATGAATCAGTCTGAATGTGAGCTGATGTCTTTTCTTTAAATGGCATGATTTTTGGCAATTGTTTCATTCTGCATAGAGCTATGTTTATCACTTCTCCAGTAATGTTATTATTATTAATATTATTATTATCATCATCATAATGATTACTGTTATTGTTGTTATTATTATTGTTATATTCCTATTGGTGTTGTTTTAATAATATTTCAAAACCACATATTTCCTATACCTTGAGTAGACGTATTTACGTATGTACAATAATAATCACATTTCATGTTTTTCGTTCATTCGAGTGTTTATTAAACTTTATATGACTTTTATTTAGATAGAATATTGAAACCTGAGCTACACGGACGTTGGTCCCTCACGTGTGTTTTTCTGGAACACAGAAGTTGTCAGTAAGTTCTTCATCTGTTCGTCATTTTTGTAAACAGGCTCTGATATTTTTCCACTGACTAGCTGTGAAGTACTAGGGGTGCTTAAACTTGAACTGCGTCTTTTTATTTTCATGTTTATAGTCATTTATAAGACTTACTGCTGCACTGAATTACCTTTACACTCGTCACGTGACACGCTCACGGTGCATTATGAAACATAACTAAATTAACGTTGCATAATGCATGATATATTTATATGCTCCAGGATTAATCGTACACTGCTGCACGTTCATCACCTATAATTACCCATCAACACATTATCAGGTTATTTGTTTGCTGCAAAAGAGAACTGTTTTATAAATTCTGACTCTAGTGTTTAAGGGGTCATATGATGCGATTTCAAGTTTTCCTTTCTCTTTGGAGTGTTACAAGCTGTTCATGCATAGATATGAAAGACTAAAGTCTCAAAACCAAAGAGATATTCTTTATAAAAGTTAAGACTCTGCCACGCCCCCCTAAAACGGCTCATTCAAACCATAGACTGTAAAAAAAAAAAACATGGACGTAGTGTACGTGACGTCACCCGTAGGTTTCTGAAGAGCATGTTTGAAGCCCAAAGTAGGCGAAGTCGGCCGTCGCCATCTTGGCAAGCGCGTCACCACGCGTCACTCCCAGATAATCGAAAATGGGCAAAGAGGTGGAATGTGGGCGGAGCTGGTTGCTGAAACCATGCCCGCCTAGCTCGCCAGTGGTGACAGCAGCAGAGATTTTCTTACTATAGGGAGATAAGAGGGTCTGTTTTACTTACTATTGGAGAAAGCGAAACGGCTAACTTGGATCACGTGTGCCGTAATAACCAATCACATTATAGCCTTGACGTCATTGAATTTCGGTCAGAGATGTGCGACACTCAGTCGTCGTTTACGGATGCCATAGGAATGAATGAGAAGTGCCGTAAGCTGAATCCCACCTGTCGCAAAAAGTCAGTGACTTCTCTAATAAAACAGCATTTTTTTCGCGGTAAAATCTAAAAATAGTTCAATCCAAAAGTTTTGTTTAATGTAAAACATGTTGAAGATTAGCAGATAGGTTGTTGATTTATTAAATGATGAGCCGTTTCCTCTAAAAAGCTGTTTATTCAGCGTAGTCGAGCCTCTCATCCATTGACATCCATTCAAAAAAATGGCCGGAAGCGTTAGCTTTAGCCGTTACGCTTTTCGGCTAATGGTTGCAGGCTTGCACTCTAGTGGCTTTGACAGCAGCGGCAATCCACCTGTCACTCAGCTGGCCATGCTCTTAATTATGCAGAACTTTAAGGCTCAATATAATTTAAACGGATGAGTTATAAAAAAAATTCACCCCCTCACAGTTGTCATGAAGGGCAAAATTAACTATATAGACCAAAATCATTTTTTGAACCAGGCTGTAAACATGTTTTTTTTTTTTTTTTTCTGCTGTAAAGTTGGGCATTTTAACATGGAGAGTCTATGGGATTGACTCCCTTTTGCAGCCAGCCTCTAGCAGCCAGTTGACGAACTACAGTTTAAGTCACTTCTGTGTTGGTTTCATGAGAGAAGGTTGCCACTTGATTCAAACAGGCCCCCACATGTCTATGTCACGGTGTGGGAAGATTTGCAAAACACTGCCTAAACGTACACACAAAGAAAGAGGGCGGGACTTTCATTCTCGCTGTAGTATTGTTGTTGCTGCCGCCATGTCGTGGAGATACTGTGTGTTTCGTTGTGAAAGCGAAACTACTTTGTTTGGGTTTCCAAAAGAGGACATAACTAGAAATCAGTGGTTAAGTTGTATTAACAACACTGTTCCAGAACAGTTCAACCCAAATATTAGACTGTGTACAGCGCATTTTAACGGAGGACTATTTCCTGAACCTGGGAGTAGCCTGCCAGCTATAAAGTGGGGTAATTCCAACTTTGCAAGGACAGTCTGGCGCTTCTGACTCATAGCCGGTAAGCAAGGCCGTAACCACACTTTGAACTTTGGGGGGGACCAAAACTCAAAAGGTGGGTTTGATCGATCGACCTATCTATCTATCTATCTATCTATCTATCTATCTATCTATCTATCTATCTATCTATCTATCTATCTATCTATACACAAACACACACACAAAACACAAGATCTTTCAATATTTTTACTCAAAAATTACAGTAAGGTCAGTGAGCATATCACAGATTTTGATGGTTTATAAAATATTTTTTTAGAAAAATAGACTAGTGACCCAAAGAATAAAAACAAATATTCAATAAATTTAAAATGGGAAAAAAAAAAAAAAATACAACTCCATACATTCTAAAACCATCTCACTCTTCATTACAAAGACCCCCAGATGAATACAATTATTTACAATGTTACATAACAATTCATGTCGTTTTCACTAAATTTTAAATGAAGGATCCAAATATCTTCTTGCGCTTTTCATTTACTTGAATGAAGGACTGGCATACTTTTAGAAGTTCTAATTTGTCCAGTCGTTCCTGGTGTACATGGTAAATAGCCACATTATTGAGCCTTGTCTGACTCATTGATGACCTTAACCAGGTTTTGAGCCTCCTCAGGGCACAAAGCTGGATCTACTCCTCTCGGCTTCTGAGGAGGAAGCAGGGACAGCCAGCAACAGCCTTACTAAAGTCTCAACTTGACTGAAAAGGCTTCTCACTTCAGGAACCATGTTTCGAATGATTTCTGCAACGTCTGCTGTAGTTTGGAAAGTGTGGATAGCTTCAAACATGTTAAGCTGCACCTGCAATTGTCTTGAATTTAATTCAGGATACTCATCCACTACTTTGTCCAATTCAGCTTTCAGTAGCGCATTCTCAAACTTTTGCAGTTTTGGATGCCATCTTGGTCAAACCTTTCAGTCATCTGGGTGTTCACCATGTCCAAGCAGCTGTAATACTGGGGCCTGAAGTTGGACTGGACATTAAGATCATTAGGATTTACATCAGGTGCAGTCTGACTGCTGTATCGTTTGGCTTGTTTTCGGATGTGAGGCATCTGAATCGGTTGTAGATCCAGCTTTGTTACTAGATCAGAAGCTTTGGTGAACAGTTGTTGGAAGTGTTCATCAGTTCTCTTCTCTTGCATGCTTTTCTTAACATGCTTCACAGCCTCCAACGTCCCTGATACTGTCTGCTGTTTGAGCTGCAGCTTATGTTTAAGCACTCCAACTCGAAGCACTCCTTTAAGCACTCCAATTTCCACTTTGACTGTCAGCTTCTCTAAATGGCAGCCCTTGTCGTGCCAAGTACTTTGCACCTTTGAATATTTTCATTAGATTTTGTCTTGCTCTTTCTTGTTGTTTTTCACACTCACGTGAAAGTTGCATATCAACAGGACGTGTCTCCTGAATCCTAGTCATAAGAGCTACTTTGTGACACTGACTGTCTTTATGAGCATCAAATTTCTCTACTGCCTTTTTCCAGTTTCGAAAGCCATTTGAAATAAAAGCTGGATCCATTTTTGAAGCGAGCTTTTACTTGGAATTTTCAAAATACTTTGCGCAGTAAAAACAAAGGACACCCTTTAATGAAGGACAGTAATGAAGCCAAGAATATTCTCTAAACCATTTCTCCTGAAAGAGAAGGGTCTTGTTTGAAAGAGTCTGAGTAGGCATAAACTTGACATTTGGATGACTAGGACAAGGTCCAAGCTCTTCTCTCTCTTGCATTTTCTCCTATCTGTCTATCCTCTATCTCCATCTCAGGGACCTAAAACACACTATATACAGCTAAGTTGAAATATATTAATGAATTTACCCCCTTTATGAAAATTATTAAATATTAATTCTGGTCACTATGTAAGGTTTAATGTAAGTACACAATTGTACGATTTTCACCCACCTCATTGTCGCCATTCCCTGTACTGTGATCTTCCTGTACTCCCTCTTTCTCTCTTTCTTGTCCCTAAATATATCAGTGGATTGTTGATTATATCAGCTGTTAATCTCAGATGAATTAAGTGGTGGCCCTGTGAACTCTCACTGACCTGAATGTCACCTCCTTCTGCCCTGTTAGCGTCATCTTGCCCTCCTTCTTTCTCACTCTCTTTTTCCTGAATCAACCAGAGCAAATGAGATTACCAGAAGAAAAAAAAAGAAAGCTTTATGATTTGTCTGGATGGACTTGTGCAGTATTTTCCCCCATTGCATTTAGAGTAAATAGTAATTAAACAATAGAGTGAACCAAACAGAATGCAAAACAATAGCTTTTTTGTTTGTTTGTTTGTTTATTTATTTATTTTTGCTTTTGAGGCTTAGGCCAGTACATTAGATAAGTTGATGATATATTGCTCAAGCATTAGCATTCTGGACAATATTTTCAGTGTCTGGCACTGTCAGTTTTCAGCTCAATTTCGGCTTTCATATGTAGCTCAACTCACCTCATCACCTGGTCTTGAATTGTCACCACTGTCCTGGTCTTTTTCCTTCACTGTATTTCTCAACTTTCCCTGAAAGTATATTATACTTTTAATATATAAATACAAAGAGGCCAACATAAGTTTCAACATTAAACTTCTAAGATTCCTTTGGGAAATCTATGCTCTCACCTACCTCAAAATCATCTTGTTCTGCCCTAAAGTCTTCCTGCCTTGCCTTTCCATCTGTCTCTTTGCACTTAGAGTACAATAATAGAGCAGACCAAATGTGAATTTCAGAAATTACACTGTATATATAGAGCTAATTTCCTGTTCCTGTCAGCTCACCCTTATTTTTTGTGCTGTCCCAAAGAAAAAACGAATATCACTTGTTGTCTTTTCATTATTGATGTCTCTGTAAAATGACATGACTGTGTTAGCCAGCATGACAACATACTAAATTACTCCCACTCAAATCATTCCAAACCTGTATGTTAGGATCTATAAAAACAAAATGAGTAGCCCTATTCTGAAGAATATTTACACAGCTGTGCAATAAAATCAGGCATATTATAAAAACCTCTGTCTACTTGGAGTATATAGTGTTTTTAGTACACCTTTGTAATGCTTAAACATATTTCTCCTTCGTATTTCACCATTTCATAGAATAGACCTGGAATGGAGCTGAATTTTATTTTTTATTTATTTATTTATTTTTATTATTTTTGTTGTTGTTGTTGTTATGAAAAGAAACAGCAATTGGGTTTGGAATGGCAGAAGGGTAACTCAATGATAACAAATGTTAATTTTTAGGACAACTATCCCTTTAAATTTCAGAACAGACCTCATATGGATATATAAAAATGAAATTGTAGACATTGGGAGGTTTATTGTTCAAAAAACAGATGCAAATAGGTTATTTTTTTTTTTTTAAATATTGGACGTCATTCAGAACCTAAAAACACACTTGAGTCAAATCCACACGTTTTACCGTGTTCCAAGTCTAAGGATGATAAATGTCCCACGTTCATTATTTAATTCACAGTATATACAGTATATTCAATCGTGTGAATTATATAGGCTAATAATTAGCCTATCTGAGGCTTAATTTGCTGAAAACGGCCCAGTTAGTGTTTGCCTCACATCGCATTTAACGCATTGCATTACGTTAAATGTACACAAATGTTTGCATCCCTGTATATTACTGTCGGTTTTGAAAGGCTTCTGTGAAATGTTTGTCAAATATTAAAGTTTAGCTGCTTAGCATAATCTTACCTCACACTTCGCTGAAAACTGAAGCCGTCAAATCGACGCGCTCGGTGAACTGTAAAGCCCGCCTTCTTTGATTTGATTGGCTAACATTTTGACATTGACGAGCACTATTAGAGAGCTGAGGCAGACCACGCAAAAAAAAAAAAAAAAAAAATAAATAAATAATAACTTTTTAATCATAACATCATACGTTAGCAGTTCATAACACAGTGCAGTGAACTTCAGGAATATAAAATATTGGGGGGGGGGGACATTTTAGCCATATCTGATTATTGGGGGGTACTTGTCCCCCTCAATGTCTATTGTGGTTAGGGCCCTGCCTGTAAGTATGTTTTCATATTTAAAGAATTTGCCACTGACGATTCAAACGGAAGTTTTGAGCTGTGTAGAGTAGTGCTTGTTGTTTATCGTTTCTCCGATCACAAATGCAGGCATGGTAATGTTTACTTATATCGCGCCGCGTAAAAAAGACAGTATAAGTCATGATAACCAGTAATTATGTCCCCAATAGATGCAACAAATGCCTCGTTTAATTGGTTTTATTGTTTTTGTGTCGTTGCGCCGGGACACGGCACCACTCACAATACGTTAAGGGGCGTAACATTTCCGTCTCACGCTTGAGGTATTCGGCCAATCACAACGCACTAGATAGCTGGCCAATCAGAGCACGCCACGCTTCTCAGAACGATGAGCTTTGTAAAAATCGACACCTTTCAGAAAGGCGGGGCATAGAGGAGCAACAATAATGTACATTATGTTGAAAATAATGTTTTTTTGAACCTTAAACCGCATAAACACATTGCATTACACCAAATACACAAAATAATGTTGTTTTTAGCAAAATCACATGACCCCTTTAAACTGGGATATGAACATGACCTTTCGAACTCATGACCTTTCGGTCATGAGTTTCGAACATGACCTTTCGAACTGTTCAATATGATTGTAAAAGGGTAAATGTGTTATCTTTTATAGCATGTAATTTAGTCAAACTAATGAGCCTTGCGTGTTTATGCTCTTTTCTACACGTTTAGGTTCTTATTGAAGACAATGGGCCGTTTGGATGAGAAAGTGATAGTCCTTTCTGCAGCAGCCAAATTATATTTTTTTTCCTAGTTACCAAATTAACCAAATTAAATTTTATAGTTTCTTTTTGTTCACTGCATAAATTTAGTCAGAACTTAACAAATTGTACGAATTATTTTGTGGATTGGCTACACATGAAACACAAATTTACACATTTTTTGCCAACCAACCTCATTCTTCCCTATATGTCTATGAGGACATACATCATTTTTTAGATGTAATGTCATTTTAGATGTAACAAGCATTGACATATCAGATGTTGAGCACTGAAAGAAACAATTGCCTATTTTAGCCTTTTTTTTTTTTTTTTTATGTGGAACTATGTTGCAGGTACAAGCAAGAATTGAAAAAGAAACCACTTTCATAATGAAACAGCACAGAAAATGTTCCGGAGAAATTAGAGTTCTATATTTTATATTACATAATATATACTACAATATTCTGTCAGTGCACAACAGTCTTTCATCACTGTTATGGCTGGAATCATGATATGACTGATTTGTCACATTGCACAGAAGCTTTAAACACTGTATGCAGAGATGAATAAATTCCTCATTGTGAGTGTTAGATTTAATCCAGCTGAATCAAGTTTTGGACTGTAACATCATCTGTTTGATACAACAAATAAAGTAAAAGGGAAAATAATTCATTTTTCCACAGCTTACTGATTCATTCATTTCACCCCATGTTGCAAAACCAACACATCAATTGATTCCAAACCCGTGGACAGATAAGTAATTGTCACAGTAGAGTGTTTTAAAAAATGCATGCACACGCAAACACATATAAAGTCTGTGGTATTGTTAATTAGCATCTTGACACCTTAAATGGAAAGGGCGCTTCTTAGAAGACCGGATAATTGATTTCTTATTGTTTTCATATTACTGTAATAAGGCATATCATTAATCAAGGACACTTAATTAGTCTGAGCTTCAGAGAGTAATGTAACTCTGATTCGTCCTGCAGGAACATAACTTTCACGTGAAGATTTATCTTACTTTCTTTCTACAAATGGGCTTGACTATTTCGATTTATCCCAAGTGATAAGTGAGTAAAGTCCTTGTCTTTTTAAATCTACTTTTAAAAGATTTCATTGTAGATCAAGCCATTCTCTAGTAATGAAGCTGAACAGAACAATATTTTAAGGAAAGAGACCCACCGCTGAACTGTATTTCTCACCATGCAGTGATTTACAACTTTGACATTTACAACATTAGCAGATTACCCATGAGTTTAGACACTATCACTTCTGCAAAAATTGGTTTAATGCTTATAAACATCAAATAATCAATACGTGTCGTATTGGATGACTGAATGACTTTTACTTTCAAAAACGAACCTGTTGGGTCCTCATTCATCTCTCAGTCAGCCTTCTATTCTAAAAGGCCCCATAATCTTCAAACATTTAAAGAGAAATGCCTTTTAGATAAGCATGGCAATGGGTGGGGAACAAAAAGATGCCTGGACCTTTGAAATCTGTCTGTGCAAAAAAAAAAAAAAGACAGTTGAATGATTATTAGAGTCCAGAGTCAGATTTTGTTTTTTTCCACCAGTTTATTTACATTTTCAGCAGACACACAAAAACATTTCACAAAACATTTCAAAAAACAAAACTTTTCACAAAACAATCTACTGATATAGGTCATGACATATGTGAGACAAGTTGCAAAGCATGTTTTATCATGTTGCTTACATGTTTTAGCACATTGCTAACATGTTTTAACATGTTGCTAGCATGATTTATCATGTTTCTAATGTTTTAACATGTTAGCATGACAGGCTAGTTGCTAGACTTTGCTAGTAATAGATAGATAGATAGATAGATAGACAGATAGATAGATAGATAGATAGATAGATAGATAGATAGATAGATAGATAGATAGATAGATAGATAGATAGATAGATAGATAGATCTTTTCAATTCATGAATTCCCTGGGAATAAAAATGCATGATCTTGAAGTTAGTACCATGCTTTACTATTTGAGGGATTGCTTTTTTTTCTTTTTTTTTAATTTCATCCAAACTTCTTTCAAAACCGGTCATTTCAATACATGTTTGAAATTACTTTCTGAAATCCTGTCTGACAACATCTCAAATGTAGGCCCTTAAAATGATCTTCATGTTCACTTCACCATCACCATCTGCAATCTATATTCATGGCACACCATAGGCAGCATTCAGTTTTAAATTCTTTACCTGGTGGAAGCTTTCCATCGAGTGCTGTTGAAATTGCAATTGGACATTAATTGCAGGGACAGTTTCCCTGGAGCTACCAGGGTTAAGTGCCATTTTCTCAATGTGAGCAGGCAGGATTGTTGACCCAAATGTTGCACTGGAATGAGTCATAAGAGCAAGTGCATATAAAAACACTGCTGATGACAAGATACTGATACTTGTACTGATACACTGTTAAATATACAGTGTGTCTAAAAATCTGAGGTCACTTGAGTTGAAAAATTAGTTGAAAAAAGTTGAATTTTGGGTTCGTATTTGGTATTTCCATTCATTTCCATGGTATTTCCAGCTTTAACAACAGCAGCAAATTGTTTGAAATTGAAAGATGTGAACTAGCAACAGTCCCATTTAACTTTTGAAATTCAACTTGAAATTCAAATTTTTAAAGAACAAGTCAATATTTAGTTGCTAACTTACATTTTAAATCATATTTATTTATTTATTTATTTACCGCCAATGGAAATAGTTCAACAAATCAACAGCACAACTGTTGAAAACTTATTGGAATAGGTTTACAAGAAAATACTTTTTCATTCTTACTACTTAAAAATTTACTGTTTAATTCAGTGCATTATTTACTGTTTCTTTGTAATCATTTGTGAAATTTGCTAGCAACCTGTGAGTGAGAATTATTTAAAAATTAATTTTATACCAGTGTATATTGTGATTGATTCAGTGAACAATTCACAAACAGTGAAATCCTAATCATTATCTGTACTTTTCGAATGCCTTACAATAGATAGATAGGAATAAAAAATTCTAATATAAAATACAACTAAATACAAATCAAAGCCTAAAAGTCTGCCAAAATTCTCTTTAATGTTTCTTTCTAATCACTAAATCAGCCTGCTTTACCAAAATAATAAATCCAATAAACATCAAGGCATGTTTGGAGGTGATAAACCAAACTGTAATGCATTTAAGCTGCAAGACATTTTTCATAAATAACAGTTATAGGGTCAGCATCTCTAGCAATGCGCTTCTCAATATTATACTGCAGCTGGGGCGATTAACACTAATCCAAAGTGAGAGAGGTACTGAATAGGACAAATAAACTGAATGTTCCAATCCACACTTAGCCCCAGTTTGTGAACACAGTTCCATCATTCTCCACAGCAATGATTAAGTCTCCAGCATCAGCTGTAATAAACAGCTCCACTGGAGATTCCTCCAGCTTCTGTTGACTACTCAGTTTGATCGAGTTTTTACTACTTTTTGTTACTTAAAGCATTGCAATTAAGTTCAAATAACTTAATTTATTTGGGTTCGTTGAAAATGTGGCTGCTTTGTGCATGTGTTATAGGCAGAGTTGCACATAAGTTTTTCAGCCTGTTTCTCATAAGAGTACCTGGAGATTTGGTTTGGTTCTCACACTACACATAGTGTGACCCAAAAAAAAAAAAATAAATAAATAAATAAATAAATATATATATATATATATATATATATATATATATATATATATATATATATATAAAATAGGGATAATATTATTATACTTAATTTCGTTTTTTTAATAAAATGATAAAATAATAAAGTGCGATAGTACTATTATAAATCATTTTAAATATTTTAAAATAAAAAGGGAGTATTAAATACAAATACAATTATCATATAGTAAACTTAAAAATAAAATGTTAATATTTACTTATTTTTATAATATGAATTTTCATCATTTTCAAACTTAAAATCAGCAGACTTTTTTTGAGGGGTGGCGCCAAGTAAGCATATGCGCTTCCGGGTTTAGCGCTGCGGATTGAAGAGACATATCTATGCACGTGCCACCTGGAGTAGGAGTACTAGCACTTCTTGTGCTACTGCTGGCATTTTCAAAAGATTTTTGCTGCTTTTTTCGTATTGTCAAACAACGGTAAGTTATTTACTTCCACAGTCTATAAATATGTAAGCGAAAACACTGTAATGGTAATCTTTGAATTGTTGTCAGGTGGTAATTGAAGCAAAATAAACCCTTTGAAATTAGCCAAATGAACTTATCTCTATGGGAAGCCAAACAACCCAAAAGTGGGACGATATTAAAGAGTTTGCGCAGCACTGACCTGTCATAAGCGCAGCTCAATGGACCGAACGCTAGCGCCACCGAACTAATAGCACGCCGCAAACTAATCTCACCAGCACGCATGTGAACCAGCACAGCTGAATGTGGCTTTGCCTCATTTTGCTGCTCTCACCCAGCATATCCTACAGAGAACATTCACAAGGCAGGTCTTTCTTTTTTTCACCAGGACTAATCAATGCAATGTCATTTTTTAATTGAATCCAATATTATTGGATAAAATGAAAAGTGAACAATGTCATTTTAATCAGAAAAGAAAGTGTCCCCCAAGCACATAGTCATTTAGTGAGATTAGCGTGCAAATGAATTTGTTATGCAATACCCTTGATGAATTTTCAAGAAATCCATCCATTGTAGTTTCCCAGTTTTAGCAATCTGCAATTATTCTGATATTACATTCAAGAGTATTTTTATTAAATAGCCTCTGTGTTTATATTACACAAACACAAGCCAATTCTATATCCTTCAGGTTTTGAACAAATGACTCTAAGCAGCATATGAGCATAATTTCCATAATGTTGCTGCGCTGTAATATGTAGATTTCCATCAACTAATTGCAGAACAGTGTGAAACACAATCTATCTCAGACTGCCGTTATTTGAAGGTGCACAGATTCCCAACAGCCCTAAATGCGATTCTTCCTAAAGCTATCTTAAATTTAATAATGACTGACAGCCACAATGGCATTGCATATAAAGATGCCCAATCCTGTTTCAACAGGCTTCAAGTGACAAATACTCAAAGAATGAACTGCTCCAGCCTCTATCAATTAAAGCAGCTTCATTACACATGCAGTTTCAATTAAATTCAGCATTTAGTTCATAAACCAAGAGAGTTAATCACAGCCTGAGAGAATTCCTTACCATTATCCAACATTCTCTCCCTGCAGAAAAAAAAAAAAAACCTCCACAATCAGATGCTTTTAGATTGTAGGTAAATTAATTAAAAGATAAAGACAAGATGTGCTTGTGGAATACTCCTGGAAAACTCTCTCTCTCATCTCTTTTAGACTTCATTGAGAGTTTCTCACTGAATAGTTCGCACTTTGAATCACTAATGCAAAATAACTGCAGGGAAACACTGATGTAAAGAGATAGTTCACCCCAAAATGCAAATTCTGTCTCATTTACTCACCTTCATTTTGTTCCAAACCCATATGCTGTTACTTTTTCTGTGAGATAGAAACACTGACAACAACAGTTTATACCCTCTCAGAGAGAAAAAAAAAAAAAAAAAAAAAAAGTACAAAGGTGTTACTGGGACGATACCCTAAGGTACAAAGGCAAAAAGGAACATCTTTCTACCTTATTTACCCCTAAATGATACATATAAGTACCTGAAGTGTGCATACCTTTTGAAAGGACACCGCCATTTTGTACTTTTTTTCTAAAGAGTGTCTAAACAGGTCCTGTCAAGTAACAAAAAGGATGAAAAGTGAAAGTATGAAAAAAAAATGCACCACAAAAGTCATCCATATGTATTCCAAGTCTGCTGAAGCCATTCAGTAGCTTTTGTTTTGAAATGTAAGTAATTATTCACTGATAATCTTGCCGTCACACAAAGCACATATCTAGCACATATTTGCCTTTAAAAAACAGTCACATGGTGTACTGGAAACAACAGCACTTGATTTATATAGCTAAAAGAGACAGCAAATCTGATCAAGAAGATGAATGATGAGACTTAGATAAAAAAAAGAGGATTGCTTAGAATTTAGTACCATGTGACATGTTTTTATTGTTTTGTTTCGTGATTTGGATTTTTTTCTTCTTTGACAGATTGATACTATAGTATTTGTTTCTACAGTACATCATGTTTCTGTCTTCATGTTAAGCATAAAACTCGGAAATTGCTTTAACTGTGCTTTAGAAATAATGTGATGTCACACTGAGAAACTTTTTCTCCATTATTACAACCAGCCTACCACTGAAATCCACTCAAATGCATAATTGTGATATATGACCACCAAAGTCTGAGATTTTAAATCTTTCTGCTTTTCCCAACTCACACTGAATTTCAATCCAGTAATTGTCATTTTACCCCTCAACATCACTACTCAACTGCAAAGAGAGGTGCTTATTATAAACTGATAAATCTTCACTGTGCAGATTAGTACACTCTAAAAAATGCTGGGTTAAATACAAACCAGCGCTGGGTAAAATATGGACAGAACCAGTGATTGGGTTGTTTTGACCCAGCGGTTGGGTTACATGTTTAACCCAACCTTCTGGATAGCTAGTAACCAAACCGCGGGGTTGTCCATAGTTTACCCAGTGCTGGGTTGTATTTAACCCAGCATTTTTTAGATATTTATTTTTTCCTTCCAGAATTTTAGAATATGAATTGACCAAATATATATGCTAATATGCATTCTAATGTTGGCTGAATATCATTTCATACAGTAGCATTTCCTACAGTGACATATACCTGAATCTAAATATGTAAATGCTCACAAAGCCCTTCTCCATTATTCACCAGATTAGATTACTGCTATTGAAACAATATATTCTACATTCAGCAGGATCATTTACTGCACATTATGTACTGCTGTATGTGGCTATAAGGGTGCCTTTAAAAGCATGTTGTAGGCGTTCGATTCACAGCTGGTATTTTAGCAGAGGAACCAGACCGAGAAACAGAACTGCTACAGAGATCCGCCTGGTAGGTCAGAACACTAATGGCCAATAACTGATGCTTTTCAAGATATATGAAGATCAAGACTACTTTCATCTCAGTCATTTCAAACACATTTGTATCACAGGGGACTGAGGGTCACGACTCATAACTCAACTTGTAATCATTCCCCTTTTCAGTTTCCAAAGCAGATAAAACTAAATGCATTGTGAAGAATCTCGACTTTGTGGATGCTGTTCTAAACACCTCATTGCCTTTTATAAAATCCTGCATCCACTTAGAAATGACTGTCCTTTTCCGGTTTGTTGTGTAGTCCAATCATTCACTGAACAGGTAGAGAGAAGGGACATACATGTGGATGGGTAAGATGATGTTTTGACCACCTCTTTTGCCAAGGTCCACTATTTTGAAAGCTAAATCTCTATTAAAAATGGCTTGCAACACATAAAATATATCAAGACACTCACTTACTGGCTTATTTGGTTCAATAAGTCAGCGAGTTATTGAAAGTTATTGATTCAAGAACCACTTGGAATGATTCAGTCCGGTTAGTGAACGAATCATTCAAAACGTTTTTGTGAACCAGTACAACCAATTCATTAAGATTCGATTCCAGGATTTCATCAAGAATCGAACATCAATAAAATGTTTTCTTTGGAAGTGAGATTCCATACCATGAAAATCCAATTTTATTGCCTTCTGTTGTTCATGTCTTTTCAAGTTTTGCCACTTGTAAATATTGACAGGCATTGAGTATTGTTGAGACACTGAGCTACTGTGCACTTTCTGATTTCTGAAATTTTTATGAAAGCCTCCAAAGTTCTCCATAAAAATAAAGAAATACTGTACAAATAGGAGCAGACATGTGTTTAAGGTACTCTAACGTAAGACATACTGCCTTGAAAAATACGCCTCCCACATGAGTCACTGCTCACCAAAAGCTTTCTGCAAGTCCCTGCCTAAATATGGAATATTGAACAGGAATGGGAATATAGTAAAGGTTTATTGAGAGAAAGCTACAGAGCATGCATGGATTCATGAATTTCATACATTTTTTCCACATACTCAGTTTCAGGTGGTACACAAATGCAATAATCTTTGAAGAGGTATATTCTAAGCTCAACAGTATATGGGGATTGTCATTTTGTCATACCTATGAAGAAATCGATATGTATTGGTGTTGTTGTCTGTGTTTTGGGATTTTGATTTACTTTGATTTTTCCGGCAGCCTTGGATCTGCTAAATTAATATTTCAGTCATCATCCACAGAAGATCAGATACCAACTCAACAGCTTGTACCTACAATTTTTTGGCAGAAACTGAAACCAATAACAAGACACCATGAGAGAAATAATTAATGTAGGAATTCTTGATTATCAGAAATTTCACTTGAAGATTCTAGGTTTGATGCCAAGCTGTTGGAGCTCAGTTACAGAAGAGGCTAGTGAATATGACGAGATGAATCCAGAAGATTGAGCTTCCTGACCTATGGGAAATCCATCCATGCTTAAAAGAGATTTTCATTACATGGACTTTGAATCTTTCTCCAGTGACCAGAAATAAAATAAGCAAGCAAAAAAATTCCATTCCATGTTTTGATCATGCATCTGTACCAACTATATGGCACATGTAATTCCTGTCTGGAGATTTGTAAACTCAGAAAGTAAATATTGAATGTAACATACAAATAGTAAAAAATCTTCCACATCTCTCTTTGATTTCCTCACTCCTCATGTATCATTCCCTCGTATATTATATCAAGATTTGATTTCTTGCTCGACTTAGCAAACCTAAATAGAATAGGTTACATCTGAGCATGTCTTATGCCCTGAGGAGTCTGTTCAGAGATATCTGGCCCTTGATCATGACATGCACCCGATTTGAAAAGACCCATGAACTAAGAGGCACCATCATGCTCATTTCATCTTGTGAAATGGTCAAAGCCTCTTAAAATAAGCACGCCATAGCTACCTTCAGTTACAGTATGCCAGTGTACAGTAACATCTGTTGTATTAAGACACGGAATTAATGGTGATTAAATGTTATTAAATGCTATAGCAGTATATACCCCAAAACTACTATAAAATGACAAAACTCATTTTAGATGGCATCTGTCAGTATCTATAGAGCCTCATGTGTGACATTCTTGAATTATTGAATTTCACCCATTCCATTCCAAGACCAGTGTTGAACACTCATACTAAACAGCCTGGTTTCGTCTCCTTTGCCAGCAATCCTTCATTCTGTAATTTCAGTTTGTCAATCTACTTTAATTCATTATTTTTTTCTGGTTTCTTTCTGGAGGACTGCTCACAGAAAGGTTCTGTGGAGGCTCCACATGCCTGGTTAGCCAGAGGCAGCATGTGATGGAAGCAGGGCACAACTATCTGCTGCAGCTTAGAGACAATGCTTTATCTTGAAACATTTCATAGTGCGAGATGATTTCTTGAGGGTTTCCCAAAAGCACTGTTTGAAAAAGTTTTAAAAGATGCTTTTCTCCTTAGCATGGGTGGATCTGAGATGAAAGTTTTAGTTCTAACACAAATCAAAACAGACATCTATTGTTTCTTAAATTCAACATGAATTGTTGCGGGACATAATTTTATCCATCAGAAATTAATGGAATGGTGAAAGAAGCCAATAATGCAAAGAGTAAGCAAAAGGTAATTGGCTTTTTAAAAGGATAGTTCACCCAAAAATAATTTTTTTTTAATCATTTACTCACTCACAGTTAGTTCCAAACATGACTTCTTATTCTTCTTCTTTGGAACACAATGTCTCAAATGTCAAAATATCTCAAGTGTTTCCAATGTTGTTTTGTACACCACTGACAAAGACACACGATACATTCTGCAGGGAAGAAAAAGTCATACAGGTTTGAAAGAACAATATACGAGGACCGAATTTCATTTTATGTGAAGCACTCCTTCAATGTCTATTCCTACAGAAACCATACTGAGATTTTAATTTTCATATTTCTGAGTGGTCAATATCATCCCCTTATTCTGTCTTGAATTCATCCAATCAACATAAGCAAAATTAAAGAGCTTGAAAAAAAAAATGAATTGACAGAAACACACAAGCCTGGTGTATCTTTTTTACTACAGTAGTCCGCATCGTATTGAACTGGCTTCCGCATTTAAGATAGAAACAAAAGGATAGCCATTCCTTCAAAAAGATCCGGTAATCAGTATCTCAGCTCAGCTCATTGACATGATTGCACAAGTGAGAAGCCCATTCATCTGATTAGTATTGTTATAAACATATTAAGAATGGTCTATCTGCAGATGTGAGAAGAATGGTGATAAGACTAGTTAGGCTATGTAAATCATACTTAATTTTTTAATTTATTTATTTATATATTTTTAATTTAACAGGCTATTTTCTTGATCCATTTCCTGGAAATCAAAACAAATCAAATGGCAGAAGCATAATGATAACAAGCACACTGGGATGCTAAAGTGAAGATTAGTTAAGAGGTTTAATTTTGTTTTTGCATTTTATTCCCCAAATGGCCTACGCAAAGCACCCTCGCAACATTGTTATGCCACAATAACTCAAAACCATTATTCAAAAGACATATTTTGAAGTTAGTTAATACACAGAATGAAGTGCTGGCAAATATGAAGTATGAAAATGGCATCACTAATAGGTACTAAATTTAACAGCAACCAAACTAACTAATGAACACAGCCTGGCCTCATCAGTGTTTGTAGGTATTTAAAGGTGCTATATATGATTTTGACCTAGATATAGTGTCACGAATCCGGCCTATGAACTTCCGTTTACCCACCACCAGAGGTCATTCGCTCACCACATTGACTCTTGCACTGACAACTCACACCCAGCAGCCATCTCCCTAATCACACCTGAGACTCATTACATTATCACACACACTACATAAGACATGGACTTCCTCAGTGTCAGGGCCGAGTATTGTCTAGCGTATATTGCTCACCTAGTGATAGCTACTCTACCGAGCCAGTTCTAGTTTCTAATTCTTAGTTCATAGTCTAGTCTAGTCTAGTCTTGCCTTGCCTGTTTTCTTGTGTTTCCTGATCCTTGCCTGGTTTATCTCGTCTCGTCTGTCAGCAGCCTGCCCTGGATCTATCGTCTGTTTGGATTAACCCTTGCCTTGCCGTTTCGGACTCTGTTTGCACCTCTCTTGGACTACCGCTCGTGTACCTGGATTATCTCTCTGGATTATCTCTCTGCCTTGCCCTGTTGGATATTGTTCGCCGATCGAAGACCCACGCTTGCCCTAGGACTACTCTTTGTCTTGCCTGTGTTATACCTGTTTGCCATTGTCCGACCCTGCCTGTGTTTTGACTATGTTTCACAATAAAGCCTTGCACATGGATCCGCACGTCTCTCGTCTCATCGGCTCCGTAACATATAGAAACATTCATTAGTAACATTCGAACATACATCTTGTACATTGGGATATACAGGTGCATCTCAATAAATTAGAATGTTGTGGAAAAGTTCATTTATTTCAGTAATTCAACTCAAATTGTGAAACTCGTGTATTAAATAAATTCAATGCACACAGACTCACATTTCACAACAACCCACCAATTCACTATCTCAACAAATTAGAATACTTCATAAGACCAATAAAAAAACATTTTTAGTGAATTGTTGGCCTTCTGGAAAGTATGTTCATTTACTGTATATGTACTCAATACTTGGTAGGGGCTCCTTTTGCTTTAATTACTGCCTCAGTTCGACGTGGCATGGAGGTGATCAGTTTGTGGCACTGCTGAGGTGGTATGGAAGCCCAGGTTTCTTTGACAGTGGCCTTCAGCTCATCTGCATTTTTTTGGTCTCTTGTTTCTTCCTCTTGACAATAACCCATAGATTCTCTATGGGGTTCAGGTCTGGTGAGTTTGCTGGCCAGTCAAGCACACCAACACCATGGTCATTTAACCAACTTTTGGTGCTTTTGGCAGTGTGGGCAGGTGCCAAATCCTGCTGGAAAATGAAATTAGCATCTTTAAAAAGCTGGTCAGCAGAAGGAAGCATGAAGTGCTCCAAAATTTCTTGGTAAACGGGTGCAGTGACTTTGGTTTTCAAAAAACACAATGGACCAACACCAGCAGATGACATTGCACCCTAAATCATCACAAACTGTGGAAATTTAACACTGGACTTCAAGCAACTTGGGCTATGAGCTTCTCCACCCTTCCTCCAGACTCTAGGACCTTGGTTTCCAAATGAAATACAAAACATGCTCTCATCTGAAAAGAGGACTTTGGACCACTGGGCAACAGTCCAGTTCTTCTTCTCCTTAGCCCAGGTAAGACGCCTCTGACGTTTTATGTGGTTCAGGAGTGGCTTAACAAGAGGAATATGACAACTGTAGCCAAATTCCTTGACACGTCTGTGTGTGGTGACTCTTGATGCCTTGACCCCAGCCTCAGTCCATTCCTTGTGAAGTTCACCCAAATTCTTGAATCGATTTTGCTTGACAATCCTCATAAGGCTGTGGTTCTCTCGGTTGGTTGAGCATCTTTTTCTTGCACACTTTTTCCTTCCACTGAACTTTCTGTTAACATACTTGGATACAGCACTCTGTGAACAGTCAGCTTCTTTGGCAATGAATGTTTGTGGCTTACCCTCCTTGTGAAGGGTGTCAATGATTGTCTTCTGGACAACTGTCAGATCAGCAGTCTTCCCCATGATTGTGTAGCCTAGTGAACCAAACTGAGAGACCATTTTGAAGGCTCAGGAAACCTTTGCAGGTGTTTTGAGTTGATTAGCTGATTGGCATGTCACCATATTCTAATTTGATGAGATAGTGAATTGGTGAGTTTTTGTTAAATGTGTGCCAAAATCATAACAATTAAAAGAACCAAAGACTTAAACTACTTCAGTCTGTGTGCATTGAATCTATTTAATACACGAGTTTCACAATTTGAGTTGAATTACTGAAATAAATGAACTTTTCCACAACATTCTAATTTATTGAGATGCACCTGTACATTGAAGAAAGAAAGCTGTCATTTGGATTAAACATTATAAGGACAAGAAAATAAATAAATAAATAAAAACCAATGAAACATACACTCTCAAAAAGAAAAGTATAAAGCTACCATCGGATGGTACCTTTTCAAAAGGTAATAATATGCACCATTTAGGTACTAATATGTACACTTTAGGTACTAATGTGTACCTTTAAGGTACTAACATGTATCCTTGAGGGGTAAATATCTTTATGATCTCTTTATGAACTTTTTGAAGCGTCAGAGTGGCGTAGACTGTCAATGGAGGGACAGAAATCTCTCGGATTTCATTAAAACGATCTTCATTTGTGTTCTGAAGACGAACAAAAGTCTTATGGGTTTGGAAGGACATGAGTGTCATTTTCATTTATAGGTGAACTATCCCTATGGGTAACATGAGAGAATCCTTCAAAGCATGTTCACCATCACTGTTGTATGTTTTTCCTCTTTCAGGATAATGTGCAAATGAACAGGTGGGTTGATGGCAGAAGCATTCCTATGCATACAGACTACCTCAAACATTGCAGCTGCATTGTGTCAACGCTATGTGTTGCATTGGCATCTGCTGCAGCCCTGCATAATGGAACATCTAGTTACAGAGTACAACTATATTTGATCCTCACTCTGAAGCGAATGCAGAAGCAGGTGGTTGATGAGCAGGGAGGTGACTGGGACCCCATTTCCAAATGTCCCTTCTGGGCATTCACTGACTTCACATCATTTGAACCCCTTTCCTTAAGCCAGAATTGAGGTCTCCTTGACATTTTCAAAGAGGCTTGCAAACACCAGCCCCCCTTGGCGCATAATTTAACATTACATGGATGTGAGAGACCGAAATGACTGGGGTACATCACTGGCCCCTCAGCATTTGTTGCCAGAAGCATATATTTTTGTGATTTGTTGGACTATGAGAGAGTGGGACCCAAATCAAGCCCTATGAAGATGAAGCACCACATCGACATGATGAAAAAGTGTCTCGGTCCCTGATTTCTCCATAGGGGGCTGTAAGGACAAGCTCCACAGGGATCGAATATCTGTGAGAGAAAATGAAAAGCCAAATGGTCCAATTCAGCAATGTCCTCTGTGAGACGCCTGGACAGATGCAATCTAATGAAAACGATATAAGACAGTCAACAAGCAATCATGTCTCAAGACCATTTATTGCGGCTCTATTGGACATATGTTTATAACATCAGGACCATGGACAGTGACCAAGCCAGTGCTTATGGTAGGACAAAGGAGACACAGTATACAAAAATTGAGCCTTGAAAAAACACCACATACTTTAAACATTTTAAATGTTAACAATTAGGTGTATGACAACCCATCACTCTGGAATTCATGATATGTTATCATCTCATATACAAAGCATCATAATATTATTTGACAAACGCTGAACAATCATCATATCAAATGCATCCCACAAGATCAACAGCTCTATATCATTATAAGTCTCCTGCCATGTTTAACAGCAAGCAACAGACAGATTGTGGATTAGGATCCTGTGGCTTTCTTCAAACATTAACAACACATATGTGGATCTAATGACTCATCAGATCCTGTTGGTTTTTTGCCTTTGTGCAATGGTTTTTTTAATGAAAATTATTGCAACAAATTTTGCAACAAAACACTGCAGATTCCAGTTTCTTTTTAAAGCTAATGACTGTTAATTTTTAACCCTTAACCCTCTGGGATCTGAGGGGGTTTTTGGGGCCCTGGAGAAGTTTTGACATGCCCTGACATTTGTGCTTTTTTCAGTATCTTAAAAACATTAATGGCTAAAGTCTGATTACACTGTAATCAGCACAAACTGGGTTACAATAATATCTAAGCAGCATGAATGTACATATTTGTGCATTTATGTGTGGTTAGTGAAAATCTGACATTTTTAAGTCACTGAAATAAGGCCATAAAACACATACAGAACATTTGTTCACAAGACTTTTGAGAACTGGATGTGGTCGACTAGAGTTTTTGCTACAAATTGATGTGAAAATCATCCTGTTCACTATTTGAATTTTATTTATTATATTATGTATTTTTTAGTTTTATTTATTTTATATCTATTTGATTTATTTCTGATTTTAGTGATCCAAATCAGCTCAAATCAGGGAAGTAACTACCATAGACATTGAGGGGGACGATAACAACCCCATAATAATTGAAATATGAATATGGCCCAATATTTGACATTCTTGAAGCTTCTCTTCTTGCACTCCGTTACGCACTGCTCTGTTTGTTGTTGCAATGACAAAAGTTATTTATATATATATTAAGAATGTTTTTAAGAATGCTCTGCTTTAGCAGACTAACAGTGCTTGTCATTGTCAAAATGTTGGCCAATTAAATCTAAGGTGGGCTTTACTGTTCACAGAATTCAAGTACGAAATTTCACAATGGTTTTAACAGTGAAAGAGGTAAGTTGTACGTTGCTAATAATTTAATACCTAAGAAAGGTAAGTAATATCTAGTAATATCTAAGTTGTTTTTTCTCTCAGTTTTGAATTGCAATCATTTACGTAATTAATGTAATGTAATTCATAATTGAATGTCAGAATCAAACTTTAACAAAGCTGTTTAGGCAAATAAGGCATTTCATTAATTTAATGTACATATTAAAATAAAAATATTAATTGCAATTAGTTCAAATGCATTAATTTACAGAAGATTCAAGTTATTTTAATACTACCTTCATTTTCTTTTTTCCCTTTAAATCCTTTAATTTCTTTAAATAAAAGACAAAATCTTGCCAAATAAAAAATAAAATAAAAAAAATCCCCCCAAATGTTCAAGACATGTTTATGGTCTTGGCCCAAATCATGTTGATTTAGTTTAATACTCAGCTGATTCACTACCTACTGCATCATATCATGAGCAAGATTATATACAGAAATCAGCAACTCTCTCTGAAAACGAGTGACTGCAATTTCTGTCAGTGAAATGTGCGAGTATGAATGCAAACCAAGTAGGCATACTTACCAAAAATTACCACAGATGGGGAATTATTATGCATAAAAAGCAGTGAGGAAATAAAAGATGAGAAATACGGTGAAGGTAAGTGGGGCACGGAGTCACAGAGGTGCCCCAGTTGAGTCATTTCCAGTAAGGGGAGATATGCAGTGGTTCGCTCATCTCACACGCTGGTGTTCCTTTTGTACATTCCTCCATTGATTAGTAACAGCTCTTACACAGTGCAGATAAGGCATCTCTATTTGTTGTGTCTCTATGGCTGCTGTCCAGGGCAAAACTGATACATCCACAGTCTTACCGCACCAGATGTGCAGTTTCAGGGCATGTTCAGAAAGTATAATGCTGTATGCTGTAAATCATTTCTGGCCTAAAGACAAATTGATTGAGCTCTTCTAAAGTGTCTAAGTTAGAGATCAAACAGCTCAGGCACTCAGCAAGATGCACCTTCAATTTGTAGTGGTCCTTGTGAGTTTATATCCTTTACTATATTGTGTCTTGCAGCAAATACATTTTATTTATCTATTTCCTAGTATTACATGAGCTTCACCGAGCTAGTATCACTGTTCTGTGTTGGTCACAAGAGTGGATGAGTTTGCTCATCTTGATATACTTGATATATTGTCTTTTGTTGGTGTGTACAGAAATGAGTAATTTCTTCAGCAAATTTTAAATCTGGAATATCCTCGCATATCATTTGGTAACACTTTAGCATAGAGACCAATTCTTACTATTAACTAGTTGCTTATTAGCATGTCTATTATTAACATATTGGCTTTTTATAAGTACTTATAAAGCACATATTCTGAATGACCATATTCTACATCCCTAATCCTTTCCAGTACCTAAATTAACAACTACCTTACAAACTATTAATAAGCAGCAAATTTGGAGTTTACTGAGGTGTACCTATCCATTTTTGGAGTTTACTGAGTGTAACCATCCATTTTTGTTGTTTCCACATTTGAATTCTGCTATTTTATTAGAATACTTCTTTAATTAGCTCTTTAAAGCAACAGCCTAAAGGTTGGTGTTATCAATCCATGCACATGTGCAAATGTGCGGACACTGCTGGAGACAAATGTAGCATTTGGACCAATCAGACACACAATTTTTCATTAGATTTAAGAAATCAATTAGTCATTAGATTAACAAATAATCACAGACCCCTCACCCAATACACATACTGGGTGCCAGTATGTCTGTGAATGACTCCAGGCCCCCAGTTACCATGACAACCAGGACACTTCAGTCAGATCAGATGAACTTTATGACCTAATGGCATGTTGAGAGTTCTCCCTCTCACCATCTTTGAACCTTAGGAAAGACATTATGCCATAAAAATGGACTCTTCTCTAATTAATTCATAGAAAAACCTTTCTTTGAATGAACACACATATCCTTCAGGTGTATATTATTACTGTTCTTGTATATGTTCTTGTGTTTTGTACACTGTTTTATGCATGCTTATGATATATCACTAGTTAATATCACCTCACTTATACCATGTTTAGTCTCTATCAATTCGTCTTCAGATGATCTAATTGGAAGTGTATATTATATGTTGATACCTATGCAACATATTAGTGTTCTAAGAATCTTTACTAGTTTGTATATCAACTTCTGATCCAGTTACATATGCAAATTACCATGCTTGGAGATGAAGAGTCGTAAACTTTCCCTCCAAAAGTTCAAGACACTGTTGGCTCTTTGACACCTGAAAGGAGTGACCTCTATCGCAGATAAAGCTCTCACATCAGTGACCCGCTCCCAGTCTGCGGTTCTTTTAGATCCTAAGAGGATGAGGAGGATGTGAGCTCCTCAGCAACCCTTAAGTTTTTGCGCCAGGCCTTGCGGCCTTGACTTTCCATTCAACCAAAGATCCTCGGATCTCAGCAGATCTCTTTCTTAGCTCTTTTTCACTTTCTGCCTGGGAAGAAACTCCCAATCACCATCGAATCAGGACATCTTTGGAATTCATCACTCTTCAACCTGGAAGAATGTGATCGCGAGTCCAAAACCTTGAAACCATCAGGACTTTCATCCGAGACTGCATCCGGACACTCATCAACGACCAAGGCAATGCAAGTATCATACATTTAACTAAATGAAACAGAGGTTTAGTATAAGCTAAAGACCCCGTTATATACAGCGCTGATGGTTTTACTCAGGTGGTTAACTGACTCTTTTCATAGCTTCGTTCTCTGGTTTTCCTGATGGTTTCCTCCAAGTCTCATTGGCCCTTTCCCCATGTATGAGTGATTGTTTGTTTGTTTGTTTAGATTAGTTATGTGTGTTAGCATTTAGTTAATAAAAGTTTTGTGCACAGATTACATGAGTTTCTGGTTCTGCTTTGCAAATTAATGTCCCTTTATGATTTCGACCCTTGCTACATGCTCTAATGCATTAATAGGAAAGTATTTTCTATTGCCGAAAACGTACATATTCAATGTGAAATGTCCACAGAGTGGCACTAAAAGAATGTTTGTTTTTTTCCCTGGATCAGATGAACATAAATATGGTACATTTTATGTGACGTTGGTTTTGTATGCATCACCGCAGTTCTGACTTGAAATGTTTGTTGAGTGGCACAATAAATCTAATGCTCCATGACGTTTTAAAATAACATACCATTCGCACTACACCTAAACCTACCCAATAGTATGATCAAAAGTGTACGTGATGCAAAAATGCAATCATGCCGTTTTAGCTTGTTTTTCAATCTCTCAGCTCTTTCAATGTGAATCATGTTTTTGATGGGATTCGTACCCAGAGATTCCGCATTCTAAGTCCAATTCCATGCCGGCTGAGCTACTGAGCAAGCTTGTTGTGTCTGGAAAGCGAAACATATGGAACTGTAATCATAGCTGTGTACGAAAATGATTACAAGTGCTAGCTGTTTTACCGCCTCTAGTGTTAATTTTTGTTGGAAACTGCAGTGATATATACTCATTGGTACGTATTTCGCTTCTTGTGAACAAGTTCCCAGAGGTACGTTTTTGTCATGACATCAGGTAGAAACTGAAGCATACTTTCGACCAAGGATCTATTTCTCCCTAAACAAAGTCTTAAAATTATTTTCGTTATAGTGAAAAAATAAAAAATAAAAATAAGCCATATAGAATATTTTTTTTACTTAAAACAAGTTTAGAGTAAAACCTTTTTGATGTTACCACATGAAGCACATTTTAGGTTGCCTGACAAAACATTTTTCACAGTGTAAAGTCTCCTTTCTTTTTGAGTAATTTGTAAGTGAAATTCAAGTCAAGACACTTGTAATGAATCATTAGCTCCTGGTTCTGCCTCTCAGAAACTTAGGCAGCACTAACAGTACATTTAACAGTGAATAAGAATATGATACAAATTGGTCAGGGATCAACTGAGTTCATCAATTAAATTCTGCCAGCTCATTTATCTTATTTTAGAGCATTTTGAACTATGCTGCATGTTCTGCACTGAGAATTTCCATTTTATCTTTGCTTAACTCACACTTTTTACATTTTAATCAGTAGATACGTTGTGCTCTCATATAGAGATATATGACAGAGATGAAAATGTTGTGCTAAGGTTTAGCCCCTCAGTATTCACAACCATCTCCAGGGCCTCTGAAATTGAGCATCACAGATTAACCAGTAAACAATACAAATACATTTTTATTCTTCCAGTTTGTGATGGTTCACTGTGTTAAATCCTGTTGGCTTGAAAATGTTTTAAGCTCACCATTTGGCACTGGTAAACTCAAATAATTTTAGTGTGGGAACATTCCTTTGTGAATAGAGCAAGTCAGCAGGGAGTATCTCAGAGTGAGAAAAGAGAGTATCTCAGAAACACCTCAAGTGTTATCAGGGGGGATAGGGATTAGTCTCATTTGAGTTACACCAGATTTAATAAAAATCCTGTGCACACATGACTGATGCTGAACTATTCTTAAAAGTACTCCATCTAGTCCTGTGAGCGCCTCAAGATGAGTGTAGATCAGTGGTTCAGAAACACCTCCCCATCTGCTACAACACACATCATAAACATACTGAGTCCAGAGGGGATTTTAGTTTACATTGCTCAGCTGACCCTATTTCAACCTGAGTAACAGCAGAAGCAATTATTTCTTCTGAAAATAGTGTTTCGACAGGGCTGTCAATCGATGAGGACTGGAATCTCACATTTGTCATTTTAAAAGCCGTTGAACACATTTATTTTCATCAATCACAGTTTAGGAATTACAATACTTGTCCTAAAGTCAGAATTTCTAACAAAAAAATTGGCAGTAAAGAGCTTTTCGACCAAACACATTCAACTAAAAAAAATTAAGAAACATTACAGTAAACATTACACTAATTAATAAATGCTCTATCATGTGCAAGATCAGACAACACCATTATCAAAAAAGCTAGTCATTTGTAAAAACTTGTCTAATGTAACACATAGCTTTATCCTACCGTTCCTTAAAGGAATAGTTCACCTAAAAATGAATGTGCTGAAAATATTCTTACCCTCAAGCTTCTTTTGTTTCTTTTTTGGAACAGATTTGGAGAAATTTAGTATTACATCACTTGCTCACCAATGGATCCTCTGTAGTGAATGGGTGCCGTCAGAATGAGATTCCAAACAGCTGATAAATACATCACAATCATCCACAAGTAATCCACATGACTCGATCAATTAAAGGGTTACTCCACCCCAAAATTAAAATTTTGTCATTAATCACTTACCCCCATGTCGTTCCAAAACCGTAAAAGCTTCGTTCGTCGAATTGTTGAATAAAGACATTATTTTAATTTTCTTTGCGTACAAAAAGTATTCTCGTCGCATCATAAAATTCAGATTGAACCACAGATGGCAGATGGACTATCCTGACGATGCTTTTCATACTTTTCTGTGCCTAGTGGTAATTATTTGGCAGTCAATGGGGCAGTCACAACCCTCCCAGTTTTCATCTAAAATATCTTAAATTGTGTTCCGAAAATGAACGAAGCTATACGGGTTTTAAACGATATGGGGGTAAGTGATTAATGACAAAATTTTCATTTTGGGGTGGAGTAACCCTTTAACCTCTTGTGAAGATAAATGTGCCATGTTTGTTAAAAAAAAAAAAAAAAAAAAAAAAAAAAAAAAACAACTCAAGACATCAAGACATTTTAAACTTCAAATCATTGCTTCTGGTTAAAATACGAGTGCTCTATTCATAATATTGCTTTCTCCAGTAAAAAAAAAAATCATCATGTCTGAATCAGGAGAGAAATATGCTCATATAAAGCACTGTTCACAAGCAAAAAGAGTCCAAAACAATTCTAAAAAAAATATGTTGGTGGATTTTGATGTAAAAAGAGTATAACAGGGGATAGACTTTTTACTGGAGGAAGCGTTATTATGGATTATGGACTATTTTAGCCAAAAGCAAGTTTCTTTCTGACAAATATGCAATTTTTCACTTCACAAAACATTAATTGATGAACTGGATTCGTGTGGATAACCTGTGGATTATTGTGATGTATTTATCAGCTGTTTGGACTCTCATTTTGACGGCACCCATTCACTACAGAAGATCCACTGGTGAGCAAGTGAATTCTCCAAATCTGTTCCAAAGAATAGACAAACTCATCTAAATCTGTGATGGCCTGAGGGTAAGTACATTTTCAGCAAATCTTCATTTTTGGGTGAATTATTTCTTTAAAAATGTGAATGCTTGTAAACCATATAGTCATTTAGCCTAGGAAAATGGCAAGTTTCCTTGTCTGTACAATAATTTAAAAAGAAAATCATAGCCGAAACATTCAGTTAAAAAGGCTAACTTGTCACAAGCTATCAATAAAGCACACCAATATCTGAGTTTATAGTTATATGAAAGATGATTATACAATCATTTTTTTATTTATATGTAAAATCTCAAAGCTTATCTAATTAAATATAATACTGTTTTATATAATACGTGTAAGAACCTGCACAAACATCCACAAATACAGAGTGTTAGTATGCTTATATAACTACAGTATACACAGTAAATCAAATGTCCTTATGTTCATTTGTAATATGAATGGCTCACATAAATCCATAGAGCCATTTGGGAGAAAAAAAGCGAAGTATGTCTATTTAAACTGTACATACTGGAATCAACAAAATACATGACAAACTATGACATACTGTACAGTTGCTGAATGCATTCCATTAAGGATATATGGGGCTTTTAACTTAAAAACATACATGAATTTCAGAAACACAGTGATAAGGCAATAAGGACATGCTCTGATGCTTTGACATGTATACATTCACAAGTGCTCTCTCAGACAGATGGGAGTTGATAATGGTGTGATCATTCATTCATTGTCTCTTAGCAATACTAGGAATGTACAACATTGTCAAAACTACATTCATAGTTAATACTTTCAAATGGTCTTAGCACATTCACTAGGCAGGTGCATTGACCTATTTACAAGAACATTGGTTGTAAGCTTGTTCAAAACAGCAGTGCAGTTATGCACAAATTAATGGTTACTGATATGCAAGATGTTGAACATCAACAAAATTAACACTGAAACAAAGAAACTAAGGCAAGAAAAAAAAGGTTCAAAAGAGTCACAGAAAGTCACTTAGAGGACACAGAACAATGCAAGTGTTTGAAAGAGCTGATATGAGACAAGAAACCAGACCACAAAATGCCAGAAGTGCTTTGTTCAAACAACATCAAAGGACAAAGTTGATGTTCTTTGATATTGTCACTGTGAGAGCCATAACCTAGGTTATTTAGTCCATGTTCATAAAAGCTTGATTACTCATTAAATTGATGATTCTTTAAATATTCATATACAGTGAAATGTACACTTCCATTCAAAGGTTTGGGGTCGGTAAATTTTTTGTTTATAAAGGCTGCATTTTTTTATTATTATTAAATATACAGTAAAAACAATGAAATTGTAAAACATAATTTTTTTTTAATGTAATGTAATCTTGTGATGGCAAAGCTGAATTTTCATCAGTCATTTCTCCAGTCTTCAGTGTCACATGATCTTTCAGAAACCATTCTAATATGCTGATTTGCTGCTCAAGAAACATGTCTTATCATCAATGTTAAAAATAGTTTCCACAAATTTATTAAGAAGCACAACTGTGAAAACTTTTTTTTAGGATTTTTTTTTTTTTTTAGGATCAGGATTTTTTTAATGAACAGAACTTTCAAAAGAACAGCATTAATTTAAATATTTAAAATGGACACATTTTATTAAATTAATTGATCCTTGATGAATAAAAGTAATATTTTATTATGTTAATTATTATATAAAAAAATTTTACTGACCACAAAATTTAAACAATATTGTATATGAACATCAAGGCTTTTAAAGATACTGTTGTACAATTTTTAATCAATTCTTAATCTTTCTCAAGGATATTTAATACTTTTTCCTGTAAATAATAAAAATAATAATAATAATAATAATAATAATAAATTTTCATCAGTTTTCTCCTTAAAAGCTGGCATGCTTTAATTATGCCCACATTAATCTAACCTATGTTTTACCATGACAAGGACACAATAAAGTGTCAGAAAATGCACAATAAAAACACAAACATATTAAAAAAATACAATTATTAAAAAAAAACCCACAATATTATGATAAATTATTCTGTAAATTATTTATACACGTTTTGGTGCACACATGTGCACAAACAGTGAGCATAAACCATTTTTATCTGAGTGGCCACAGCTGGCTTGCCTCACCTGGAAAAAAAACCATTAAACTTGCAATTGGTGGTGCAGTGAGGGTGAGCATACCAAGGCCTCCAGACATGTTTTCCAAGGAACAACTTAAGAGTCAAGTTTGTGGGCAGCACTCCTCAAGCTTAAGCAATCTATTCCTAAGGCTAAGCCAGCTACAGGTGCATCTCAATAAATTAGAATGTCGTGGAAAAATTCATTTATTTCAGTAATTCAACTCAAATTGTGAAACTCATGTATTAAATAAATTCAGTGCACACAGACTGAAGTAGTTTAAGTCTTTGGTTCTTTTAATTGTGATGATTTTGGCTCACATTTAACAAAAACCCACCAATTCACCTCAATGAATTAGAATACTTCATAAGACCAATAAAAAAAAAAAAAAAAACATTTTTAGTGAATTGTTGGCCTTCTGGAAAGTATGTTCATTTACTGTATATGTACTCAATACTTCGTAGGGGCTCCTTTTGCTTTAATTACTGCCTCAGTTCGGTGTGGCATGGAGGTGATCAGTTTGTGGCACTGCTGAGGTGGTATGGAAGCCCAGGTTTCTTTGACAGTGGCCTTCAGCTCATCTGCATTTTTTGGTCTCTTGTTTCTCATTTTCCTCTTGACAATACCCCATAGATTCTCTATGAGGTTCAGGTCTGGTGAGTTTGCTGGCCAGTCAAGCACACCAACACCATGGTCATTTAACCAACTTTTGGTGCTTTTGGCAGTGTGGGCAGGTGCCAAATCCTGCTGGAAAATGAAATCAGCATCTTTAAAAAGCTGGTCAGCAGAAGGAAGCATGAAGTGCTCCAAAATATCTTGGTAAACAGGTGCAGTGACTTTGGTTTTCAAAAAACACAATGGATCAACACCAGCAGATGACATTGCACCCCAAATCATCACAGACTGTGGAAATTTAACACTGGACTTCAAGCAAATTGGGCTATGAGCTTCTCCACCCTTCCTCCAGACTCTAGGACCTTGGTTTCCAAATGAAATACAAAACTTGCTCTCATCTGAAAAGAGGACTTTTGACCACTGGGCAACAGTCCAGTTCTTCTTCTCCTTAGCCCAGGTAAGACGCCTCTGATGTTGTCTGTGGTTCAGGAGTGGCTTAACAAGAGGAATACGACAACTGTAGCCAAATTCCTTGACACGTCTGTGTGTGGTGGCTCTTGATGCCTTGACCCCAGCCTCAGTCCATTCCTTGTGAAAACCCAAATTCTTGAATAGATTTTGCTTGACAATCCTCATAAGGCTGTGGTTCTCTCGGTTGGTTGAGCATCTTTTTCTTCCACACTTTTTCCTTCTTGCTTGGATACAGCACTCTGTGAACAGCCAGCTTCTTTGGCAATGAATGTTTGTGGCTTACCCTACTTGTGAAGGGTAACTGTCAGATCAGCAGTCTTCCCCATGATTGTGTAGCCTAGTGAACCAATCTGAGAGACCATTTTGAAGGCTCAGGAAACCTTTGCAGGTGTTTTGAGTTGATTAGCTGATTGGCATGTCACCATATTCTAATTTGTTGAGATAGTGAATTGGTGGGTCTTTGTTAAATGTGAGCCAAAATCATCACAATTAAAAGAACCAAAGACTTAAACTACTTCAGTCTGTGTGTATTGAATTTATTTAATACACGAGTTTCAAAATTTGAGTTGAATTACTGAAATAAATGAAATAACTTTTCCACGACATTCTAATTTATTGAGATGCACCTGTATAGATCTTGTTTTGTGTTTATTAGTGATGGATTACCTCATAATTGCTCATAAATTGGTAAAATGAAGAGAGTGAATGAAAATTGTGATATTCTCTGCTGGAGAAACATCCACTGGCAGTGTGATCTATGCAAATTTATTATAATAAACATCAACCCTATAGGGATCATTTACGCACCCTCTATTGCTGCAAACATTTTTTTTTTTTTTTTTAATCCATACAATGAAAGTCAATGGTCACTGTTACCAATATACAGGTTTGGAATGTCATGAGGGTGAGTAAATGATGACAGAATTTTCATTTTTGGGAGAAAACTATTAACCTGTTTGATTATATGAGTCCTCCAGAGTACATTCCCATAACAAAGAGCTTAAAATAAAGACACAAAGCAAGAGCATAAACTTGAAGTATTTCATGAGAGTCAAGTACAAACCCTGGAAAACAACCTAAGGACAAGATAAGAGAGAAATTTAAATGGGGCACTTGTATCACTCCGAGGCTGAACAAGGTAAGGTCCATCCAGGTATCGAAATTCTTTCCTTCATTTTAAACAAAACCTTTTATCTTTAAACTGTTTTTTTTGGGGTTTGTTTGTTTGTTTTTTCTTGTAGTAGTTATAATATTAATAATAAATTAATATTATAACTACTACTAATACTTTTATTAACCTTTATATTTACTAAATCAAAGTTTTACTTCTGATACATGCAAAGCCTCACTTCTATCAGCCATTACTTCAGTCTTTTGTTACATAAATTAAGAAAGCATTCTAATGTACTGTAGTACTTGAGAAATCTGTGTGGAAACCATACTTTTTCAGTTTCTGAAATATGTCTTATTTTTAGAAAAAAGGCCAGACAAAAACTGTTTTTTTTTCCTAGAATCTCATCAGTCTGTTCTTACATGAGATGAAGCCTGTTCCGTGACTACTGTCTTTAAAGAAGAAAGCAAACTAGATCTAACCAGGGCAGAATGTGGACGGCCCAATGATCAACAACAAGAGGACAAATACATCACAGTGTCTAGTTTAAGAAACAGACCCCTCACTGCTGCTCAGCTGGAAGCTTCATTGAACAGTACAAACGAAACACCAGCTTTCCTGGCAGAGCTTCACAGAAATCTGAAAAATAAGAAGTAAAGGGTAGAATGGACAAAAGAACTCAAAGATTGGGAGGTAAATGATTACAAAACAATGAGGTGTTGATCTGTTGTGGAAACTGTGTGATCGTAAAGTCGATAAGAAGTTTTACACTATAATCATCACTATAACATTCAGTTATAGTCTGTGCCAGTCACTGAGTTGGCAGATAAGCAAGTAGTTACAACAGCATTGCTCCCAGAATATGGTTGCCGGCTGCAAAAAAGCAACTGACTTCCATTTAAAGTAATTATGCAATGCCAAATGAAATCAAATGGACCAAATGAATCACACCAGTTTGAGGCTCAGTGGTTTACCTGATTCAGGCAAACCAAAAATAGCACCTATTTTTCTTTCCAGAAATACATCACAAGAAAAACACAAGCTACGTCTACACTAATCTGAATACATTTGAAGCTGGGTCTTTTTCTCTACATTTTCCATCTACACTGAGATACCAGTTTTGTCCTACAAAAACTGAGCTTTTTCACTCTACCAAAAGGATAAATTTGAAAATGCCGTCTTTGCATTGTGAGAAAAAAAAAACAAAAAAAAAAAAAAACAGGTACAATGACATGTTTAGTCACATGTTCTAACAATACATATCTATGTTTATACCAGTATGTGTCTGTTATTTGCTATTCACTTTTATAGTGTTGCTAAAGATATGCTACTTTGTACATATTCATACTACATTTCTTCAAAGATGACAAAAAATGTAGTCGCACTTAAACATGAGGGCAGCTGCGTTTTTAAACCAGGGGCGATTATCGGCTGATTTTAGACTTCAGCTCATTACCTTCACCTCATTCAGCTCATTACTTCAGCTCATTTTACCAGGTCTTGTCAATGGATAATATACAATTAGCTTATTTTAAAAAATGTTCTTTAAATTATATTAGTTAATTTTATTAATTTCATCTAACCATTTAAATTATGTTCCAACCAGCAAACTATTTGCAAATCTAAAATTGAAGTACATTATGTACACTACAAAAATTTTTAGGTTAGTAAGAAATTAATACTTAAATTAATCAAGGATGCATTATAGTGATCAAAATGACAGTAAGACATTTCTAATGATACAACAGACGTCTATTTCAAATGAATGCCTTTCTTTTGAGGTATCCATCAAAGAATCCTAAAAAAAAAAAGTATGACGTTTCTACAAAATATTAAGCAACACAACCATTTTCAATTGTTGTAATGAAAGTTTCTTGAGCAGCAAATCAGCATATTAGAATGATTTCTGTATGATCATGTGACACTGAAGACTGGAGTAATGACTGCTTTGCCATCACAGCCAGGAACACACCCTTTCTAAAATATACCTCAGTTATTTTAAACTGCAATAATGTTTCATGTACTGTATTTTGGCCAAATCTAATGCACAACACTGTATGCACTGTATATTATATTTTAAAAATAGTATGTGCAACAGTACCAGTGTTGGGGAAGCTACTCTGAAACTGTAGCTTGACCAGCTACAAGCTACTCGTAAATTAAAGTAGTTAAGCTACATTCAAGCCACCCTTCTGAAAAAGTAGCTAACTACACTACAAGTTACTGTCAAAAAGTAGCTAGCTACATTGAAACTACTTTCAATTTTTTTTTTATTATTCTTTTTTTTTTTTTTTTTTTTTTACAATTAACATTACTAATAACTAAATAATTATTAATGAAGAATTATAATGAAGTTTTAAGTCAAAGTTATAAGTAAAATATTTGGGGGTTTAAAACAACATACTGTAATGCAATCATGATTTCAAAGAGTAGGGTGAATTCAGGTTGATTGGGACACTTTTCCAAGCCATTTCAATGACAAAAAGTATCCCAAACATTTGATTTTGTAAACTATTCGATACACACAATAGTAAAATACTGTATTGTTAAATAGTTATTTTAGTTATATTAGTATATTGCTACAAACGTAACATCAATTCAAGAACAAAATGTATGCAACTTAAACTTGATACGGAGGAGTCATAAAATAAGTAGTTTAAACTCACAGCACATGCAGTATTTACTGACTGTGAATGGAGACGTCAATAATCAGTTGAGCGCGTGAACACTGCGCTTTGCGTGAATCCTGCCGCAACCATCCTTTGCCAAATGATAAGGCTATCGCGATTTTATATTCTGTTCAGTTAGTGTACATTACAAAACTGTGGGGGGACAGATTATATTATGACCGTTCATCATTGTAAAATAGACATTTGATCTGGAGTGCAATAAAGAAGAAAAAATAATCAGTTTTCACCTCCTGTATGTGCTTTAAGTCTTCGATGTAGACCGCATTTCAATCTTTGTTTTATGTAAATTACAGTTGATTCATGTGAAATATCCACTCCTGTACATCCTTTGCAATATCATCAGACAATCTCTTGTCGGTGGACAGACTGTAAAGCCCCGCGATACGTGATATCACAACAGATGGCAGTAATGAACAAATTTAGTTTATGATCTCGTCAGAAGACGCTACGCTGCTTCAATGCATTACAGGCTCGTGACTCGTCAGAATGCAAAACGGAATGTAGCGTTTGGTCGCGCTACATCGCTTCGCTACTTCCTGGAAAAAGTAGTTAGCTACAGGAAAAGCTACACTGTTTTAAAAGTAGCGACGCTACTTGTAGCTAGCTACTCCCCAACACTGAACAGTACACATTATGCAAACATTTCAAACAATATTGTGCAACATTATTTTGACAAGACCTTGTTCTGTGCATGCACAATTTAGCATATCGCGCCTAGTTATTGCAGAAACAAGTAAAACTTTTATCAGTAGACCAATGAAACAATGTAACAACAAAGAAAACTGCCAGTTCTTTCGTCACATTGGAAATGAAAGGTCATGAAAAGTAATACGCATTGCATTTTGGGATACAGTATCCCACGCAGTGCTTTCTGCCAAATGAATAAGTCATCCAGTTATTCCATGCAAACAGAAAATCTGCATACTGCACATACATATTGCAGTAGTAATAACATGCTAGTAAAATATTCCAAACATCGCCTCTGTCTACAACAAGGTCAAATTTCAAAATTGATCTTTGCTATGCTGATAAGGTGATGCACAATTGGTTTACCATCTCATCAATTACATTAAATGTTTTTGATTAAACAGGAGAGAATATGAAGCTAACAAATTTCCCTACACGATTCATCCAAGCAGCTCGTGTGCTGGAAACGCACCTACTCATTTGCCAGCTCAGGATCAGTCTGAACCTTTTCAAACATGAGATATTTTAACAAGAATTGAGCGTTCAGCTCCTGGGAGAAATCAAAATTTTGGCATTCAGGTATCATGCTAACCTTGCTAACCATATGATGAAAGAGAACAGCACCTGATTGGCATCAAAGGGCAGCTGCTATCTACAATTTCTGCTATGGACAAAGTGCTCCACAGATGTTGGACAATATTGGTCTTTGTGGTGATGAGTTCTGGGGGTGACTAAATTTTTTTTTGTGAGGCAAAGCGTACCAGACATGCTCCACAAAACATTACTCTATCAGGATGCTGTTTATGTGTTATATATTAGCCTAGTCAATTAATGATAAAACAAAAATAAACAGTCTACTTTTGAATTCTCAGCACCCCCTTCCAATTTCAAATGGCTGTGCTTGATACTTCAGTATGAATCTTACGTCAAAGTTCATCTCAGCAGAATTCCTCCTTCAGGTCGCTCTGCATATACGTTACTTCTTTGCGCTTGGTCGGGTTGGAGCAGCCGTTGTGCTGGTGGTTGTGAAGGCTCTTCCGGCCTGGGTGGCCGGTTGGCTCTGAGGGGTCACACACGGCTATGACGGTGGTCTCTATTCTTGAGAGCGTGTACATGCTGCTCTGGCGCGCTACTTTATGCCGCATGGCCCGCAGCTCAAGCTCGTCATAGTCTGACACCCGCACAAAAGGGCACCAGCGGAAAACACGTTTAAAGCCGGCCCGAAACCTGAACACAGACAAGAATACATACAAAACCAGATGAAAAATTACAAATCTATGGGTAAAAATGCAATATTAATTGTACACCCTAGTAAAAGTGTAATATATTTAAAATGCATTTATTTTATACTAAGTATAGTTCAAATCTATTAACATATTTACTGACATATCGCTCAAGACTTACTGATATAAAAATTATAATTAAACTTTATTTGGAATACTACTTGTGCATAATGCACATTTCTTAATATTAAGCCTAAAATGTGTTTTAATGTCACTATTGATAAGGATTGTATGATCTTTGAATAATATCAGTCTTAATATGCAAGATATTTAAAGTGTACTTGCAATAGTTCCAACTTTAGTTTAATCAAATATATTTCAGTATATCTTTAGTTGGACTTCAGCACAATTAAAATGCATTCAGTACAAAATTAGCTGTTTCAGTTTAGCAGACTTTAAAGGGTTACTCCACCCCAAAATGAAAATTTTGTCATTAATCACTCACCCCCATGTCATTCCAAACCTGTAAAAGCTTAGTTTGTCTTCGGAACACAATTAAAGATATTTTGGATTAAAACCGGGAGGCTTGTGACTGTCCCATTGATTGCCATGTAAATTACACTGTCAAGTCCCAGAAAAGTATGAAAGACATTGTTAAAATAGTCCATCTGCCGTCAGTGGTTCAATCGGAATTTTATGAAGCGACGAGAATACTTTTTGTACGCAAAGAAAAAAAATAACGACGTTATTGAACAATTCATCTCCTCTGAATCAGCGTAGCGCCATTCTGGAGAATATCCGCTGGACGCAAAATGCGTATGCTCTTCGCCACAAGGATACAGTGTTTTCGTTCAAATCAAAGCATAAATATACATAGAAAACATATCCGTGTGGTGCGGATGACACAGAAGAGCATACGCATTTTGTGTCCAGCGGATATTCTCCAAAATGGTGCTACGCTGATTCAGAGGAGATGAATTGTTCAATAACGTTGTTTTTTTTTTTTTCTTTGCGTTCAAAAAGTATTCTCATCGCTTCATAAAATTCAGATTGAACCACTGATGGCAGATGGACTGTTTTGACGATGTCTATCATACTTTTCTGGGCCTTGACAGTGTAATTTACCTGGCAGTCAATGGGACAGTCACAAGCCTCCCGGTTTTAATCCAAAATAATATCTTAAATTGTGTTCCGAAGACAAACTAAGCTTTTACGGGTTTGGAACGACATGGGGGTAAGTGATGAATGACAAAATTTTCATTTTGGGGTGGAATATCCTTTTAAGTACACCAGTTTAGCATACTAACAGTACACTTGCCAGGTATTTTTATAAGTAAATAAATATGTAGTATACTTAGCATGAAATAAATGCATATCATATAATATATTTATTTTTTAACTAAGGCATTTATGCATGATCTTCTATCTTTCACTTTTATATGTTGAAACTCCAAATGTCTCACAGTGTTTATTTAAAACTTTATTTTACAATTACTTTTTTTATTTTTTATTTTTTACCTTGAGGTGCAAACAGGCTTTCATAAGAATGAGAATCGAAAGAAAAAATCTTTGCAAATGGCCAAAAGCCATTAAACACAATCAATCTGTCAAGTCCAAGTGACTGCACAGGACAAAGAGAAAACCAGTATCACAGGTTAGATGTCAGAGTCTACTGCCAACATAACAAGTCTGTGCTATGTACTTTTAATAATTTTTTTTTTTTCCTTTTTTCGTTGTATTCAACTATTTGATAATGATTTTCTGGTTATTGAATAGCGTATGGTTGCAAATTGTCATGCTCTGGTACTGGTGTCATTTCAAACTAAGCCAATTGGGACCTGAAGAAATTAGATTATTTATCATCCAGTCTTGCATTTTAACCATGTATTCCATCTGTGGTGCATTTACATAAAGTCAATGCTATGGCTGTCCCAGACTGATCAAGTTAATGGTGGATAGCAACGGTTGCCAGGCTACAACTGGTAGAGTGCTCAAAAAAAAGAAGAAAAAAAAAAAAACCGCATAGCTGTATAAAGGTCATCAGCTACATTTTATGGGAAGCCATATAACAGACTTCTGTATAGCTCTCATACTAAGGTACAGTTAGCTTTTAACCACACCTGAGACAGCCATTTCATGCCAATGATTTTGTATAGCCATGAAGATGCACATTTCACTGTTCAATGTTCAAGTGGACAGACTTAGTGTCTTTAATTACACAAAAATCAAAATATTAATTATTAATAATTTATCACAAATAATCCTAGGTGTATATACTTTGTCACCAATGTAAAAACAATGTTTTTTTTTTTCTTTAAAGTGCTTCTCAGGTGTACTGGCTTTAAATGGTCATGATTGGAGTTGAAAAGCTGGATATAAACATACATTTTTAATCACACTAATTTCATTTACAATGCTTTGTTTTTTACTTTTTTAACAGTGAACCTTTTAATCAGAGCATTCTCTTCAAATGTAAGTGTGCTGTAAACATGACTTCTAGTTTTTAACAAACTAAAGAATGTCTAAATTTTCTTCTGTGGTGATCGACAACACACCAAGGACGATGTCGATAGAGCTTAACTTGTATTGAACCTAGAACATTCCTTTAATTAAAATCTTGGACAAAATCATTGACTCTAAAGAGCTTTCTAATAGTCCCTGTGCTGTTGTCATAACATTCATGTCTGCAAGTCTTATTTTCTGTCAGCAATGCACAGGAAGAATGAAGATTTGTTATGCTGCATTGAAATAGTTCACCCAAAACCTATTTACAGGTGCATCTCAATAAAGTAGAATGTCATGGAAAAGTTCATTTATTTCAGTAATTCAACTCAAATTGTGAAACTCGTGTATTAAATAAATTCAATGCACACAGATTGAAGAAGTTTAAGTCTTTGGTTCTTTTAATTGTGATGATTTTGGCTCACATTTAACAAAAACCCACCAATTCAACAAATTAGAATATGGTGACATGCCAATCAGCTAATCAACTCAAAACACCTGCAAATGTTTCCTGAGCCTTCAAAATGGTCTCTCAGTTTGGTTCACTAGGCTACACAATCATGGGGAAGACTGCTGATCTGACAGTTGTTCAGAAGACAATCATTGACACCCTTCACAAAGAGGGTAAGCCACAAACATTCATTGCCAAAGAAGCTGGCTGTTCACAGAGTGCTGTATCCAAGCATGTTAACAGAAAGTTGAGTGGAAGGAAAAAGGGTGGAAGAAAAATGCACAACCAACCGAGAAAACCGCAGCCTTATGAGGATTATCAAGCAAAATCGATTCAAGAATTTGGGTGAACTTCACAAGGAATGGACTGAGGCTGGGGTCAAGGCATCAAGAGCCACCACACACAGACGTGTCAAGGAATCTGGCTACCGTTGTCGTATTCCTCTTGTTAAGCCACTCCTGAACCACATAAAACATCAGAGGCGTCTTACCTGGGCTAAGGAGAAGAAGAACTGGACTGTTGCCCAGTGGTCCAAAGTCCTCTTTTCAGATGAGAGCAAGTTTTGTATTTCATTTGGAAACCAAGGTCCTAGACTCTGGAGGAAGGGTGGAGAAGCTCATAGCCCAAGTTGCTTGAAGTCCAGTGTTAAGTTTCCACAGTCTGTGATGATTTGGGGTGCAATGTCATCTGCTGGTGTTGGTCCATTGTGTTTTTTGAAAACCAAAGTCACTGCATCCGTTTACCAAGAAATTTTGGAGCACTTCATGCTTCCTTCTGCTGACCAGCTTTTTAAAGATGCTGATTTCATTTTCCAGCAGGATTTGGCACCTGCCCACACTGCCAAAAGCACCAAAAGTTGGTTAAATGACCATGGTGTTGGTGTGCTTGACTGGCCAGAAAACTCACCAGACCTGAACCCCATAGAGAATCTATGGGGTATTGTCAAGAGGAAAATGAGAAACAAGAGGCCAAAAAATGCAGATGGGCTGAAGGCCACTGTCAAAGAAACCTGGGCTTCCATACCACCTCAGCAGTGCCACAAACTGATCACCTCCATGCCACGTCGAACTGAGGCAGTAATTAAAGCAAAAGGAGCCCCTACCAAGTATTGAGTACATATACAGTAAATGAACATACTTTCCAGAAGGCCAACAATTCACTAAAAATGTTTTTTTTTTTTTATTGGTCTTATGAAGTATTCTAATTTGTTGAGATAGTGAATTGGTGGGTTTTTGTTAAATGTGAGCCAAAATCATCACAATTAAAACCAAACGATACACTTTATTTGATTAACTTTATTTTTAATGAAGTTCCAGACCACATCAGTAAGAACTTGGTCCTTTGTTCACTTCATTTTACCACAGATTCGTTTACAAACAAGGCACAATTCGACATGACATTTTCAAAAAGACTGAAACTAAAAGACGATGCTGTGCCGACTATATTGGATCCGACAGTAATGTCGCACCACACAAGTGTGAGCAACTGTTTTCATTACGTGATCACTATTTCTTTGTCTGTTATTACAGATCATTTGAGTATTTATGCATTTTTGACCTAAATCACAGCAGTATCCATCTATGAGGAATGTACGCTATCAAACATACACAACTATTAGCCAATTATAGCAGTGGGCGTTTACTTCCGAGTCTACAATCCGCCACGCAGATTCAAATAGAGCGTTCCGATGAGGGGGGTTAAAAACAGGACAGAAAATAGCCTATTATTTCTAAATTATGATGTTTTTTATGTAAAAATCTTGATAACATTATAAGTGGACCTCAGAGAACAGTACAAAATAAAAAAGGCAGTGCATGACCTCTTTCATTTTATTAATTATTTGAATGGAAATCATTCATGGACCATGAGGATCTAATCTTGGGTCTACATTTGCACCTTAGTCCACATTTTCTCTGTTTTCAGAACTCAAAATGTTGAGATTACATGTTAAAAAAGGAAATTCATACTGCGTCAGCTTAAGCCTGTTTCCTGTCCCTGTCCTTCACTTAAAACTTCCATTTCAATCATTGATTTATGAGTAATATTTCTTAAAAAGAGGAACATCTCAAGTGTGTCCATTACTGCATGATAAGGCCTATTCATGCAACAAACAGAGGGAACAACACTCATGTTGCTATGACAAAATGCATTTATGTCATAAATCTCTGTGGCATGCTCTAAATTGAGACTTACCTGCTGTTCAGGCAGAAGTAAATAATGGGGTTGTACATGGTGGAGCTCATGGCAAGCCACATGACTGACAAATATATCTGCTGAATGAACTTCCATCTAATCAGCTGCTTGTTCAACCCCGTAACAAGGAAATATACATGGTACGGCAGCCAACAGATGGCAAAGGTCACCACTACGATGATCATCATTTTCACCACCTGGAAAAAGAAAATGAAGGCAAAAGTGAAATATTACAATAATGTATCATAACTGGTGAGTATTTAATACATATTTGAAAGATACATCTCACAATGTCACAATGAATATATAAAATACTAGTAATTTATTATACTATTAATATATAAAATACTATACTATTAATTAGCATTGTATTATATATAATTTGTAGTATATTATAATTATATGTTACAAACAAGAGCAGCTCGTCATTTTGACATTGTGACTGACCTAATTTCACGCATACAAAAACAAAGAGAACAGTGGAGAAGCAATTATATCACAAACAGTTATACGGCTGTGTTTTTATTCATTATGTTAATTCATTAAGACATTGCTTGTCATTCAAATCCCACAGCATCCAGCACACCCAAAAGCACCAAACACTGTCAGGATACCAAAATCTTGGTCATGTCACCAAGCTTAGACACTCTGGGCAAGCAATGCATCTGCAGCAACAAAGAAAACCCCGGGCAACACATTTCCAGCAGAGCAAGGACACCACATGAGGTCTTCATGGCATAAATGCTCTGTGGTATGAAAAATAAAAATCCTCAAAATTGTATGCTTACTAAGTCGCAATTGCCACAATTCATATAAAATGATTGTAGTTTCTCATGCAGTTCTCTGCTGCTTTTACTGTTCTGCTGTCATTTGTCAAACTGTGTTGTGTGTAGAGCCACTGTGCGATTCTCCATCCTGTCAGTTTCATTCGGTCCTCAAAACATCTGCTTTCTCTTCAAGCAAGTGTCCTTCTGCCCCTGCAGGGGCTACTGCCATAACAAATCCATTTCCCATCCTTCAAGAGGTGAATTGTTTCTGTAGCCACATCATAAAGTCTGATTGGAGGAGCCGCCTGCTTCACGCCACTAATGAATTTAATTAAATTGTTCATGCCGTCCCACTGAGACAACGAGTGGAGCTTTGCATGGTCCTCTTTACAATCTGAAGATTACTACAGTGCTCCACCTCAGGAATCAATAAACTAATGAGCAGATGAATATAATACTACTATTCCTACATTTTGCCCTTGAAATTTTAATATTAAAAAGGTCATGTAATGAGGGATCAGGTATTTCATTTGAGTTTGGTCATTAAAAATTTAATGGAATTTCTGTATGTATACATTTTGACCATTTTCAAAGACTGAAACAGAAACCTTGAACTGTAGTGAGTAATGCAGTCAGCATAATGTAGAATCATATTTCATTCTCAATATTTGGCTTGGTCTTAAAGTCAATTATCACACTGCAACAGAAACTGCATAAGCACAGACACAACAGACGTATGCTCAGACAGAACTGATGAGTTGTACTGCATTTATAAATTTAGGTTGTTTATGTGCACTTAGTATTAGATTAGTGCTTATGTATAAATGAACCTTTTTTGCTTAAAAAAAAAAGAATCGGGTTTAATTCATGATGTTGTTGCAGAAACTAAGCAACATCATGAATATTGTGATGACGTTAATGCACTTTCCCCAAAGGCTGTGTCATTACCTTGCAACTCATGAGTATGATATGTTTTAAAAGCAGCTCTGATTAAGTAGAAAAAATTAAGTTAGAATTGGTAGAATTAGTTAATTTGACTCAAAACTACTCAAAAATCATCAGTTTTTTTTTAAATAAGTAACATTAAAATTTAAATATTAAATGGAAAAAAATGTTTATGTATACATATATATATATATATATATATATATATATATATATATATATATATATAACTGAATGATTGAATGATATAAATGATTAAAATATTTATTTTTCAGAGTAATACTGTACATAAATATCAAGATATATATTTCCTGTAGAATCAAAAGGCATGTATTTATTTTTATATGTTTTTGTTTATATATCAGCCAACTCTAATAATGACGCCAATCTTTCATAAATGAATAACCGTGAAACATGAATCAAAGGAAAGATCAGAGGACTACACAAGCTTGTTTCAAAGACTCTGTTAAAGTTATGCCATTACTATGTTCAGAAATATTACGTGTATGACACATAAAATGCATATATAATTCTGGAATTCAGATTCTTCAAAGAAGTCCTATTATGATTTTTCATCAGTATTCCACCCTGTCTCTGTTTTTCCTAGAGATGCCATTATTATATTCCCTACATTTCAAAGACACAAACAGACATAATGCTTGATGTACGTTTCAGCAGGAGGTGGAAGTGAGAAGGTTTCCTGGGGTAAAAGGAGAGCTTATATGTTTGCCACTCACGCTCACCTTCAAGCCAACTTTCTCTCCTGATACATCTCCAGACAGAAGCTTCTGCAAACTGAGAGCTGAAGGAAGCGTACTGCGTTTGTCGCCAAAACAGAGTATCTTGTTTGTTTTCTCTTATCTCGCCCTGCCTCTTCACTTCAGAGATAGAGAAAAGACAAGGACACTCGCACTGAAATAGAAGTCCTTTCGATGATTGGCGTTTGAATAGGGACTGGGCAACGGTGGCAAATAGAGATTGGAGATCTTTCTTAAGGTTGTAGAATGAAGAATTGGCAACCGGCTGACTTAAAGTACTGATCAATAGATCATAAGAGAGACAGTCAAGAGATATGACAAAGAAGTGGCACGAGAGAAAAAAAAAAGAAAAAAAAAGAAGAGTCTAAAAATAGTCTCTAAAGTAATATCATAAATTCATAATTTCAGGTTTACTTTACTAGCCAATAGGATTGAGTCACAATGGTCAACTAATAATTGACTAGACTAGTGGTTCTCAAACTTCAATGCACACAAAAATCTATGGACCACCAAACACCCCAAATCTGGGAAACTACCCCAAACACAATCTGGGTTCACTGGAAAACGTGCCTCCTCCCTAATTTTGGCAAAACTCTGAAAAACGTATCTATATGTCCATCTCAATGCCGTTTCCAGCAGAAATGAACACCAGAGGCTGTAAAAAACCAACAACTTGTATTCCTTTTTACATCACTTACAATTAAAGTTGCAAATTAATAAATAACAAAGACTTATTTTCTAGTGTTTATATATTATGACCTCAACATGCTTTTAATAATATAATTTTTCCAAAAATTTGTTGCTCAAACAAATCATACAGTTTTAAGTAGTGTACAAATATGCCTATTAAAATATTACAAATAAATTCTTATGTGTCACTGAAGATTACCATATAGCAACCTGAGAATCATTTTCACAGATAATATATCAAGTCAGTGTGCTTTCTCAGCTGTACAGAATGAGAACTAGATGTGCCTGGTTCACAAATTAATCACTCTTTTGGGTCAAACAGGTTTGCAAAAATATAAAACCAAACTTGCAATTGAATTCCACTGATTGTCAACAGTAAATAAACTCTTTATTCTGCGCGCAGCGAACTACTCTGAATTGCAGGTAAAAATGTTTTACATCCATTTATATCTCAAACAATATTAAAAAGGGTATCATAATATGAGCATACTTGATGGAGTCCCTGCAGTATTGATGAAAGAGAAACACCCCTGCCTGAAATCAGATTATTTAATACATGAAATTTACGGTGATTAACGTAGTTGTTCAGGCAACCAACCAATTGAGTTTGAAAAAAAAAAAAAATTATATATATATACATATATATATATATATATATATATATATATATATATGTATGTATGTATATATATCCTACACTAGAGTTATATATGAATTATTATAAAATCTTTGTGGGGTGGCATTTCTTAAAACAGAGACAGTCTTTCTGGGTCAGCATCTCGCGATGGGTGAGAAACCAAGGTGTTTGCTCTCTGCAGCATGAGGTAGCAGAAATGCAGATTACTATGCAAGACTGTGTTTAGAAGGACAAACAGGAGATGAACTTAAAAAGACACAATGCCACAGGGTGATGTCGTGTGTGTGTGTGTGTGTGTGTGTGTATACATACACACGCATTCTGCTATAGTCATTTAAATAATTATTTTGTTCTTGCTTTATACATAAAACAGTAATTAAAAACATACTGTTTTACTGATTTATAATACTTTTAGAAATTTAAAAAATATATATTCTTAATAAAAAAAAACTATGGTGAGACACTACAGGCAAACATGAGATTTCCATGCACTGGTCAATTTTGAGCTTTGTGGCTTTTCATAAATTGTTTCAAACTAGTAGAAAGAAAACATCCAAAATACACTTTTAAGACACACACTTTTATTGCACTTTTCTATTTGCGTCTGTAGACTGCGATTACAATACATATTTTTAAAGGTTGCTTTCTCAAAATTACTTTTTTTTTCCCTACACTATAAATCTCCATTTACATACACCAGACTTTACAGTTTTATTTTATAAAATTTTTGAAGGTATTTACAGTGCAGTTTCTTCATTTCATTCCTAAAACATTGTAAATATTTAATCTTTTTTATGGCTATTGACAGTTTTTTTTTAGATTTATGGAGTAATACAAAGATGTTTTTAATTCCCCTCTGTAAAAACCTTTGACTCCAGTATGTCAACACAATGAAACAAAAATTTTGAACCTGGCTTAATCCAGTGTTTAGATTTCTGTTATGGAAATGTATGCAAATTTGTGAATATTTAATTAGATAATGCCCTGTTGGGATGTTTAAATATAATATTTCAGAAAACTTGTTTGCAAAAAATGTTTGCAATTCTTAATGTAATCAATCAACTGGGGAGTCTATTAGTTATATCTATGATATCTATTTATCTATTGATACCGCAATCTATTAAACAGAAGCATGTGAACTGAATCCACATCACCATTTACAATGCAATTATCAGCAACATCACTTCATCTGATACATAGAATCAGGAGTTAGAAAGAGACCTATCTAATATATATTGATAAAACTTAAATCACTGTTTTCAGAATATATCAATGCACAGGAGAAGGCCCATTACATCAATATATGTGTCAGAAAATTTGATAAAAGTTTATACCTCATATAATGTACATTAGAAACAGCTGATTTAACCTCACCAGTTATAGTCACAACCAGTCTATTCTGTATATAATACCAAGATAATGTCACACTGCTTAACACCACAGACTGTGTTGCTGCGCAACCTGTATTTAAAAGAAATAATTCAGCCAAGAATAAAAATAGTCATTTACTTATGCCCATGTCCTTCCAGCCCGCTTTATTTTCTTGCTTTTGTGAAACACAAAGAGATTTTGGTGAAAAAATATCACACATTTTTCAGTTCTGCATCACTGTACTGCATGGGACACAGTTGTATGTGTTGACACTGTTGACATTGACACTGCTCTATTCTACAAATTTATATATTAACTGCAACTGAAAACGTATTATATGTAAGAAAACATGAATTTAGTTTTTCAGTCTTATTCTCTTTTGGCTTATTATTTGGCTTATTGAGTATACAAACCCAACTTAGTCAAAATAAAATAAATACTAACATAGCTGCATCTTAAAAGCATCTTATGGAGTCACATATTCAAAAAGAAGAAGAGAAACTACGTTGAGTACCTTCACACATAGACTTGCAAAACAGATCCTCCTGGAATGAGATGACAGATGACAGAAAGGCTGTGACACTGGCCATTATGGTGCATTGATATATTCATTCCAGAAAACAGTGCTGGGATCATTTTGAATAGTTATTTAGAGAAAATGAAGCCTAGCCGAAAAACAGCTCCTGTGGAGAAAATGGATCACAATCTGTCAGGGGCTGATTGTGAAGAATATTCGTGTATCTGGTTTGAGTGTCTCACTTTGCATCAGTGATGTGCTGTTTGCTGCAACTGGCCTGTAGACTGTGAAATATCTTATATTCAAAATGAAAGTAACAACAGTGATAAACTGTTGTTTTAATTCATTTACTTACTAATGTTCATATCTCAGATGAATGTAAAAACATATATACTTTTTCCATATGTACTAGCACAGGTGAGTTTTATTGACAGCAACAGCATAAAGGCTCCTCTGATTGGTAAATTGTCTAATCAGATTGGATATTCAAATGATTCAACGTCAAATTAAATTCAATAACTTGTTTCTGGAAAAAGGCTAAAAGGAAGAAGAAATTTGATTTGCCTCCACACATATAAATAACAAGCTATTATTAAAGGTAACCTTTCCAACCAATTATCTTACAGTATCAGGTAAAGAGAGAATAAATAAATAAATATTTATTCAAATATATACAAAAAAGAAAAACTGTTTAAAGGTATGTACATTATTTAAATCAACACATTTCCATTTTAGTTAATGAGTTGGCTTTTCTTTATGTGCAAAAAGTTCCAGTTATGTTCCAGAAGGAGCTTTTGTTCTGATTTCCAGTGGAGGAGCCACAAAGCTAATATGGATGGAAATGGATTGTGATAGTATTGTGGCTCAGGCACTTAGCTCTCTGTTTTGGATGAGATAAGCAAAACTTCACAAGTGTGCTTTTGTGATTGCAGTTAACACACTATGGCAGCAGTCATTGTCTTCCAGCAGAGCTGGATTGATGCTTTGCACTCAAAAATTTAAATTATAATTATCCGCAGCACACTCTAGAAATGTTAAATAGCTTTTCAAATGAACGCTCTCACATACACTTTTAACAAATTCACTTGATCCACAGTGTCAGATGGTAAACACAAATGAGCCCAAACAAATACAAATACACGCACCAATAGTTACACTTGCTCTTGAAATGTAATTTGCTACAGAGCTTCTAAAAACATTTATGTAGCCAATTTACCACCTACAACATCCTGTGTATGCTATGTGAAAGAATATTTGCACATATATATATATATATATATATATATATATATATAAACAAAATATACAAAATGGCTACCTGGTCTCATGACGAAAACGTACCTCTGGGAACTTTTTCGCAAGACAGAAAATACGTACCAATAAGTACATATCACTGCAGTTTCCAACAGAAATGAACACTAGAGGCGGTAAAACAGTGAGCACTTATAATCATTTCCGTACACAGTTATGATTACTGCTCCATAGGTTTCGCTTTCCAGGTGTAACAAGCTTGCTCAGTAGCTCATCCAGCATGGAACTGGATTTAAGATGTGGACTCCTAGGGTATGAATCCTGTCAAAAACATGACTCACGATGAAAAAGCTGAGAGATCGAAAAAACAAGCTAAAACAACATGCTTGCAATTGCGTTTTACGTCACATTCGCTTTTGTTCATACAGTCAGGTAGGTTTAGGTGTAGTGCAGATGGTATGTTATTTTAAAACATCACGGAGCATTAGACTTATAGCGCCACTGAAGGGACGTTTCAAGTCAGCGGTGATGCCGACAAAACCAACGTCACATAAAACGCACTGTATGTACATTCATCTGTTCCAGGGGGAAAAAACTCAAACACTCTTTTAGTGCCACTCAGTGGACATTTCACATCGAATATGTCATGAAACGTACATGGCGGTACATATTTCGCGTCTTGCAAAAAGGTTTCCAGAGATATGTTTTCGTCATGAGACCAGGTTGCAAAATGTATATATCCATAAGAGGAACATAGTCAATTTGTAAGCTAGAAGGTGATATATAAAATTCTGATATAAAAAATGTATTTCTCATGGTAGAAGATCAATAGCTGAATGTTTCATTCTATCGTTTTCATTGAACAGGGATTTTTTTTAAAAACATGACACACCCCTGAAATGCCCAAACACACACAAACAACACCTTCCAAAGAACCAGAGAAAAACGTGCCTTGAGAACTGAGTCAGGGCAGCCATTGTGACATGATCAGAGTCTGGCTCATCAACAGAGCCTCCTAATCCATAATCATCAGAGCAAAACTCGCAGGATCACTCTCCTCAGGCTTAGATTAGAGTTAATAACTGATTTTTGCAATCCAAAGTAAGCACTGCCTTGGTAATCCCAAAGGCAGTTGAGGCTTTTGACTCATGATGTGAAAAAGTCAAGTGCAGCTGCCTAAAGCTTTTAGTTAATATGACAATGTGAAGTTTTAATGACAAAGTTTATGTTTATTAACAATGCGTCCTGCTCTGGGTTAAGAAAGATGATGTTATGATGTTATGGTTAAAGAGATTTTACCCCAAAATTAAAATTCTGGCATTGATTACTCACCCACATGTCGTTCCAAACCCGTAAGACCTTCGTTCATCATCCGAACACAAATGAAAATATTTTTGATGAACTCTGAGAGCTTTCTGACCCTCCATAGACAGGAACAACGGAACTACCATGTTCAAGGCACAGAAATGTATTAAAGACATCGCTAAAATAGTCCATGTGACATCAGTGGTTCAACCATTATGTTACGAAGCTATGAGAATACATTTTGTGCACAAAGAAAACAAAAATAGTGACTTTATTCAACAATTTCTTCTCTTCTGTGTCAGTCTTCGACATGCATACCACGACATAGCTTCATAACATTATGGTTGAACCACTGATGTCACATGGAATATTTTAACAATGTCATTCCTACCTTTCTGGGACTTGAACATGTCAGTTGCATTTCTGTCTATGAAGGGTCAGAAAGCTCTCGGATTTCATCAAAAATATCTTAATTTGTGTTCCGAAGATGAACATAAGTCTTACAGGTTAGGAACGACATGAGGGTGAGTAATTAATGACAGAATTATCATTTTTGGGTGAACTATGCCTTTAAGAATCTCAGAATTAATTTACAAAACAAAATAAATGGAAATAAAATAGAAAACTAAATAAATTTAAATAGAAAATAGTAAAATAAATGAAAATAAAATAAGATCTCTGCAGTTGGCATATGAACTAAATATGCATGACAGAAAATAATATACTAAATTACTGTTTAGGCCAACTTTGACAACAAATTCAATCAAAGCATAATATATTCCTAATAATGCAATTCATTTTGCAACCACTGTAATTCTGTAAAATTCTCAACCAAAGATGCAAAGTACTGTGCCACTTTCTTTAGTCTCTGTAGTTATTTCTGAAACCCATGTTTTATGAAAGTCTTAATCTTCTTTACAATATAAAACAATATTGATTCACTTTCAAAAAACACATTTTCAATGTCTGACATTATTTTCGCAAACATTTCATAATGGAGAGAAAGAACAGGTGTTGTTTCATCATAAAATAGCACAAACCCTTATCAAGATTATCTGAAGTGCATGATTGGAAACATTACCGGGAATGTTTTCCACAATTAGATTATAAAGAACGGCACAGGCTACTTTAATCTGAAAGTACATTACATAAAGCTGATGTTCTTCTAACATCTCCACTCCATTTTGTGCACCATTCATTCGTTCAAAAAAATGGATTGCTTTTTCTTGTTTGTCAATGACTACACAAAACCCTCGAATAGATGTGTATTGGTCACCCACCAGCTTCTCCAATCTTCTCAAGAGTTACATTTGAACTGACAATGAAAATGAAAATGAAAATGTCCCCAGGCTTAATTGAGGGTCTTCTAAAGGCTGAAAAAGATGTTAATGCTTCTGAGTTCCATAATCACCTTTACACATCACATAAAGTGGATGCATATGGAATGCGCAAGAGCCAACCAGGTCCGAATACACATATTCGGCATGCCAGCCACTAATGGAAGGAAGATACATGATGAGGGGGCAGCCAAAGCGAGCGAGCAAGATGTAGCGCTGATCGAAAATAGAGAGCCAGCACAATCGCAGCAGCCGTTAATGAAACATATAACCAGCAGACTGAGCTCTGAATGCTATTGATTGGAATGTAGAATATATAAAACGCCAACTGAACCAATGAACAGCTGTGTTCCAGAATTGAGTGAGTCTCGTCAAAGCCCCTACAATGGCTTGCAAGACCAGATTGGTCTTGGATTGTTGAGCTGCAATATTGTGTACTCATTGGAAAACTTCATTTTAAAACATTTTAAATAGCTCATCAATTGATTATGTCACATCATTTCCACTTAATGGACCATCTGGCTCTAATTAACTGATTTCTCCACTGGCATGGATTCTCATCCATGATACAGAGAAGACTAGATCAAGGTGGCACTAATGTATTTATACAAGAATCACAACCTCGAGACAGAAGGGATCACACACTCCAAATCTGAGTCCGGTGCAAAAGAAAAACAAATAGTGCTAGACTCGTTAAAACAACAGCAAATTTATGAACCAAAGTCACTCAGAGCTGCTTCCCACAAAAGTCCACATTCATTTGTTACTAGTCTACTAGAAAACAAATCATAAAGCATCTAAATTTGTTTTTCACTCATTTCAGCACATACTGTGAAATAACATGAAATTGGAAGCAGGCCTAAGCTTTTGTGTTTTTTCCCCCTGATTGGGAGTTTTTGATTACTTTTTCTTGATTGGTTTAACATTAGCTAAGTCAGAGAGTGCTATAGATCAACCATACTAATTTGTTAAGTGCTTTTCTGTGCAAATGCCCTAAGCTGACCACTACCATGTCAAGGTTATCAAGGAAAATCTGTTGCATTCAGTGCTAAGAACATGTCAATAAATGCCTCTTCCCCTATGAAAGTGAATTTCATTTCATTCCTTCAAGCACAAGATTTTTCAATTGAAATGAGTAATTATGAGATCTGAACATTTAATTTGAAATCTAAAAATCGAAATCATTTAGCATAAATGGACAAAGTCAAAAGTAAAATATACTTATTTTACCTTGAAAATTATGTCCCTTGACAAAAGTTTGTCTTTACTGGTCCTGAATGTTATCACTTTCATTAACAAGCAATACAGACAAATCAGAGGGACAATTTCAACACTTTAAGCACAGAGTTTAAAAGCATACATATCTGTCCATTCTTTTTTGAAGGTTCTTTTTTCCCATTTTTGTAATGTCACCATATCATATGGAAAAATAATATATGACATATACTGTCCTATTTCAAGACTGATATTGCCATATATGCTATCTATAAGAAGATACCAGATGAATATTCATAAGATGAATATAAAAACATAAAAAATTAAATTCCCATAGTAAAATTTGTATATTTTCATGTTAATATCTATATGATGATTTGTATAAGGTCGCAGCATATGTATCAACCATATATGCCACAATATATGTTCATATGCAACTATTAAAACAACCTATAATACGAAAATATACGTGTCTATCTTTTATATTTACTTATATAATTTCAACTTGATGGGGATATACACGTACATGACCTATATGTCCAAAACATGTACATAAACATAATATGGGCTAGACGTATATGCTAATTTATGAAATTGTTCCAATATCTAATAGGTGTCATATTTAGACTTCATATGACAACATATTTCATATATGTGACCCTGGTCCACAAAACCAGTCTTAAGTCGCTATGGGTATATCTGTAGCAATAGCCAAAAATACATTGTATGGGTCAAAATTATTGATTTTTCTTTTATGCCAAAAATCATTAGGACATTAAGTAAAGATCATGATCCATGAAGACATTTTGTAAATTTCCTACAGTAAATATATCAAAACTTAATTTCTGATTAGTAATATGCATTGCTAAGAACTTCATTTGGACAACTTTAGCGATTTTCTCAATATTTAGATTTTTTTTTTTTTTTTTTTTGCACCCTCAGATTCCAGATTTTCAAATAGTTCAAACCATACATCAATGGAAAGCTTATTTATTATAGCTTTCAGATGATGTATACATCTCAATTGCGAAAAAATTGACCCTTATGACTGGTTTTGTGGTCCAGGGTCACATATTTAAATTTAATGTATATATATTACATTTGTGTATGGGTATCATTGACGTGGCCTGATGTGCAGCTGTTTCAGCTGCTGTGACTCAGCCCTTGTAAGGCTGAAGATTTATATAGTCATGCTAGAGCTGCCAGTTTGTTAATCTACTTAATTTAGTATAATAATCATGAATCATTAAACACATTTAATTAGGACCCCTGACCTGTACTACATGTCACATGCCGCCAAAATCACATCTAACTAAAGCAGGTGGCACAGGCTGAGTAGAACTGTTCACACAAAACGTCATTTTGCATTTAAAACATACTGTAAATAATGTGATATCATGTAATTTATGTAATTAATTTACATTTTAATTGACTGACAGCCCTAATAAAAATAACTCATTGGATAAAACTTGATCAAATAAGTGCAACTAAACTCATGCTAGCCTAGTTCATATTCAGTTATGTAGAGTAGCTGGATTATGGGCAAAAAAAGAAAAGAAAAGAAAAAAAGATTAAACACTCCAGTTTGGATATGGGTTGACGCCTGGTAACTGACAACCGTTAAATGCTGAACTCACTGCTGAGTTTTGTGATTTCATCAAAATCAGTGGGAGTTCTGCATAAAAATGATTGACAGGCCAGATTCGGCCTGCGGGCTGCCAGTTGCTGCTATAATCTCCATAGCAGGAGCAAATATTAACATTTAATTAGTCTGACAAACATCTAGCCCATTTTTTCCTTCACAATGGCTAGCAGTATTTGAGTACAAAAAAATCAAAACTAACTAAGAGACAGCTCTGTCTGGGTTTATCACAGTCTGGATCTCTTTATCTTTCATTGACTTCCTCCTACACGTGATCTAAATGACATGTCAGACTATCCAGCCCTTTCCATTTCCTTTAGAGAACTTCCTTCTCTAATATCTTATTGATTCTGCATGTAATGACCCATTAAATGTGAGTGTGTGGTGAGTTTACTCTGATGTTTGTGTGTGTTCCAGTCATTCCATCAGTTGAACACAACATCACTGTTCATCTAAGTTCTACATCCAGGAACCTGGGGTTGGTATTTAATGACCACTTAAAGTTCACTGCCCAAGCCTTGGAGCACCTGGTCTTACAGGTTTGTATTATAACATCCATTCCATTCTCTTTTACTTTTCAACATTTGTACTTCTGCTCCAGCTTAAAGGATCTGATGAAACAATGTGTTATAAGAGTCAATCTAAAAGAACCTCAAGAATGTGAACTGCTTACCTTCCTTTTGGCTCGCAGTTGGCCCTGATAGTTGTCTGATGAGTCTCCAGGAATCTCTCCTCCCCAAAGCGTCAACCCAACAATAGTGTAGGTAATTCCCATGACCACCAGGGGCAGAACGTACACCAGCAATGCCACTATGATATGATACCTGTAACCAGAGAGAAAGAAATACAGCGCCTGTGCTGCCAATGAAGACACAATTCTTAGACAACAGGGGAGTCACTACCATCACTTACAGACTGTGATTCTTTTTGTTTTGTTTTTTTGTTTTTTTGTTTTTGGAATGCTGCATAAAAGATCTTGGTAAAAAAAAATTTAAAAAAGGAAAAAGAAAAAAGCCCAGTGTTGCCCAAAATATCTGACATAGCCAGAATTCGATCAAAGTCATAATTGTGGAACAAACCCTACAGTGTGATTTCGTATGTATTCACATTTTCAGTCTTGCATCCAACCTCACAGTTCTGCAATAACTTTAAGAATAATGCATTCTCAAATTTGACTTGTACAAATTCTGAACTGCAATCAAAACAATGTGAATGCTGAAAATCTGTTGACACTGACAATATTTCCATTTACTAGCTGTTCAAAATTAAATGAATAAATTATTCATAATTATATATATATATATATATATATATGTATATATACAGTATATATATATATATATATATATATATATATATATATATATATATATGCAGTATAATTAATTTAGATTTAATATTGTTAATGTTGTTGTTCTAAATAACAGTACTAATAAAAATAATTATCAATAATTTTAATTATAACTATTATGAATAATCTTTAGAATAATTATTAACAACAACACCAATAATTCTAATAATTATAATAATAGCTGTTAATGATAATAATAGCTGTTGATAATAATAATAATAATAATAACAATAATAATAATAGGCTTTCCTGTAGCTCAAATAGTAGAGAATGGCGCTAGCAACGCCAAGGTCATGGGTTCGATTCCCAGGGAAAGCAAGAGCTGATAAAATGTAGAAACTGTAACTTGAATGCAATGTAAGTCGCTTTGGATAAAAGCGTCTGCTAAATGCATAAATATAATAATAATACTTGTAATAATAATAATACTTGCTGATGATGTTAATAATTATTGTAAATATTATTACAATTAGTAGTAGTAGTATGAGTAGCACTGATATTGTCACGAATTCGGTTCATGGTCTTCCGTCCACTCGTCATCAGAGTTCGCCCGTCCATCATATTGACTCTCGCACCACACAGACTGTTGCACGTCACACTGGACTACAGTTCCCATCATCCATTGCACTGACAGAGTTGAATGCACTGATCACACAGCTGTCACTAGTCACACGCTCACCTGAGAGCTATTACACGCTCAGATCCTGTTCAGATCGCTGAGTATTGTGTAGCGTTTAGCACTCTCCTAGTGTTAGCTACTTACCAAGCCTTTCCGTGTTTGTTTTGTGTTTAGTCTCCAGTATTGTTCTGCGTTTATCACTCTCGTAGTATTAGCTGCGATACGGAGCCAGTTTCTAGTTTTCATATTCTAGTCCTAGTCTTAGTCTTGCCTTGCCTGTTTTTCTCGTGTTCTGATTCTAGCCTGTGTTTCCTGGATTAATCCTTTGCCTTGCCGTTCGGACTCTTTTTGCCCCTGCCTGGATTATTTCTGTGTACCTGGATTATCCCTCTGGATTATCTCTCTGCCTTGCCCTGTTGGATATTGTTCGCCGATCGAAGACCCACGCTTGCCCTAGGATAACTCTTTGTCTTGCCTGTGTTGTACGTGTTTGCTAGTGTTTCAACCCTGCCTGTGTTTGCTGACCACGTCTGTCAATAAAAAGCTTGCACATGGATCCGCATGCCTCACGCTTCTGTCACTGTGTTACAGATATTAACAATGATTTTTTTTTAATTATTAGTGTTAGGATTACTGTTGTTGTTGTTGTTGTTGTTAGTAATAATAATAAAACAACACATTTCATACAAGGTTGTACCTCTAAGTGCTATACAAATAAACTGAGAGGAAAGGAAGAAAATTGTGCATGCAGATTTAAAAAGCTCTCACATGAAAGGGTCTTCTGAAGGTCTCGGCCAGGCAACATAGCAGAGGGTCCGCTTGGGTAATTTTTTGATGGTTGAAAAGAAACACAGAGGAAAGGCCAAAACCACAGCCAGCACCCAAATACACACAATAATCACCTTAGTGGCTGTGGCTGAGAGGCGTGGTTTCAGGGGATGGATGATGGCCATGTACCTGTACAACACAAATAGATGACTGTTCAATCTCACGACTTCAAATAATAGCAATATGATAAAACATCAAAGACACCACAGTTGGGCAATTTTCAATTTGCAGGTTGTGTAATGATCTAATATCTGATTGATAACGGGTCACATCAAAGACACCATTCATATCTGTTACTGCTGTAGGTGTGAGCTAAATATTTCTCTCGAACACTATGGAAGAATTCAACCTGCCAGGCAAATACAACATTTCATAACAGAACAGTAATAAGAAGAACTGAACTTTCACTCCAATTCTTCATTTTAACGATATGGAAACACTGAACAATCATATGCCATTGATCACTTGTGAACTCTGGACCATAATATAAGGCTAAGCCTTTGTGGTTAACATATTCAAAATCATTCACGAGTGATAATAGGCCATTTGCTTTGTTAACAACTCACCCTTGTAAGCAGTGAATGGCTTATTAGACAGCCAATTATACTCTTGGGCAGAGAAGGTTATTTCAGGATATGGATGGCATGGATTTCAAAGCACTTATGTAGGCATCTTGGATAAACAACAGGAAAGACGACGGAAGGGTACACTGTGTATTAGTTATAATAGTCATGAATATAAATCTCAGCATGTATCTAGTAAACATTCACAAATGTAGATTAATTTATATACTGCAATTAAAAACAGCTCATTATGCCATGCTGTGATGTGTTAAGTTGCCACATTCATACAAGCCAACACATATGATGGATAAAGTACAATCTGGCATCCCATTAAGGAAACTAATCCTGTTATTTATCAAATATTATTTAGCATAAATAAATAACATGGCATAAAAAGCTTAATTTAAACATCACATTTTGGGTTTGTTTAAATGTTTAAAACTAGCTTTTCAGACTAGATTGATTACATTTAAAAATTTAAGATTAAAATTTAAAAATTAACTTGTTGCAACCATTCAACCTTCGAAAAAAAATCTACAAATAAAACCATCATTTTTTCTTTACTTTATTTAAAATCAATGTTATAAATAAATGCAAAACATTTCGCAAGCCACGACTGAATAACATCTTAATTTAGGCTATACATAAATGCAACAGACCAGTTTAGCTATTTTAGAGTTTCAAGCCTTATTTTGTAGTCTATTCATGTAAAATCAATCAGCTAAATAACATCACATTGAAGTGTAATGCCACTGATGACAAATGTTTGAACTGACACTGAACCTGACGGCCTCCACTATTCTTTAAAAATGTTGCACATAACAGTTTCATTAAAGTTTCATAAAGCAACAGAATGAGGTTTTGTTAGGAATGCCATATCTCTGACAGTAAAATTAAACATTTATCATACTGAAAATACTGTCTGGGCAAGTGGTGTCAGCACAAATCTCACACTTTCCTCCAAATGCAGCAGTGCAAGCACACTGACCCACTGCAAATTCCTGCAGACGTCACAATTGCTCTGTATATAAGAGTAGTGACTGCCTACCAGCAAAACAACAGTAACAGCAAATGTGGGTTGTGAAATATGTAGCCTGGAGCCACGAGCACTTTGTGACATTTTAAGCACAGGAAATAACTGAAGAACACTCAGACTGAATCTGCTTTCTCTTATCTGTAATAATTTCCCTACTGCAGTAACTATCTTTGTTGCTAATGTATACTGGTTTAAAAAACAACACAACTTTCCATATATTAAAGGGTTTTTTGACATTTTGTTATTTTTTTTATACTCCAAAGTCCACTTAATATTGTTAGTGAAGGTTTTTGGGCGAAAATCAGTCATAATATAGCTTTTTATGACCATATTCCATTTTTTGAAAAGCCTGCATTACACTGTGACAGGATCAGAAAATTACCCTTGCTGAAAAGTGCAGCATGGACTGTTCAAATCAGTCTGAAATTATTAGGGACCTTGAAAAAGGATATGCCTCAAAAAATAAATAAATAAATAAAAATTTACTGTCATGAAGTCAAGTCTATCAAGTCATTTTTGCAGTTGAGTTTCAATAAATAGTCTAACATTTCATAGTAGTTTGGATTTGGAGTCAATTAGTAAATAGAGATTTAATCTCAAAACATCAATGAAAGTTTGTTTTGTCAATGATAGGATATTTTTAATAGAATTTACTGTACTTCTGCTTTTACAGTAACAAAACAATGTTGATAAAAGCCTTGTATATTACTACAGTTACATCCTCAAAACAAGTCCACTTTTCAGAATAAATCAGTATTATATCAGAATTGTAATGCAAAGTAATTCAGCTCATCAGCTCATCAATTGCGAACTCATCTTTTAAATATATTTCATCTTATACATATGGAAACCAAAAGAAAAAAACATTCTATATTATGTTGGCTGAATAATAGCTTGTTATGTTGATTTTAGAGGGATCTCCATTCACATTAATGAGAATTATATCTGATTAGCCTGACATTTTACTAGAAGTCATAGTTGAGGTCAATCTGTGATAGAAACCCAAGCTTTCAGTTCATGAGCTTCAGGTATCAGTCTTAACCATAATCAAATGTTATGCTGCTTCCATCATTTTCACAAGTGCAAAGTGACAACTCACTTTCTGACATGAGCTCCACTGACAGGACACAGAAAAAGTCATGTATAGATTTTGACATTAGAGTGATGTCTGTCAGACACAGCTACGGTATCTAGCTCTTGCACTCATTGTACAGCATTGCATAACTCTGAAAATTCATCTTTCACTAACTGCACAACTCATACCACTCATGATGCAAGGGCCATAGATAGCATCAAAAATAATTTACCTAAGCAAGTACCCAAATATACTGACATTTGCACGCTGTGCTGAACTAATCTAAAACAAAAAACTAAAATAAAACAAAATAATTAAAAATATAATAAAATACCTAACTACATAATACTATTATTGTTAGAAATTGCAACAATATAAAAATATAAATATAATACATTTATACATATAAAATTTTAATTAAAACAATAATATACAAATATGAAAAATTAATAAATATATTTTAAAATAATAAATAGTATAATATATATACATATACACACACACACACACACACAACAGAAATATATTAAATGAACTAAACTATAAATTAAAATTATAATAAACAAACAAATATATATTATAAAAATAGACTGAGAAACAATAAATTGCATTAAACTATACATTACAATTATAGCAAATGAATAAATCATATAAATGAAAAACTTCAAATAATGAATAAAACACAAATATAACAAATACATTAAATTACAAATTAAAATGCCCCATCGGGACAAGACCACGGGAATCAGATAAGCCGTTTGCACAATCTGACATGGCTGCGGTTGGAATTGAACTGCGGGTTTCGTCTGGCCAGAGGAGAAATGCCCCTCCGACTGAGCCTGGTTTCTGCCAAGGTTTTTTTTTTTCTCCATTCTGTCACAGAGGGAGTTTTGGTTCCTTGCCGCTGTCGCCTCTGGCTTGCTCAGTTGGGGACACTTAATTTCTAGCGATTATCATCGATTTGATTTCACAGATACTATTTAAACTAAACTGAGCTAGACAATGACATCTTTGAATTCAATAATGAAATGCCATTAACTGAAAATTGAGTGTTTAATCTTATCTTTATACATTACTGATACTCTATCCTCCAATTTGATACTGTTAAGTGCTTTGACACAATCTGTCTTGTTAAAAGCGCTATATAAATAAAGGTGACTTGACTTGACTTGACTAATCGTCCATATCTGGGAAGGTTACTGATGAAGTTCAAAAGTCCCATTTAATACGCATTATTTTCATATTATTTAGTTTGTGAGATTAAAGCCTGAGATGTCTAATCAGAGGAAAAATAAGGAAATATCAGCAGGGTGCTGAGAGGAAAAGGATGATTAAATAGGCATGGCATGACATCTGAGAAGGGGTGAGAGGGTGGCAATTTTCTTAAAAAAAAAAATTAAATAAATAATTATATAAATAAATAAAATAAAATAAAATAAAATCAAATGAAATTACAAAAATTATACATTTATTCAGCAATAATGCATTAAATTGATCAAAAGGGACATTAAAGATATTTATGTTACAAAAAAATCAATTCTGTTCAATAGACTTTAAACAAAGAATCCTGAAAAATTACAATTTCCGCAAAAAAATATTAAGCAGCAAAAACTGTTTTCAACTTTCATAATAATAATGTCACGTCTATGTTTCTGTTGAGTTCCTGTTTTTCCTTATTTGGTAGTTCCTGTTCATAGTTAATCATCGTTCATTCAGTTCTCCCGTGTTTAATTAATTATCTCGTACTCTTTTTGAATGGTTCTAATTTCGAAGTAGATGAAGTTAAGGAACCTCCCAAGCCTCGTCGTCCAACCCCCTCAGAGGGACGCTGCGTCTCGCCAGCTCACCTCACGCCAGGATCCCCCAAATACCGCTCCAATGGCTCGGACCGCCTGCCCAACCCCAAAAACCCCCCTTTCCTCCAGCCGCCGTCCGCTTCGAAGTCAAGGCCTCCATCTGCGGTGAAGTCATGGCCGCCGTCCACAGCAATCTCAAGCCCGCCGCTGTTCGCGGCTCATTCAAGCCCGCCGTCCGCGGGCTCACTCAAGGCTGCCATCTGCAGTGAAGTCACGGCCGCCGTCCGCAGCTCTCCCAAACCCACCGCCCGCGGGGAAATCAACACTGCCGTCCATGGCTCCCTCAAGCTCGCCGTCCGTGGGGAAATCAACGCCGCTGTCCACGGCTCCCTCATGCCCGCCGGCTTCTCCATTGTCAAGCCCGCCGACTCCAACTTCAGAGCTCCTGGATACGGCACTACCCTCGGAGTTCTCGGCACCTATTCTCACTACAGAGTCCGCCCCAGAATGCTCTCCAGAGCTCAACAGGGAGCCCACTCAAGTCACAGAGCTCAAGAGGGAGCCCATTCAAGTCACCGAGCTTAACATGGAGCCCAGCTCTCCATCGTCTCTTGAGTCTCACACGTCTCCACTGGTCCCGTCCAGCTCTCCATCGTCTCCGCTGGTACCAGCCAGCTCCGCTCCTCGCAAGCGCCCTCCAATGCCCACTCCTCCAGAGCGCCCTCCAGTGCCTCCCTGACTTCATGGGGGAGGGGGGGCATATATCCATGGCCATTGTGGTTGGTCCAAGGCCACGGAGGCGGATCCGCCATGGCCTCCCGTGTCTCCTGATCCGCCATGGCCTCCCGTGTCTCCTGATCCGCCATGGCCTCCCATGTCTCCTGATCCGCCATGGCCTCCTGTGTCTCCTGATCCGCCATGGCCTCCCGTGTCTCTTGATCCGCCATGGCCTCCCATGTCTCCTGATCCGCCATGGCCTCCTGTGTCTCCTGATCCACCATGGCTGCCTGAGTACCTTGATCCGCCATGGCCTCCCGAGTCTCCTGATCCGCCATGGCCGCCTGAGTACCTTGATCCGCCATGGCCTCCCGAACTCCCTGATCTGCCATGGCTTCCCGAACTGTCTGCTCAGCCATGGCTCCTCAATCCACCCTGGAGGTTCTCCTAGTCTCTGCCCTGTTCCAGTCCTGCACCAGCCTCCAGGGCGCCCACCCCCCCTCCCCGATGGTACTGTTACGGCGCAGGACGTGCCGTCCAGAAGGGGGGCGATCTGTCACGTCTATGTTTCTGTTGAGTTTCTGTTTTTCCTTATTTGGTAGTTCCTGTTCATAGTTAATCATCGTTCATTCAGTTCTCCTGTGTTTAATTAATCATCTAGTTTGCTCCTTCGTTTCCATGTATTTATAAGCCTTCAGTTCCTAGAGTTCTTTGTCCTGTCTTAACGTCATTTAAGTGGTTGTGTTCTCCTGATTTTCCTAAGTGGATTTATTAAAAGACTCAATTTGTTTGATATCTGCCTCCTTCGTGCTCCTTGCCTTGGCAACCCGTGACAAATAATAATGAACCATTATTAATAATTTAGCACCAAATTGGCATTAGAATGTTTTCTGAAGGATCATGTGACACTGAAGACTGAAGCAATAGGTGCTGAAAATTAAGCTTTGCTATCAAAGAAATAAATTACATTTTAAAATATATTCAAATATAAAACAGTTTTTTTTTTTTAAATTGTAACGTGCAGGACTTAAAAAGACAAAGTTACTCAAAAGTTCCAAAGCAGCGCTTATGGCAAAATAACTTGATTCAGACAGCACTGTGTCACTCTCTGAAATATTCAGCATCCAGTACCTTGCGGCTTCTGTCCTACAGATCTCCCATCAATTGCACTCATTCACATTAGTTTGGATTGTTCTTTTAGATCATTCAATTTCAAATACCTGAATCTGATTAGAGGTAAACAAGAAAAAAAAAAAAAAAAGAATCAAGATCAATGAGTGCTAGCACATCGAAGCACTAGCTCTCTGGTAGTGCTAAATGCGAACAATTTGTCTCTCTCTGTTGACTTTTCCACTGTTCAGTGGGAGACAATTAATTTACTATTGAATTGGTGTGGAACCATTTCTCTACCCAATATGTTCAGACTAAATTAATTTTATGGTGCACAGTAAAAAAGCTTCAAACATTGAAGAATGATCAATGTAGGAAGAGAAGCATGACAGTGTAACGTGAATGTGGAGGCTAATTGCTTTGAAGCTACTTGATAAGCACAATTTTATGGCTCTTGCAAGTACTCATTACACAATGTACTTAGATGTCATGTGATCGCAACGAGATCTCAACTCTGAGTAAAATTAAACCTCTATTAGGCTGCTGTACGTTATTTTTAACATTTTCAAAAGTAATAGTAATAGTAAAGTATCTTCATTGTGACAAATTCTCAACTGCTTGCCAACCTTACATTTGAAAGAATACCACTGATTTATCATCAAAACTGATTAAATTCAATTTTGAGCTTTTCAATTCAGGCTAAGAATTATTCAATAAATTATACTTATGATACTTATGGTTTCAATTGCACTGTGTGATTTCCATGAATAGAATGAATGTGCATCTGCACCTGCAAAGACGCCCCCTGAAGGTGCTGTAAATAAGTTAGTAGAGCTCACCGATCCACAATCATTGCGCAGCCATTCACTTCAAGTCAAGCATTCTGCTATGAGTAGGAAGGACTGCCTGAGGCACTTTTCCCAGTTAAGAAAAATGACAGGCACATGGAGCACAACAAACAAATATCAGCATACAAATAACACATAAATAATGGTTTAAATCAGCCTTAACTAAATCTGCAAAATCTATAAAAATCCATATCAAAACAGATTTAAAGTACACATAGAACTTTTTAGAACAAACAAAAGGGAGAAAGAGGGGGACAGCATAACAAATGGCTTTGTAAGGGAGTCATATAATTGGGCAATGGTGTCAAAACTAACCAATCATTGCATCACTACATGTGACATCCCTATAAACCTACAATTGGGGAAAATATTAATAAAATTACATGCCATAAAATTAACGTTGCAATAAATATAAAAAGCACTGAATATCTCTTCTATGAAACGTTTTCAGTTTCTGAATTACAAATTATATTATTTATTATTAAATGTATTTATTATTATTTTCAACATTATTTCTATCAAATATTTTTTAGATTAATTTATTTATTAGCAAATTAGTTTTATATATTCTTAATATCTGAAAAACTGTTGTCTGCCAAATCAAAGTCAGTGTGAATTTAATCAACACGGAAGCCAAACATTTTTTAATCGATCGATGTTTACACTACATTTTAGAGTCCATTTTGTTAACTTTTTTTAGAAAACTATTTTATTAATTCATTCATTCATTCACTTGCCTATATTTTTGGCATTTTTACCAATATTTTTGCATTTCTAAAAACAACAGCAAAAAAAAACTTTAGGCCCATTGCGATTGTGTTGCAGGGTGTATCTGATGCTGCACTTCCCACACTGAATGGATGAAAACATGCATTAAAAACGACATCCATCGAGTTCTCACAGTGATTTAATGTTATCTTCACATGTACTCTACCTGTCGACTGCTATTGCGCTCATGGAGTAAATGCTGGCAAACACGGAGGTGACGGGGAAAAAGTTGTGAAATTTACAGTAGGCTTCTCCAAAATACCAGTCACCGTGCGTGGCATAAACAAAATTAATCAAAGTGTTGAAGGCGGCCATCGATGCGTCTGAAAACGCCAGGTTGAGCAGAAAGTAATTGGTGACGGTTCGCATCCGCTTGTGAGCCAGAATGATCCACATGACGATCAGATTCCCGAACACCGCGATCGCCAGGATGGAGCTGTACGCCACAGACCAGAGCGCGACGCGCCACGGCGGCTGCACGAACTGGTTTGTAAAGTTCCCCGTTAGGTTAGATCCGTTCTGTGGCGGTGCCATGGCGAAAATGTCCAGAAATCTTCTGATATAAAATAGCTCAATTGGACTGAAGACCGCGCGCGATGCGCACTGTTCCAAACGCGCGCGAGAGAGTCTTGTGCTCAAGCGGAAAACGGCAACATGTCACTTATAAATGGTCGATCTGGTGGGAATCGATGCAAAATGAACCGACTGAAGAATTCTGTAGTGTTCTCTATCGATAAGTAAGTTCTTAAATGCGCGTGATTGTCTCTTGACTCCTGTTGAACGCAGCCACGAGCGCAACACACTGCAGTCAGATGCAGTGCCATGCACAGTGTGACAACTGGGCTAACTAGTGCCACTGGGAGAGAATGTGATCGATTGATTCATGGTGTAGAGTTAAAGTACAGACAAGGACAAATTGGACTGAATCCTGAATCGAATCAATGTGTAAAATACATTTACGAAACAGGTCAATGCTCAGTAGTTCAAGAGAAAAAAAAAAACAAGGGCAGAGGCTGTTGTGCCCAAAAACAATGTTATAGCATTAAGTTAGTTATATCACAAAAGGATCATTGACCATATGTGCATTGCTGCAGCATTAAAAATCTTGACATATTGTTGCTTCAACAAAAAGATAGTCAGATGGCTCCTGTGTTTCTTGGTGCATGTCAAACACATCAAGGATAAATTGCATTAGAAACATGCAACAATTTAGTAACCACATCATGCCATTGTCCTACTAGACAATCATTTTCATACTTCTCACAATGAAAGAACCAAAACCAAAATTATATTATGTACACATTATATCAAACTAGACAGTTTAAACAACCCCTTTGGTTAAACTGTCAGTCACCATCTTCATGGTAGCCATATTATAAATTAGTTTTATTTCCTAAACCCTGAGCTGCATGAAATTCAGTATGCAATTTCATGTGCCTATATTGTAACCTTGGGAAAAATGTCAAATATGGCTGGGGCGATGAGACTGGTTTACAGAGCAACTGCAACTGAAAGTGATGCACATTTGATGGTTATCATTAGAATATTTGAGGAGTGTAATAAACGCAATGCATGTTCTCTCTCCACGCAGCAGTGCAAAATAGTAAACGGTTAGACAATAAACGACAAACCCCAATAGGATCACAAACAGCCTAAAATGCAAGGAAAAGTAACATGATTTTCTTAATGTAGACCTAACATTGGGAAAGTCTATCATCCCCATGACAGGTAAAATGTGTTTAACAGTCTCTTAAATAAGATTGAATGGCATTATTGCAACTGCAGGGGATTTGGAGCTTCTTTACTTGGCAGATGTTCAAGCTAATGAAACAAATCTGGAGGAGATACACATTCATTATCCATAAGATTCCCACTAACCATCACCTGCACTCATTAAATCAGTGCAGTATCTTATTATTACAGTCAAATGAACAATTTTAGCATGAATACACACCAAGATTTTATCAGTACTTAATTCCATGACACTGGAATTAATATATTTAGGGTAGAGTGGGGGAAAACGCCCTCTACTATTTTTCCCAAAATAACCCCAAGATAAAATCAAGATAAATTTTTATTGTAACTGTGGACTACGTTGGCAAGAGTGATGTAGAAGTTTTCACCATGAAGCTTACACTGGTGATGTACCGAAGAGAAAACGGATTTCACATTAAATGATCTAATATTCAACAGTAAGAAAAAAAGTGTTTTAAAGCTTGCTGTTTTGTAAAACATCACAGTTATATATGATATGAGAACAGTAGGGACTGTAGATAGGGAGTATGTGCTATTTAAGAAAAACATAATTATATTCTCAGAATGACATAATTTTTGTCTCAAACATAGTCAGTGGGGTAAAACGCCCCCCACCTGGTGGGGTAAAACGCCCTCAGGGGACAATGGGATATTTTGTTCTGAACATCAAATCCTTTGTTTTTCCATCAAATGTATTCTAACTAGTTGGTTGAATAAAAATATTTGGATTTTACATTTAAAAATTACCTCAAAGTTAGCATCAGGTAGCTAATTAGCTAGCCAGTTAGCATCAGCTAACAAAATTTTTCAAATAGGCTATTATAATTTTGTAATTCATAAATATTGATTATATTCTTTTAAATTTTAAGCTAAAACTGCCTGTACTCTGATTTTGCTGTAAATGTTTAAAGCCAATTGCTTTGTCAGACTGGAGGGCCCCATAGGTGGGGTAAAATGCCCCCTTTGGTACAAATTAAATTTTTATTAAAAATCTAATAACTTGAAAACTCTGGACATTTTTCATACTTGGTTTATAATTTATGCCATTGTCACTAAAACTATGATAACTTTTTCGGACACATTTTACTGGCAAAAAATGGCATAATTCTTTAAGGGGGGGGGGCGTTTTCCCCACTCTACCTTATATATATATATATATATATATGTATATATACACACACACGCACACACACACACACACATATATATATATATATATATATATATATATATATCCAGTCTCCATCTGCTACAGCTTTCAAATCAAATATGTAATTTTTGTGTGTGTGTTCCACTGATAAAATAACAGCATGGTTTGGAACAACATGAGGGTCAGTATTAATCACAGTTCATAAATCAAAGAATTTTCATTTTGGGAGAACTTCCTACAAGCTGAGCCTGTTGGCATCAATAGAAATAGAATGTTTTTAATGCTATTAATCAATGTTTCTTAACCAGAGATTCATTTGGCTGTTAAGAATCAAATGTCAAAGGCTGATGTTAAACAGAATGACTACTGTGTTTTCAAACATTTGGGCCAAGGGATGTTTTTTGCATTGCAAATATATTATGTTTTGCCTTCTTATAATTATAATTATTATATGGATTCATCATTTGATGAATACTGTACATGATCTGATTCTGAAAAGTATTATATTGTGAGATATTAGTGGTTTCTGAAAAGATTTAAATGATGCAATTCATGCTGAAATACCACTGCTTTTCCCTCCACTTGCTCAGAAAGCATGATAAATGACGAGACGTACAAGTTAAATTGACCATTTGTTTATACTTGCGTTCTACATATTTCATCTAGACAATCAAACAACAAAATTCAGTAAATGATACTGATAAGAGTTTCCTTAAAGTCATGGCTCAGATGTTTTTCCACATCATAAACACCACTGACAGAGCAACATGCTTATCACATTCTACCAAATGTTGAGCTTGGTGCTTCATTAGATCTCATTCCGCTTGAGGTGATACAGAAAACAAGCTGTGCTGTTCTGGAAAACCATTGATAGATACATGGAGTACAAGGTCAGAGTTTACTCTCAGAGCCTTAATAAAAGATAAGGAGAGCCCACCAGACTATAAATTCCAGCGGAAGCTTCAAAAATGACACCTCAAATGTCATTCATGTCAGTGCATATGGAGGATAAGAATGATCAAATAAATAAGCATTTCTGTTCTATGTAAAGCCCTGGGGTTTGTAGCATGAAGGAATCCTTTGTGGTAGTAAACTGGGAACAAAAAAGATATGTAGCTCTTAAGAATATTCAGTTCCTCAGGTGCAAAATGATACAGAAACCACTCAAGAAAATGAACAAGCAATGTTTTGATGCGAAAGGTATTGTACAGAAAACACATGCCTTCCACTCAAAAGGCAGGGGATCAGTTAAATCAGTTTTGCCTCCAGAATGGTAATTAAACATACAAGAAAGTAATGGAAGACTTACACAAGAGCATTTCTTTTCCTGGACGTACCTACACAATGAAGTGAATTATTTAATCACCCAAGGGAGCAGGCAGAACATGAAGGAAAGTGACTGGGAGGACTGAGTCACAAATGACTTGAGAAAAGTATTATTAGTTTTCTATTTTTTTTCTACATTTCCGGTGGTGTGATGAAGTGTGAAGTTGCTCAGATCTTGTGTGTGTGTGTGTGTGTGTGTGTGTGTGTGTTATCTTATATGTTAAGAAACTTATTGACCTTGACACAGCAGTTACATTTGTATAAATAAATCTAAGAAATAATAATAAAAGATTATTCTAAACTAAGATTATTCTAACTGAACGAGGCCGTTTTTTCTTCATTATGATATCAGGACAGTTGTATTACTCTGATATTTTAGACTTTATGCTTTTTTTAAATGTAACTTTTAATTTTTTTAATGAATTTAAAAATATGCTCATCATAGAATATGTATGAACTGCATTTCTTGTGTATTTTTGGAATAAATTACATCCAGAGCTTTGCATCAGCTCGAGTCCCTTGGTGCCCAATTGTTTCCATCCAAAACAATTGTTGAATGTTAAAATGCAGAACGTGCACATGGAGCATGATCATCATTCAGTCAAATCTTAAAAATTGATGATGAAGGTTGCCAGTCATGAACTGCGGAGAGACCTCAACATCGATCCACATCACATAATGTCTTCACTGTTCTAATGATAGCAGAGATGTATAGGTAAAATGAGCTGCTATATGGAGAGTCACCGCAAAGGTTTCCTCCAAAAAGTCTTGCCTCCTTTCAGTTATCACATCAACATGTCACATTTGTAAAAGCCGGGAGGAAATAAACAGCTAGCCTCATGGGCTTCACCTGCCACCATCTCTGACATAGCCTCAGGTCACTCAGAGCTATAGCCAATATACACACACAATCCCATGAGCTTCTTCTGCCAGAGTGTGGAGAGAAAACAATTCTACATTAGTATCCAAATGAAAACAAAGCACAGCCCAAAATTGATTTGTCAAATGTGCACAATTTGTCAAATGTACAGTACATCCAACCAAAAGGGAACATAATTTATGGTATTATGAAGGTAGTTTTCAGCTTGAAAAAAAACAGTACTTCTTGTTTACTTGAAAATGGGGTAAGTGAATGTAATTCTTGCACATCTAAATTCCTTTGGTGATGAAGAAAATGGGTTTGACTAAATTTTTTGTAGAAATCGATGGAAAAGTGATTGCTAGACTGAGATGGTGCATTACTGTAAGAAGTTATTTTGAAGAAATTTCAATTCTGACTGTCAATATGACAAACGTGAAGTGTAAATAAGTGTCTGTTTAAAAAAAAAGTGACATTTTCTTGAAAGTAAGCATCAATAGCAAGGCTAGATTATTTGAGTGTATATGTTGAGTATTCTCTCAGACCAAGCAATTCTTGTTTTCAGTTCTCTCAGTCATACACAAATATTTCCTATCTGGCAATGTTAATTTAATATTTCAAAAATCACAAGTCTTTTGGACATTATCGACTCCCTTATAATGTAGTTCAGTGACCCTTTAACTTCAGCTAATGAGGTGTTCGATACGCTCCTAGCAGTCTTACACAGCACATTCTGCAGCTAGGGGTCTAAAACAAGTTTAATATTAATGAAGCGTTCATGAATGTCCAACATAAGCATATCAAGCAAAAGGTGACTTAAGTCATAACCTTGAATACATACACGTGTGAACGAATCAAGGTTTTCTGAGCCTCAATACAGAATTTGAATAGCATTACAATATCAGCCTTGGATTCATGACATGAGAATAAGTTGACTGGTCAGACACTTGGGTTTGACGCTGAAACTCGAGTTGGGTACCTTGTTAAGCTTTCCTGTCAATCATGTTTGACTGACAAAGATTGTTTTCAGACACTAGTACTGAGTCAAACTCAACATTTTTTACTTTACATTTTTCTTTTTTTCCCCTAAAATGTACTACTAATAATAATTATATTATAATTCTGGTAAATTATGATTTGGTAAAGCAGTTTTTAGAATAAATTATCTAACCACAGGCCACATGACCTTAGCTCTTCTCCTTAATGTTTTTTTTTTTTTTTTTTTTTTTCAAGGATTAAAATGTGTTAACATCCTGAGTTTTTCCACAGAACCCAGGGAGCCGCTGTCATGTGAATAAACACCTGCTACAACATGCCATTCAAATCTGTTAAACCCCATATGTTGCACCGGCCTGTATATTCCCCTGCTTGTCCCATGAAGAGGTTGACATCAGTCACATCAGGTGTTTTTCCATCATACTGACAGAAATATGCTGCTGGGATAACCACATATTTAATTTTCCTTTCAGCTTTTAGAATTTTGATATTATACTGTTCCAATTAAAAAATAAGTAAACAAAATGTAAAATATCAGATAAAATAAAAGTAAAAACAGTTAGGTCACACTCAATTCCAATATTCATGACTTAAAGGGAAAGTTAACCCAAAAATTAAAACTCTGTCATTAATTATTCACCTTCATGTCATTCCAAACCCGTAAGACCTTCGTACACCTTCAGGACACAAATGAAGGTATTTTTGATGAAATCCGAGAGCTTTCTGACCCTGCATAGACAGCAATGCAACTGACACGTTCAAGGCCCAGAAAGGTAGTAAAGACATTGATAAAATAGTCCATGTGACATCAGTGGTTCAACCTTAATTTTATGAAGCTACGAGAATACTTTCTGTGCAAAAAAAAAAAAAAACTAAAATATGCGTCGTGGTACTCTCATGAATGCATGTCGAAGACTAACTCGGAAGAGAAGAAATTGTTGTATAAAGTCGACAAAAAGTATTCTCGTAGCTTTATAACATTGAACCACTGATGTCACATGGACTATTTTAATGATGTCCTTACTACCTTTCTGGGCCTTGAATGTGTCAGTTGCATTGCTGTCTATGCAGGGTCAGAAAGCTCTCGGATTTCATCAAAAATATCTTCATTTGTGTTCCGAAGATGAACGAAGGTCTTATGGGTTTGGAACGACATGAGGATGAGTAATTAATGACAGAATTTTCATTTTTGGGTGAACTATCCCTTTAAAGCAATAGTCTCGAAACTGCCTGAACATTTTGGAGAACCTCTAGGTATCTATATCAAGTGCCTCAAGGCTTTTCCCTTATGATGGGGTTACTATCTTTAGAGCTCTTGAAAGAAAATCACATTGTTCCTCAGAAATCTGGCATTTTTCAAATGGTGCCTGGAGGTTCTCCAATGGGTTCTTCAGTAGTGCAGCAATGTGTGTCCTGTTTTTACATGGTATTAAAGGAATAGTTCACCCAAAAATGTCAACATTTTCTCACCCTTCAGTTGTTCCAAATCTATTTAAGTTTCTTTCTTCTGCTGAACACAAAAGAATATATTTTGAAGAATGTGGGTAACCAAACAGTTGACGGTAGCCCTATAATTTTTTTTTCCATATTATGGAAGTCAATGGCTAGTGTCAACTGATTGGTTGACAACATTCTTTAAAATGTCTTCTTTTGTGTTCAACAGAAGAAAAAAAACCCATACAGGTTTGGAACTAATAGCGAATACATTACTGATATATAGTGCATCTTTACTGTATGTTGATATAGCACAAACTAATGAACTGGCAGAGATTAAAGCCCTTGTTTTAGCACAGTTTCTTTTCTTCTATTCAGGATGTGTTGGGCCATATAAGCGTGTAAGTGGCATTTGAGAAATTGCGAAAATGGTTTCTCAGGTATCTTTTCATTTTCACAGTGGTTAAGGAAGCAAAAATGGCACATTCACATAAGCAATCAAGCTGTTCCTCTGTCCGTGACTATAACGTAGACAGCTGGAACAAAAGTCAGAAGATACAGGGGCACAGATGGAGTCAGCGCAAAAAAGGTTGTTTCATTTCCCTCCAAACAAATCTGTCTGAATGGGCTCCATGCTGTTGTCTATGATTTATGCAAGATCACACAGGTTCATGTGGTTTAAAGGAAGCACATTTCTTGTTTTGCCAGCTTAACTGGTAAAAGAAAGTCAAAGAATAATTTAAAAGGAAATAGAAAAGAATTGCTCATGTCTTCTCAAATCCTGTCCCTCAGTCAGGTTGCAAGATTTAATACTGTCTAAAGTAACATTTCAGAAGGTGAAGTTTCTTTATCTTATATATGCTGTCAGTGATGTCCTGTAACAAAGGAAATGATGTGCTTCAGACAGGGATGAGCGATTTTATTTGAAACCAACTGCCACATTTTCCTCCACAGTAGAATTATAAGCCTGCAAAAATAAAAGTTGGTTATAAACCAAGGCTTGTCCATCACTATGCTTTTTAAAAAGCTTTTTAACCCAAGTCCCATTCCAGTTGAAATGCTTTCATAACCGTTTTACAAATTACAAAAGAAAGTGATGACTAAGACACACATTCCCAGCCAAAGAGAAAGTATCAGTCCTGAGGTGCTTCAAACACTGTAAGAGCTACACTGTAACTGGGCTTCTCTCTCTGTCTTCCTCATCCATCATTTCCATGTCGACCTCGAGGCACAAAGTCCTCAGCAGAACACATTGCCAGAACTTCATACACATCTTCTCTGAAATGCTCAACTAAATGCAAGTGACATTGGCATCGCTGAGATTTCATGTTTGTCATTCAACGCTTGAGATGGAAGATTCCTCTGAGGAGTTACACAAAGAATTACAGAAGCCACAAAAATAGCACAATCAGGATGCAGTCATTTAATTGACTTCATGCACTTTCATGTAGGTCTCATGACGAAAATGTACCTCTGGGAACTTTTTGGCGAATTTTTTTTTTTTCGCGAACTTTTTCGTTTTGTGACATATTCGATATGAAATATCCACTGGGTGCAGCTAAAAGATTGGTTGGGGTTTTTTCCCAGAACAGATCCACATACATATGGTACATTCATCATGACGTTGGTTTTGTACGTGTCACCGCAGTTCTGACTTGAAATGTCTGTTGAGTGGCACTATAAGTCTAATGCTCTGTGATGTTTTAAAATAACGTACCATCTGCACTACACCTAAACCTACCCGATAGTGTGAACACAAGCAAATGTGGCGTAAAAACACAATTGCAAGCATGCTGTTTTAGCTTGTTTTTTGATCTCTCATCTTTCAGCTTTTTCATTGTGAGTCATGTTTTTCACAGGATTCATACCTAAGGATTCCACATCCTAAGTCCAATTCAGTGCCAGCTGAGCTACCGAGAAAGCTTGTTACATCCGTAAAGCGAAACATGGAGCTGTAATCATAACTGTGTACGAAAACGATTACAAGTGCTCGCTGTTTTACTGCCTTTAGTGTTCATTTCTTTTGGAAAATGCAGTGATATGTACTTATTGGTACGTATTTTGCATCTTGTGAAAAAGTTCCCAGAGGTACATTTTCGTCATAAGGCCAGGTATTTTCTGTTTATTAATTTCAGAAACCTTGAGCTTCTCTGCTACTAACAAATTGATGTGATGAGCAATCACTAAATGTTCCACATCACCTGAACGTTCCAGAAACCCAGTTGGGGGTCAATGTTTCATTTGCATCACATATAAAAATGTCTCTTGTACAAATGTTCCTCGGCTTCCCTTTCTATTCAGATCTGAATCCTTGAAGAGGCTCATTGGACTGGCAAGGTCTTGGCATTCTGACCGATGAAGGTTACGTCACAGACTCTGGGAAGAGGCACAAGAAATGACAGTGATGCAAATGTCAGAGTCCTGATAAGAAAGTAAGAGGGCTGATGCTTAATTTAGCATACCGTGATAATAGCAACACAGGAGTTTGACAGCAAGAGCTGCTCTGCTGTTGAATAGACTAATTAAAATTACATCATGTGTTTTCTTATCATGTTTATAGAACTGGCACATGTTTGAGCATCGAGGGAGATTCACAATTGCGGGCAATTATGAAAATTAAGATGAGATCACACAGCAATGTGTGCTGTTTATTAAGAGAAATCAGCGTCAAAGAGCTTAGATGGTGCACGAAAGCATCAGACAAACAGCTTTTCAATTTCAAGACTTTTAAATGTGAAAGAAATTAAACAAAATTTAAAACAATGGAACAAAATTACTTAAAATCCCATGTCTACACTTGATGGTAAGTGATCTTTCTCTCTCACATTGCTAAAGATGATTTTGCGGTAGTTGTGATTGTTGTGAGGTTGTGATCTAAATCACTGGCTTCAATATCCCAGATATCCAGTTTGAATATCTACATATATTCAGGGTAAGAACCTATTTGACGTAAACGCAAGTAATCACTTGTGATGAAGTGGAGGAAAGGTTTCTGACAGGAAAGGGGTCAATTTATGGATAAAGGCACAAAATTACTTTTCCACCACACAATACTTGTACTAGTTTTAAGTGGTGAATTCAGCTACCACAGTCACAGTTATGATAAAAGGTGTAGAAATTCAAGTGCCATCATGCAGTCTCCATATACAAACAATGGCAGTAAAATGACCTATTATGCAGGCTTTCAAGTGCTACAAGAGCCTATAGGCGATGCAGGCAATTGCTTAGACTTCCCAGGGGAGCCCCTAGTGCTCATTCAAACCTATATAGATTACAACTTGGAAGTGAGGACATTTAACACTCCATCTAGTGTGGAAGCTAAAACTAAATCTGTCATATTATAAATCAAAAATCAGTATAGATTGGCCACAATTGACATGCCACTCACCTCCAGAGTATGGAAAATACATTTAAGTCTAAGCACACATGGACCTCAACATCTAGCACACAAACCACAATAGCGCTTACAAAAGATAAAAGCATTAAAAAGAACAACGACATAAAAGTTGTAAACCATTAAAGAATAAATAATAACACGGTAATCTGCATAATTTATTCATCCCTCTATCACCATGCAAAATATTATTATTCACAGATTCCACGCCTTGCTCAAAAATGCTCAAACTCAACAAAAAACAAAAGCATGAAAATATTCATCTGAGCTATTTAAAGCATGCTTTGTCTTCGCAGTGCTTGCTGTTTAATATTTAAAGCACTTTTGCATTTCAGAAACTGTGCTAGTCAAAGAATAAAATTTGCAGATTTTTCAAGAATAATATGGGGAATGAACTCAGACACTCTCAACGAGATGCAAAGAAGTCAAGGGGAAATATGAGTAATTAATTTCACCAAACAAGCTTTTCTGGAAGAATCTGGTTCATAGTTATTACAAAACTGTATTTTCTTAATATTTACTATTATTTCATATTTTATATAAGCATATACTGTAAGTGCTGTCTCTGTAGTACATATAGGCCCAGTTGAATTTACTTGATTTTATTTATACATTATTTTTTTCCCACATCATTGTAACACATTTTTAATGACAGTACACTTTCTGTGAAATCCGTTTTAAAATCATTTTTAAACATAATTCTGCCCTGGTTGTTCTAAATAAACATTAACATACACAATGTATAAATGATTTTTCAAAGTTTTAATTAAAACACAGATTATTGGAGTACGTTTAGAAACATAATTTCATGTTTAATTCAATGTGTTAATTGTAATTTCGTTGTCATTATTTGTGAAATTTACAAGTACTTTTTCAGTAAAAAAAAAAGTTGTTTTAAAGTAAACCCTATTCCATATTTATTTAGTATGTGATTATATGTACTGAGCATACATAGCGTGATTATAATTTAAGCCTTCTTTCAAAAAGAAAAGAGACCACTCATTGTGTTGCAATGGTTCTATGTATGCTTTTATGTTGTGATGATTTTTATACCGGCAGGCCTATTTTAATGACCTCACTCAGTTCTCCAGAAACCCACAGGCTGAGCGCTACTGTCACAGGATGTCATTTTCCCAATAGGTCACCTTTCTTGCTTGCTAGAACTGCTCCGGTCAACTGCAAATGCTATTATCGTGAAGTAAATTGTTTAGGAGAAACAATAGCACAACGGCTAACTGGTCAGTTACACACACTAATAGAAAAGGACAGGTAAGTGCTGAAGCGTTCTAGGAAACGAATAGGAAACAACAGGAAGTACCAGCTTGTAAGACCAAAATGCAGGTACCTATGCTGTGGTGTATCTTTCTGCCACCAGCGTCCAAAACACCCTGGTGTGAGCTGCCTGCGTGACTTCCATTTACTGCTCAGATCAGAGCGTTTGATGACAATACTCTGTGAGACACAGTGTTCCCTACTGATAGACCCTTGTTGCGGCACCATGTCTTTTGTTTAAGAAATTTCACACAGCAAGTTAAATTGGCTCTTCCAATCAGCTTTTTAGAAAAAGCCGTTTGTGCTTTCACTGATGCGGAGGGCTTCTGTGTCCCTGCGATGAGGGGCCAAATGGGACAATAAAATTGCTTGACTGACCACAAGTTCATGTTTGATGAGAGGTAAAATGAGTCTCAATAGTGTAGATGTTACTAAATGTACAAATCTATCAGTTTGTTCTGTCACAATGATTTTGGCTGCACCATGACTTCCAAAAAGAAATTATCTTTCTTTCTTTGTCTCTCTCTTCTTAAGTAAATCACACATTCATTCATTCATGTTCCAATCTAGCTTTCATTTAAATAACAAAAAGCTGTACCCGCATGTTCATATTCCCAGCACTTGTATAAACAAGTTAATTCAGTAAGTAATTTCTCCTTGAAGGAAAGTCATATGGTCCTTTTTGATTTGCTTCTAAAAGTCACAGACGCAGTATAATTAATTAAACGTGTCGCTCTTGCTGCTAGAGAGACGAAATGGTGGAGGACCCTTTTCATGGCTGACATCACAGGCAATAGCTTCCTTTTTTATCTTGCTTTCCCATGGGAGACATACTTCCACTGTTCTTTCATTTCCTTTTTTTCAGCTTAATTCCCTTTTCAAATCCCCTCTCTGAGCAAATACAATAAGTGTCCACATGTGACAGCAAATGCCGGCGGAGAGAACAGGTGGGAATGCTCAAAATGAAAGAAGAGATAATATTGAGACATACACGCTGCAACCACTCCACATATGAGCTGGTATCCGCTATCAACAGGATCCCTAATCAGCCCTGACTGAATCAAAGGCTTCTTGGAATTGAAACATTGGTACAAATGTGTCTCCAATCATTTAAAGTACCTCAAATTTTACAAAATTGAAAACTGACTGCTGCATATCTGTAGAACTGCAATTGTATTATCAATAATGCAAGCAAAGGAAAATTGAAGGATTCCACAGGAAGGAACACGTCATGGATAAAAGCAGTTCTGTTCAAAAAAAAAAAAAAAAAAAAAAGCATAGGCAGAGTTACTACAGTGATTACAGTGCCTGGGCTGAGAAAAAGATTTTTTTTTTAAATGTCAAAAAGTCTGCCTTTTCAAATTTTTGCATTTTTGCAAAACCACTTAACCACAAAACCACATGCCCTTTAACTCAAAAATAGATAAATTTTAATGCACTGATAATGTTCTGAATCCAATTAAGGTTAAAAAAAAATTAGATGCATGTACCTTTCTATGTCTGATTAAAGTAGCAAATGGTTTACCTAACAATCTGCTTCTCAATACTCAACTGATTCTTCATCATTTCTTCTTGTGAACTGGAAAGCAATCAAAGTATGATGAATGAGCATCACTTAAATGCACCGCATGGAAGCTATGAACGAGGTAAAATGATGCATCCTATGTGTCAGTTTTTTGTCTAAACACCTGACGCACGAAATTCCCCTCCCCTTCACGTAACAACAGTTTCACTTTACCTTAGTGTTTTAATAACCTCCATTGCTTCACCAGTGCGTCTTGCTTTATTTTATTAATGTAGAAAGTATTAATCATTTTTAAGATGTGACTCAAATATTCACTGATTTTGTAATGTGTCAATAGTAGAAACTTCTCAAAAAACTTTTCTAAACAGATTATACTTTAACAGATTATACTTGCTAATAAACATTTTTAGTATTTATCCTGCTAAAAAAAACAAAAAAAAAACAATAGAAGACCAATAGAAACCATCACAGAAATTCCAATAGTTTCCATTTAACTATCATTATGAACCATTAGCTTTTTCCAGTAAAACCATTACAAAATTCCTTTTTGTAGTGTGTTTTGGGCATTTTTCCAATAGGATTTAACATCCCACCAATAGAATCCATCACATACCAGTAGACACCATTATAGTTTCCATTAAAACCAATACAATTCCCGTTATAACCATTAAATCCATTACATTTTCTATTGTGTTTTGGGCAGGGTTCTATTGTTTTATTTATTTGTATTTATTTATTTATTTATTTTTTCAGCAGGGATATCACGTGCTACATTATACAAAGAAACAAAAGTTCAGCTTTTTTAATGTACCCCATTCAAAAATTTTATTTGAGTTTATCTAACACTGACAGAAAATATCTTTAAAACTAGTGATTCCATGAAAGGGAATGACTTGATATTATGTGCTTATTCTGACATTTTCTGGTTTTGAAGCGGAAAGGGTCATTGATCTTTGGTCCTCTGCTGCACCCTTGTGTCCATCGAGCACATTACTTGGTCATGTGAGTTACCAAGTGGAAAAATAAATAATAAAAAATAAATATGCTGTCCTAACTACCAAGTAACTTGGTTGCCTGAAAAACAATTTCATATGGAACGATACTGCTGATTTGAGAGCTTCCAGTATGTATTGCCATATGAATAAATTATGCAGATGCAGTGTTATAAGCATACAATTTTTCTCTCTATGATTCTATGATTTTTATTGTCACTGTTTTATATTCGTGTGATGCTCAGAGCTCATATTTGCAGGTTTTGTTTCTCGTTTTTTAGAGCTTGCTTTATGTAAAAAGAAATATATGTTAGAAATATATGTTAGAAAGAAATACAAATTAAACTGGTAATGCTAATTGAAAATTTGCTGGACAAGAAATCTGTAGTTTCCTTGACAAGAATGTATTGGCTGCACAAGACAAGATTTTGCATGTAGTGAATCAGCAAATTCAAAGTAGTTTTACTAAGCACAAGAATTAAGATCCCGTTTTTGTTTTTAATTTGACTGTACTTAGTATTTAGATTTTATTCTCTCTTTTATTATGAAACAGTCTCATAAGGCCTTATCCTATGGCTTCCCATCTTTCTTTTCCTCTTTGGTCGCTTCCTCTGTTTTTTCCTTCTCTTTTTCTTCCAGCTTTTCCTTGTCTTCTTCTGTCTTCTCTTTCTCTGTCTCTTCCTCTTTCTTTTGCTCTTCTATTTCTTCCTTCTTTTCCATCTCCTCCTCTTCATCTTCATCCTCCACCACCTCACCAGCAAAGCACTCTAACTGAGCAATCCGCTGTTTGATATCCTTCTGCGTCTCCTCCCTTTCAGCCAGCAGCTTCTTCACCTTGGTCTGCATGATTTGCATTGTGCTGTATACTCAGTTTACACGGTCCTCTAAGTCCCTCTCGTCCGGCTTCAGTTTTTCAGGGTCCAGCTCCAACAGACCATCCTTCAGCAGAATCTGTCTCCCTTTTTCCTCCAGCATGGCCTTAGCATCTGGATATTCCGTCAAAGCCTCCATTAGATCATCTTTGGACAGGCAGAAGAGGTCTGAGTATCCTATGCTTCGGATATTGGCCGTTCTACAGTTTCCGGCCTTGCTGCCCTTGATGTTTAGAATGCTGGTTTCTCCAAAGTAGCTTCCATCCCCAAGGACGACAAATTGAGTGACACCATCGTCAGCCACAACAGCAAGCTTGCCATCCTTTATGATGTACATCTCCCGGCCAATATCGCCCTTGCGACAGATGTAGTCGCCGGGACTGAAGACTTGAGGGCGAAGCTTCAACACCAACTCGATCAGCAGCCCTGCTTCACAGTCGGCAAAGATCCGCACCTTCTTGAGGGTATCTAAGTGCACGTTCATGCCTATCTCTGCCCGTAACTTGTCTGGCAAGTACCTCAGAACCTCTCGTTCATCTTGTGCTTTCTTGTTAGTCCACAGGTAGTCAAACCACTTTGATGACACGTATCTCGAGATCCTTGCTAACATGCCGCGCATGCATGTACTGCTTGATGTTATCAATCCTGGCTTGGAATTGAGCCTGGGTCGCGTTCATATTGGAGATCATTGTAGCGATGTTACCAACAATGGTGGCAAAGATCAAGACACCCACCAGGAAGTCAACCACATGAAAGAAGAATTCAGGGTCTAGCTCCGGAGACGGCGTCTCTCCGATGGTGGTGAGGGTAAGAGTGGACCAATAGAGGCTGAAGGAATATTTTCGTATGAGCTCTCCGAACTCGTCTTCGGAGAGATCGGGATACACCCATGCATCTGATCCGAACCCAATGGACTTGGAGAAGGAGAAGTAGAGGCATGCGTTCCAGTGGATGATGATGATGATGTACATGATCAGAGTGCAGATTCGGAAGATGTTGGGGTAGTTGGTCATGGTTTCTGAGATTGTGAAGAACTCAACTTGTTTATGCGGATCTCCGGGTAGTCTAACCCTAAAATGAAGTAGAAGATGTCTGTGGGTAGCATAGAGATGACGTCGATGCGAAACTGGAGACTGCCTTTATACCGCTGAAGAAGGAGCTTTTCGTCTTTGACAAGTAAGCCCTGTTCCAGGTAACCTGGTTAAAGAAAGGTGGCATGAAAACATGACACAAATTGGTCACTAAACGTTGTCGCTTCATTAAAGAGTGCACTGCTGATGTTAGATCAACCTGTTCGTGCTCTGAAGGCCATGTCAGCCAAATAAAGCAGGTCGGAGGTGTAGTCCAGGAGGAACCATATCAGGAGATAATTGTGCTGCAGCTCCTCAAAGCAGGTTCTATGCAAAGAGACACAATATAAAAAATCTCAAAAGTACTGTATTACATTCATTTATCAAGTTTCCAAAATGTACATATAACCGAAGATATTACCTTCATCATATTTATTAGAGAATCTGAATGTAAGACACGTAAGTGAGCACACTTCAGAGGTTAATAAAAAGGAGACATCTTCTATTTGTATTCTTCTCTCATCTTCTGGTAACTTCATCTTATTAAAACATGAACATTTAATTATTACCTTGCAATTATAGCTGTCCAATTGTACATGACAGGAATTGTGATTATAAGCAGCCATTGATAGTACAGGAGTCCTGCTGGGTTAATCACAAACACCTCCTTAGGCCTTGAGAAAATGAAGTTGACATGAGCAATAATCAGTGGTGATTAATTTGAACTTTGGAAAATCACAGATTAGAAATGATGGATAAAAAGTCTGATACCAACCCCTCCTTCTTTTTTTCTTTTTCTTTCTCCTTTTCTTTTTCCTTTTCCTTTTCCTTTTCTTTTTCCTTCTCTTTTTCCTTTTCCTTTTCTTTTTCCTTTTCTTTCTCATTTTCTTTTTCTTTTTCGTCCTTTTGTATCTTCTCCTTTTTTTCTTTCTTCTCTTTCTTTTCTTTTTTCCTATAGAATAACAAATAAGACAGCAAAATATCTAAACATTACTTATAACTAAACCTTTTTTTTTCAAATAAGAAATACTTGATATGCTACTTACTCTTTCTTCTCCTTCTTTACTTTTTTCTCCTTTTTCTTTTTCTTCTTGTCTACTAATACACATTATATTATATTATATTATATTATATTATATTATATTATATTATATTATATTATATTATATTATATTACTCTTCATTGTTGTTGCTGTTGTTGATGTTAAATACACGTCCTGCACTTGGAGCTGGAATTGGGTCTTCACTGTCCTCCTCTGTGTCCACCTCCATTATCGGAGACATTTGGGGTGGGACTCCAATACCCCCTGATCCAGGTACAACAGTCATGATTCCTTTTCCTCTAAAGCAACAGGCTGAAGCAGTGATGCATAATTTACGTGTTCCCATTTGTTAAATGTCGTGAAAAAAATTGGACAAAATGTTACTCTAGGAGGAAGAAAATTGTCATAAATTCAGATCAAACTCACCAACTGTTCTGCGTTAACCTAAATCCTGTCCCATTCTCTCTTGATCAGAAGATTCACAGAAGCCCTTAGAATTACAGACCTTCTGTCTGGTGAAATGAAAGATACAGTCAAATTACAGCTAGTGTTTTCAAAGGAGGAGTACGCTTGCGGTTCATTTGTTCTGTTGTGCTCTGTAATGATATCTCAGACTTGCATGACCCTGAGAAGGATTTGGAGATTAATGAGAGACTAGAGTGACAAAGACAAAGCCTCCTTCCTGCCTTCTTGAATGTTACATAATTTATACTCCCTCCAACAGAAGTTCAAAGTATTGGTGGGGCCTGTCATTTATACAATTACACTGAGAGTTTTAGCAACCTGTTGTTTTATAACTGTTCCGTATTCAGAACTAATTTTATGTTTATGTTTAAATGATTTCAACAGAGTGCCTCAAGTAAGGCATTTGTGAATAACCACATTTGTTTGTGGTATTTATTTAACTGCAATTTCATTGTACTTTTGCTTTTTCTAGATTATACTGGTGTAATTTCCTAGACTGTGAGCCATAGAATGAGAGACTTACTTCATGTAGTAACATCTGCCCAGTCAGCACTCTTGCACAGATCTGCATTATCCTGTTAAAACAAGCCTTACTTTCACAGCCACTCACAGCTTTATTACAAGCCTTCTAGAGAAATGTGGCCTGTTTTGTTGGATATACCTCATTTTTGTTTGTTTTTACATTTTCATATCCATATATGTAGTATTTTTTATGATCAATTCAGTATAAATGCAATATTATACATTTTATATATGTATAGTATTACATTTATACTGAATTGATCATAAAAAATACTACATATATGGAAATGAAAATGTAATACATATATATATATATATATATATATATATATAACTACATATATGCATTTGTAAAACATACAGAGACATATATTTATATTTATATTTATATATATGTATGTGTGTGTTAACTTAAACCTGAATACACACAGACTCATGGGGACTCGTGTTACGGTGGAGACCTAAATTGAGGTCCCCATGGGTAAAGAAGCTTATAAATCCCACAGAATTAAGTTTTTTGAACATCTAAAAATGCAAAAAGTCTCCTGTGAGGGCTAAGTTTAGGTGTAGGGTTGATGTAGGGCAATAGAATATACGGTCTGTACAGTAGAAAAACCATTACACCTATGGAAGTCCCCACAAGGGCACCAAAACAAGTGTGTGTGTGTGTGTGTGTGTGTGTGTGTGTGTGTGTGTGTGTGTGTGTGTGTTATTTCTCTATATATTAAATTAGTAGTAGTGGTAGTAATATAATTGTTTATATTTTTGTTTTACGCAGTTACATATATCTATATATTATATTATGTAGATGTATATTATTGTATTTGTTTTTTCAAGGGTTACATAGTTACATTTCTAATGATTAAAGAGGAAAATGCAAAGGCCTTTATATCACTACTACTATTGTATGTATTTTGTGCAATGTGATTGGTTTATTCATTTTTATTTTTTCCAAGTGTTGTATTTCAGATGATTGAAGGGCCTTTAATTGCAGAGAGCATTGTGTTTGTGTGTGTGTGTGTGTGTGTGTGTGTGTGTGTGTGTGTGTGTGTGTGTGTGTGTGTGTGTGTGTGTGTGTGTGTGCGCGCGTGTGTGGTCCTGGTATTGGACCAAATGTCCCCACAAGTTTAGCAATACCAGTAAATTCTGACCTTGTGAGGACTTGGAAAACTTATGAAACTGAACTGGAACTAGACATGGAAACTCAACTGTGCCTTTAGTGATTGGTTTCTATGACAAAACTATGTTTTGTTAATTTTTATTATTTCCAAAGTGTTACATAGTTACATTTCAGTTGATTAAAGAGGCCTTTAACTGCAGTAAGACAAAAGGCATTTTATTTCAAGAAACTAAGAGACAAGACATATAACAAGCAACGCTGTCTGCAGCAGTATCGGCTCAATTCTTACAATGAGGTTAACAAAAATTGTCATCTGCCAGGAAACATTTCCACACACAACACAACAGGAATGTGCCACACTTTGTTCCAGCAAGCCAGTTAGACACACCTTCTCTCTAGCCAAGTCCCTTTGCTACAATGTTCAGACCATAGAGGTGTGGTCTTAATGTCAGCGATGTAACTGATTGGTTAGGATCTTGGGGGCGTGGCTTGTGATAATCACTCTCACTGCACTGGCAGAGCAGCATCAGGAGCTTCAGCCACCAACACCTGTTCTGCACCAGCAGCAACATCAGGCCCCACCACAGCAATTGCCGGTTCCTCGGGGATGAGAGATGGAACAGCAGCAGCAATGACAGGTTCAACAGGAACATCTACGGCAACATCGACGGGTGCGATCTCGTTTACGGCAGTAGCATCAACAGTTGCAGCGGTTCCAGCAGGTTCAGGTTCGACTCCAGCCTCAGCTGCTTCTGCACCTTCTGCTTCTTCTGCCCCTTCGGCCTCATCTGAGTTCAGTGGAGCAGCTGGCTGGGCAGGCTGGTAGCCATAGGGAGGGTAAAACCCACGAAACTGTGGCTATGGTAGATAGAAAAGTGGGACGGAAGTCGTAAAATACATAATGTTTGAAAATGTGTGATGCAATTTTGATAAGATGAAATAACCTACTGTTTCTTCCTCATCTGATCCATCTCCTCTGGGTGCGAAAAGAGCGGGGTTGGAAAAAAAGCCCTGAAAGAAATGTTCAAAGATCAGTTTCAAAGGAACATACTGTACTTACAGTATTACCAACCTCAAGTACACTCTTGAAAATAAAGGGTGTAGAGATGCAAAGAAGAACCATTTTGGGTTCTCCAAAACTCTTTCAGTGAATGGTTCTTAAAAGAACCGTTTTTTTTCTTAGTGTCATTCAATATTTTAAGATTCTGAAGAACTTTTTTTCCACTACAAAGAACCTTTTGTAGAATGGAACAGTTCCATGGATGTTCCAAGGTTCTACAAGGAATCATGGACCCCAATATACAACCTTTATTTTTAAGAGTGTATAGTTTTTGCAAAAAAGATTAGTAAAGCTATACTAAAAGCTACAGTGCTATCGACAACTACTCAATAAACAAAACTAAACAGCAATGTATAATGTATGTATGTTGCACCCTAAATGCTACTTCACATCATAAACCGAAGCTAAACAGAAATAGATATCATTAACAGAAATTGACTCAAAATATAGATAGCATGTTGTTAACCTGCTGTGGTACAACATGGTATAACATGCCATGACTGACCCTGACCCAAAATATTGATAGCACGTTGCTAACCTGCTGTGGTGCTTGAGGTGAAACCTGAGGCTGGGTCTGTAAAAAGAAAAATATTTTCAAAAATGTTTTGAAAAGGATGTCGTTTATCCCCAAAAACACAAAAAATCTATATGATATATGGTTCTGATAGAATGAGAGGGGTTTACATCAACAGGTGCAGGTGCTGCAGGTACTGCCTGTGAGGAACACAAAATGAACAAAATCAGTTCCATGAAACAGGTTACTGAGGCATGTTCACACAGTAAATTCTCCAAATGACATGTTGTTGTTAAATTTTTAACATACAGGCAGTTGAGCACCAGTAGGAACAGCACCAAAACCCTGCAAAAACATTGATTACATTATGTTGTTATTATTATTAAACGGCTCTACTGTATGTTTTTAGCTTTAGCGCCATTGAACTGACCTGCTGCTGCAGATGTCCTAACATTCTGTAGAGTTCCATCAACTGCAGAGCTGTGTTAGCATGACTAATAATTGCCTGCTGCAGGAAAGAAAAGGCAAGAAGTATTATGCAAAATACTAGGCCATACATTAACATCCATTGTTATCGACTCACAGAGGTCTTACCTCATTGCTGCCACTGTCAGGGGCCTAAAAGCAAGAGGACAATGTCAAAAATGTGTGAAACTTAGACTTTGTTATGCTGTCTTGAACTGAGAAGCGAGGACTTACAGGGGCAGCAAGTGAGGAGCCCAGCAAACACATCAAGAACGCCAGAGCTTTCATATTTGCTCCTATGATCCAAAAAGAAAAACAAACAAAACGTGTTGGTGTAGAAACATTAAATACTGTCAGTACATTCTTAAAAATAAAGGTTCTTTAATGGCATTGATGGTTCCATGAAGAATCTTTAACATCAGTGGAACAACAAAAAGGTTCTTTATAGTGGAAAAAAGGTTCTTTAGATTATTAAAATGTTCATTATATTAAGAAAAAAATGGTTCTTTTAAGAACTGTACTCTCAAAGGTTCTTTGGAGAACCCAAAATGGTTATTTTATGGTTTTGCTTCAAAATCATCATTCCTTTCCGAATTTTCTTTTCTATTTTTAAGAGTGTAACATATCCATGAATTAAAACTCTCTAGAAATATTAAGAGCTTACCTCTTTTGGAAATCACAAGGACAACTGGCTGGCTTCTTGGAGTTTAAAGTTGAATGCATAACTACTGAACAAGACTGCTATATATACTTAGCAGATCCTGAAACAAGCCAATCATCTCTCAGCAAAGAGGAAAATCTATTTTTTGCCTTTATTCTTAAAACAAAGTTGGAATTACAACTGTTAATGACCCATTATGTATAATTATACACTGTGAAATTCTGCTTGGTGCACAGTTCTTCAAAAAGACAGACGAAAAATGAAATTATCTGCTTTATCCTCCAGACAGAAGGGTTGTCTGTCTGTGGTGTTTGATGGTGAAGTTTGGATATATATGACTTTCAAGGGGCCCCATTTCACATGGGACTTGTGGGCGCCTGCCAAATTGATCGATCTAATTGAAACAGATCTTCACAATGAAGCTCATATTATGCATTCTTCTGAACTCTTAATTATAGACTTAATCCAGCATTTCTTGCTGATTCATTTGGAGATTCAGTAGGTATAAATCTTTTGGCTTCTCATTGTTGTGACCACAATGACAGCTTCTTTAGTACTGTTGTCGTCTGGGTAATTTTTTTTTTTTTTTTTTTTTCCCTTACTCTATGGTTTGGAGCATTACAAGGGTTGATATGCCTTATGCTTTAGGGAACCCACATCCAGGATGTCTTCCATCTGATAAAGTGTGAACATAAAAGGTTTATAGATATCCACTTGCTGAGCTCAAAAGATTCAGGCAAGAGAGGACATATACTCTGCCTCCTCTTCAGTCAATTTTCTAGACAAGATGCATTTGAAGATTTTTCCTCAGGGTCAGGTTTCATTGGTAGCTATCTTTCTAGTTGTTCGAAAGACAATAGTTAAATGTTTAAACACACACACACACACACACACACACACACACACACACACACACACACACACACACACACACACATATATATATATATATATATACATTTTTAACCTTCAAGGTCTGTCTTTTTTAATAATTCATTTTTTTATTTAATTAAATTGTTTTGTATTTTTTATCTGAAATAGCTTATCTTGCCAATATCTTGCCATAGTATTCAGTGGTAAAATATTTTTGTATAATAAATACTTTATAAATAATTATTATCTGTGATTCAATATTTCATGTTCATTTACTTATTTAATAGTCTTCTAACAATCATGATAATGTGCAGTTATTATCACAAAATAAAACCCTTACTCCACAGGGGAAAAGTAAACTAAAAATTTAAGGCAAAAATATCAACATCATTGAATCAACCTAAATACAGTAATATATATATATATATATATACCAGCAAAACTAATTTTATGGCTTTAATCAGACATAGCTATTTAAGGTAACAAAATGATTGCATCTAAAGTCATATGATTTTGCTGCCATATTCAGATAATAGATGAACAGATAACTATGTTGTTTAGACTACCAGAAATACTTGTAGAGCTGAGAATGAGCAAATATCATAAAAGTAAGTTTTAAATTGGCTGTTACTTCACATTTAAAAAAAAAATATATATATATAGATATATATATATATATATTAGAATTCCAGATGGCCTGGCATTTCATGTAGAAACTGTAAAACTTTTCATAGTTTACTCTTTAAGTTCTCTGAATTTTGTTTGTATGAGCACATCTTAAAATTTTCTTTAGGGTTGAACATGCAGGGCCTAACAAAGTGTTTGCTCCACTGAAGTTTTAACGAGTGTGAATTTAATGATTCTGATCATGCTGTATCATGTTTATTATACTGCAGAATATTCAAGGTGAAGGTGCATAATATTTCACTTTAACCTTGCAACAAAAACCTTTTGAAACACTGAAAAAATATGTTTTGTATTATTTTAATTAATAACTATGCATTACAAATTGCATCTCCTGTTTTGTAACAGCTGGCACTAGGATAAAAAGTGCAGATGAAATGTTACAAAAAGTTTTGTTTAATCGACTTTATTACTGAAAACACTACTCACAAAAGACCTACATCAGAAAATATTCATTGAAATTTGTTTGATATTCAGTTAAGGTATCAATTTTTCACATCAGAATAAGACCAAACCAGCACATTTCTATCTGTATACCATGCAATTACAGAACTTAAAAAAATGTTGTTATACATAAGGGTAAATCATCTTCTTCATGTTAAAAAATCATCTCATTTTAAATCATTATTCCAGAAAAAGTATATACTAATTCTAAATAGCATTAGACAAAAAAGTTTAACACACTCTTGTTGTTTGACATCTTTTTTTCACTCAGCTTCAAAGATGTGCCTGTGGGCATAAGAAATTATATGTTAAACAAGAATGAAAGGGTGATTTCAAACAGTGTAGAAATAATATTAAAACTGCTGTGTTGCAATTCAAAATTAGGATGAATGTGGCAAATTCAGATACACCTAAGCAGTATCTCACCGGTCTTCATGGCTTGTTAGACACCTGAAAAAAAAGTGAGGATAATTAACAAGTGTGTGGCACCCATAATCTGCTGTTTCTGCAAAATTGCTGCTGACATATGAGATTCGCAAGTTCTCATTTTGGTTAAACACATCCTGGCTAAATGCAGCACTGAAGGAGTAATTATGTTGTCAAATCAGAGCTTTACTGAGGGTTGTGTTTTTAGGCTCTCACACATATACATTCAAACCCACCCACACACACACACACACACACACACACACACCTGTCCTGTCTGAGCCTGCTGCTCCGGCTGGGTTTGCTGCTGAGGCTCTTGGGCTTGTGGAGGACTATCCTGGAATGGTGGGTTCTGTGCAAAATTGCAATAAAAGCTCACCGTGTTTCAAGATTCAGACTTTCAGCAAATTCCAATAAGAGTGCAAGTGATTATGAAACCAAAGAGGTTTAAAGCATAATTGTCTCACCACAGGTGGCTGTTGAGGAACTGTCTGTGGCATAAAATCGAAGGGGAAGATCTATATAGAACATATAAAAGATCACATTCAAACAAACATTTTTGTTTTAAATAATAATGCCAAAATACTGAAGTAATTTAAAGAATTTACATTTGGTATTTGAGGTATCAGGGGAACATTTGGTTGGTCCTGAAATCAAAACAGCATGTAAAAACTTGATTGTAAATAAAACAAGAGTATGTTTTACGAGAAAATAGTCTTTTTACTTTACGTTTTGCTTTTTACTTCAACATTAATTCAATCGGTTACGACCATCAGCATTTTATTTAGTTTCAATCCTATACCAAATAGTTTTCAGTGTAGTATTTGCAGAAAAGCAATCGTTACCTGGCGCTGACTGAAGTCATAGGGGTAAAACTGAAGGAGAAAAACAAAACCGTCATTTATTTCATTGCATCACAGAATTATGCTTATCTCTGTAATTTAATGAGACATTAACAGAGGCTAAAGCAACACTCTGCTTAAGTGACTTTATACAGAGTGTACTTAAACATCTCTAGTCTTTGCTGAATTAGTCTGTGTGTCTGTTTACTCACGATTTCCACGCTTTTTCTGCCGGGAACTTTAGGAAGAGAGTACTTGATGAATGCTTGTGTAGGGAATGACTGAGAACAGAGAGATGCCACAGCGTCAATAATAGTAATCATGTTCTATTCTTTTGGTATACACACGCTGTATATATTGATTCAACTGATTGAGCTGAGTTTATCACAAAAAAAAATAATAATAATAATAATAATACATAAATAAATAAATAAAATAAAAGGCACGTAACAAAGAAGCTGGGTAGCGGACAAGTGTTTGGAAAGACCAGCTTGCAGAGAGAAAATCTTCACTGACTCACCGATGTGCCCGCTGCTCCTCCTACTGGAGTACCAGGGAATCGCGGAGGAAAAATCTATTTGATAAAAATATATTACAAAATAATAATAATGCATTTAGGATGTTATACAGAACATACACTATAATTTGTTGTTGTTTTGTTGTTTATTCAGGTAATCTAAAATGTGACCCTGTCTGTGAAATCCATGGAAGCTAAAGTCTCAAAATCTAATTATGAGATAAGCATCAAAGTTTGATTTCAAATTCAACCATTAATTTAACTATGATTTCAGTCTTTGAGTTGGGTTTTCACAGCCAGGGCCACAAACGTGCTTCATGTGGTACCATCTTAAAAAAAATGTAAATAAATTAATTAATTTAATTTAATAAATATTTAATTAAATGTTTATTTAACATGACTCAATAAACCTGAATATATTACGTTACACTAACCTAAAAAAGTATTTTTATGGGTTAGATCAGGTATACTAGCCTAATAAAAGCAATACACTACACACACTTTTTTTTTTTTTTTTCAGGTAATCTTAAAAATGCTTCATATGGTACCATCTTAAAAAAAACAATAAATAATTAAAATAATAAATTAAGTAAGAGTAAATAAAAAAAAATATTTAATATGACTGAATAAACCTGAAAACATTAGGTTACACAAACCTAATAAAAGTAATTTTAAGAGTAATGTCAGGTAGAAATGAATACTTCAGATACCAAAAGGACATATTTCCAGCAGGGTTAACTAAAACTAAAACCATAAAACAATTTGTGTTACTTGAAATAAAATTAAATATTTAAAAACTGTTTCATTTAAGCTAGTTGCCAAGGAAACTTTCTTGTTTTCATTTATTTCCTATACACTAAAATAGCCTAACTAAATTAAAACTATAAACATATTCGAGGGGGGAAAAATGTACACAACAAAATTACTGAAACTTTAACTAAACTAAAAATCAAAATATATTTCAAAATATTAACAAATATACTATAATAGGATCTCAATTATACTAAAATAGCCCTGTTTTACAAGGTATCCTGGTACCACTTTGAATTATTATATTTAAGGTAATAACAAATAGGAAAAAAAATAGCTCATACGATTTCCATGCTGATTGGAGCGTTCAGACCAGGATGTGGCTGTGATGGTATTCCCTGGAAGCCACCATTATTCGCCTAAAATACAAATGAAAGAAGTTCAAATTAATTTTAGTAAATGCCCAAAAAGAACATGTTTAGTTCGGTTATAATTAGAATGTTCAATACATGTTCTGTAACAACCTCAGGAAAGTTAGTTAAACTTCATAAAATCATATAAACACATGTCATGGAGTAGCATGCCATCATACAGTGTAATATTACAGAGCTATTTTCATCATGAAACTGGGTGCAATGTGTTGATTATGGTTAAAGCAAAGGATTCCAAAGATTGTTATGCTGTTTATGGATACGGAAAAGTCAAGAATGTTCATGTGTGGTTAACCCCACCTGCTTCGGGTTGCCATAATGAGGCAGATAATTGAAAAACGGTGAAAGCTAGAGAGAGATATAAACACACATGGAAAAAAAGGATCAGTTTCAGCATTTGGCCGACCCAGACACATAAAACAAGCCTTGATAACTACAAAGACATTCCTGAGAACAGGTTTAATGTGTACTTACTGGTGCTGCAGATACTGCACCAGCCAGAAGAAGACACAGGAGAGATGTCCACCACATGTTTATGGATTCACCAACCTTACACAAACAAAGACGTGAGCTAAGACTGTCGAAACCAATGAAGGAGTGCTAGTGCTGAACGATAACATAGAAACATAACCACTTACAGTGCACAATAATGGTCAACCAGCTTTCTCACCTTGGTTGCAGGTAGAGTTACTAGCTCTGGGAGTTTTCATGCTTTTATTTGGTCTCTGGCTTAGCGCTTAGCCAATCCCTCTCAGACTAGACTTTATCATGACCTCACAAGATAGAGAAAGATGGTTATTGAGAAAATGACCTGTAGTCAGACATTGTCTGCCTGTCTGTCAGCTATTATTATAATGATGATAGTCGAGGGAAGTGCTGATATCACCAGCCTGTGTTTTTGAAGCTATATTTTGAAGGTACAAAATATCAGTGCTATCAAAAATAGGAACTGAGTTTGTTTTTTGTGTATGAACTTAGTGGTGTTTAATTGCAACTAAAAAACAACAATGTCAGGTTTTGAAGAGCAGCCATGATATTCATTATCAACCAAACTAGGAATTTTTATGTATTTGTATGAATTAACATCATAATAACTGTTCAACAATAATAATAACACAATAACACACACAAGGAGGCAAGGAATTGATTGTTTGGTTTATTACAAATCAAGATTTAAAAACATGGTAGCAAAAAAAACAGTGATTTTTATGGCTCTCATGCATCAAGCCACTGAGAAAGCACCATTTGATTGATCGTCATTATTTCTAATGTAGGAAAGCATTTACGCAGTCAATTTGCTAAACACTACAAGCAGCTTCTTTGTCATTCAGAAGTTGGTGGTCAGCTTATCTATTCATCTGTGAGAGAAGAAAAAAAGGAAGGCTTTAAAAATGTGTTGTATTGTCTAGAAAGTTTTCTATTCTATTATTTATGTTACAATAAAATTAAATAATTAGGAATAAGAATAACATGTTGCTAAAAATCTGTACCATATTTACAAAGAAATGGTAATAACATATTGATTAAACATGAAAATAGTATTTTCTTGTATAACCTACTCCAATAATCCTTCTTTTATTAACTTTGTGACTTTCTCTAAATGTCAGTGTGAGTGAGCAATGTACAAAGTTGCATTTTCCATTGCAAAAAAATTGTTAAACTGATGGCATTACATCATTATGATGGTTATATCGGTTATAATTATTACTTAACCAACCAATCTGGTTTAGTCATCATGATCATCATCATCGTCTTTTGGAACAGCGGCCTAAAAACATGCAAAAAAAATTACAAATAGCCACATATATATTTGAAATTATAATATATATCAAGTTTGGACTATACTGGGGCAGCAGGGGCAGCAGGAACAGCAGGAACAGCAGGAACAGCAGGGGCAGCTGGGGCAGCTGGGGCAGCTAGAGCAGCTTGAGGAAAGTCGAATGGGTACAGCTAGAAAACAGAGGAAAATGAATGAACTTCTACATAATTGGGAAGAAATGGGGGCATCCTACTGGAGTTTCAGATTTAGTGTAGCAATAGAAAATAAAAAAGGCGGAAACACATACAACTTCAACACTTTCTCTGCCTCCGGGCTGGGGAATCTCATGCTTAATGAAGCCACGGACAGGTTGAGCCTGTGGAGAATAAGACCAAATGAGGACTGATTGCATGCTAAACGAGCAGACAATAATAAATACTCTGTGAAAAGAAATGAAAATGATTTGAAACTTACAGGAAATCCAGCCACAGCCTGCTGAGCCGCCAAGAACTGATAAAATAAAATAAAATAAAATAAAATAAAATAAAATAAAATAAAATAAAATAAAATAAATATAGCTTTTTAATTAAACATTTTATATTTATTTAAAAAGTACACCTAAAATATTATTATATGTCTGAGTAATATATTATTGAGTGATGCTAAAATGAATCTATTTCACAAAGTCCACACTTACAATGTCAAATTCAGGAGGTCTAGGTGCAGCGGCTGCCGCAGGAAGAGCCTGTAGATCATTATACACACTTCTTATACAATACAAACTGCAGTATTATCATATATGATACATGTACTATATATTCCCATATGCTATGAATCAATTCATTTAGGCTGTCATTTTAAATAAGAAAAATGTTTTTATTTAATGTTTGGCCAAACTAACCTGTGGAGCAAGGACAGGTTTGTACTCTGGCTCATAATACAACGATTTCTGTGGGTCAAAAAAACAGAGAGTCAAAGCTAGTATCACATATTCTCTTGTCATAGCTGATTAATGAATAAGATGAATATACTGTAGATGACGTACCGGAGCGCAGTAGGCCACTCCAATGACAAATGCCAGCAAAATGAGGGTTCTCATGTTGAAGGAAAAAGTCTGAAAAGAAACGTGAAATATACATTTTTGTGAAAGATAGTTTAATTGTTCACTGTCTTATATGTAACCATCTACAAAAGGATCTAGAACTAGAACTAGACCTTCAGCCCCAAACAGCAAAGTTTCTGATGAACATTTGTTAAATTAATAGTCCCTTACCTTTGTTTAAGACTGTTGAGCTTGATCAGGATTGTTGAGAAGGATTTTGTGATACCGCTCTCTAGATCTACCCCTTATATTCGTTTTGAAAACAAAAGGCCTGTAACATCAGCATCTCATTGGCTTTGGTGATCAGCCAAGTTTCTTTATAGAGGAAACTTACAAAAATGTGAGTTCAAATCAAGAATACATCTTTTCTTATCTCGAAGCAAAATGTTTTTTTGTGACTGTAATTATATTAAATTTGGCACGATAGATTAGAGGAATGTGACAGTATAGTACAAATAAATCAAACGCCATCAAAAGCTACATTTATTGCACAGGTGATGAAATCATAATCTCTGACAGCACTGTTCTCACTTGTCTAAGCTGTAAAAACCTTTAATGTTGCTTTGAAGTGAAAGTCAATAATTTGACTTTGTTGCCTTTCATGTAAAGATTTAAATGCCATCTATTAAGTTTCTAAAGGTTCAGTTCTAAAGGTTTTTAATGTTCTTTTTTTTTTCATGTGTTGTTTAAAACTTTGAACTTTAAATAGTTTATTGACATTAATCTTGTCATAATTTGTATTTTTGGATACCTTCAGCCTACAATGTGCCTCCATACATTGTTTGTACTAATCAGGAACATTTATCACTAAACTGGACCTTGAAAAATTAGTCACAGAATTCAATAAACTTCTTTTATTCAGTTTTTAATGGAAGTTAACAGTAGATGGTTTCCCTGATCCTCTACAAACAGGCGATTCTGTTATTCTGATGGCATTAATAATCAGAAATGCTCTACACTGTAATTCTTTATATTTTATTCACTTAGCTTGTTTTTCTCTGAGTTAAGTGTTAAGTGTGCACATTTTTCCAGTACTATTAACACTGCTGACACTTGATGACAGTTATACTGTATGCAACACAGCAGGCTGTAATTAACTTTGTATTTAATTATAAGTCAGATATATATGTTGAGGCCCACACACATAGTTCACAGTACAAAAGACAAAAACTTTAAACAAAATCTTTTAACATATAGACTAATCCACACAAAGTCAAAACTTTAGTTCATACCATAAAAGATAAAGAAACAGTAACAAATAAACAAACCCAAAAAAAATACAAAAAATGTATCACAATTGCTATGAAAAAAAAATTCAAAGCTTCCATTATGCCGCCTTAACCCAATATATAAAGCATTAACATGATATAAAATGAATATTTGCAGTAAAGATTTGTCTTAGGGGTACATATCAGTATTGGTGTTGACAATATCAGAATGCAGTTGTGGGGATGCTGGAACGAGAGCTTCTTTGTATTCTGGTGTTGGGAATGTAGGATCGCTGTGATGGGGATCAGGCTGGACAGTGGGTACCTCTGCTGAAATGAAAGGCCCATGATCTAAATCCAAAGGTCCAGTGTTGGTTAAGTGGTCTTCAGAAGGCAGGACATGATCACATGGCACTCGCTCATGGTCCTGCACGCTAGCAATCCTATTAGGCAGCGCTCCATTATTTGGATGGGATCCACCAGTCGCAGGTATGACATCCCCACCAGCAGGTATGGCTACAATGCTGGGTAGCTGAACTTCAGAAGTTGCCGGAAAGGTGCTGGGGTGGAAGGTATTGGTTGGTCTTAATGGGCTAACAGGTACAACTGGCTGTGGTCCAGCTACAGGAAAAACATTGCCTCTAAGTGCAGGCATGTGCATGTCAACACGATGCATACGTCCCATATCCTGTGTGTGACATAATTAGAGATTTAGGCTAAGGTCTATTAATTCCAATAAATACAGAAAAAAAAAAAAAACTTTTTAAAGAAGAAATATATCAGTCTACTATTTTAGGTCACTAATTAAATAAGCGAATATGTGACATTGACATGAGTTCAGAAAAATGGGGAAAATGAAATACTACAAAATCTAATATAATATAATATAATATATAAAATCAGAATAATGCTAAAAGAAGCATCTTCACTAGTGGTCAAAGACTTTTAAACCTTACTGTTGTTTCATTTTACCTGAAGTTCCTCAGAGCTCAATCCACCATATGGTCCATCCTTTAAAAAGCATTAGCATAAGGAATTAACCCACAAAAAAAAGACATATTCAGAGAAAAATACTCAATTTTATGAAGTGATTCTTTTACCATTTGCTGTTGAATCTGTGGAACCATGTAAAGAAATTGATGAACCTGTGGAAACACATATGATATATTATATTATTCTTTCAAAAAAAACTAGAGCTACTTGATTCCAGAAAGTCTGTGTTGATACCTGTTGTTGCTGAGGCTGGTTTAGAGGCGTGTGTTGTTTGTGTTGTGTCATTAATGGCTGTGAAGCTGGAACCGCATTAGCGGGATATTGTTGAGATGTTGCATGCTGGAAAACAGGCACTCCATAGGAGAACTGATGATGGGAACGGACATGTGAGAAATAATGTAGAAGTTATGACTTAGGAGACTGACAAGTGAGCAAAAAGAGTCTAAAAGAAAGACGCAAAAAGAAGTGGGCCAGATGATATTCAATGAAAAGACCGAATGAACCGAATGACTCCTTTTGGGATTCTTAAATGTTAAATATGCTGAGCTGACAAATTGCTGACAGAGATTTTATTAGTGTGCACACATTTTATTGATACATGAGTCAATATTACGTAAACTCTCTTTAATTTTATTCCCTCAATAAATCAAAAAGCGTCAGATCTGACACACAGAAAACAGACAAGATTTCCTGAGGTGAAATATTTCTGATAATTTACCAAACAGTTTAAAAAACAAAAGCTTGCTTGAGGGTTACATAGCTGAAGTTAATTAAGTTTGGCTTTGGAACTTGAATCAGAATAAACCTGCTGAACCCAGACAGTCTATCAGCTCTTCCTCTGCCATTATTTCTACTGACTACAAACAAAACCACACGTATTTCTGATATTGTACACTGAATGATGGAAACATTCTTACTGGTGGGTTCCGTGATTGTGTTCCAAGAATGGGATAATAGAAAAACTGAAAGATACAGGAAAAATACAATAAAGAGTTTTTTATAATTATTATTATTATTCTAAATGTTTTAAATATTTCTATATATATTATAAATTCTACAATTTCATTAAGAAAAATAATTTTACATGTAAATATCGAGATTAGACCAAGTTAATTGCACGAAAGTTTCTTACCTGCGGTTGCTGGACATGAGGATAGGGTAAGTACTGAAAGTTTACAGGATGCTGATTGAGACCAGTATTGGGGTTTGTTTGAGATGCCCATGGGTTGGTCAGAGTGGGCAGATGTGGCTGAGGACCAGAGAGCATTCTGGGAGATTCAGGCTGAAACTGCTGTGGCACATGTTGGGCTTGTACCAATACCTCAGATCCAGGCAGTGAGGACTGTATCACTGTGGTTCCCTGCGCTGGCATATCTCCCACTGGGACTGATTTCATCAAATCAGCATTTGGGGAGATCTATGAAAAGGTTGATTAAAAATGAATAGTATCTAAATTACATAATCAGTGAAAGGTGACTTTCAACTGATACATTTAGTGTAATAAATTATGAAATATCACTATTTGCTGCACCTCAGATTATTAACGCAGTAGTGAGTTCACACAGAGAAGTAATAAACATTCATTAATTAGCATGAATTATCATGAATGAAGTATGATTTCTATAAAGTAACCCTGAAATATCTCCAAAGAAATCAAGTTTTAACTGGATGAACATCAGTGACTCACCGGAACTCCAGATGTTCCAGCTAGAAAGCATGCAAGCAACGCTAGAAGCCTCATTTGTGTCATACCTAAAGATACACACATAGTAAATGCATGTGCACCATACAGCATGGAAAAGAATATTAAATTAATAGCTAATATTGCCTGACAGAAAAAGCCAAACACTCACTTTTGAAAATCCTTTAAAATCCTGAATACAACAGAAAATTGTAAGTGGAGAAGGGTGTACTTAAACAGTGTCCTTACCTCAAACAGCCAATCAGCTCTGGAGAAAACATGGGAAATAGGATCTGACCTCAGACAATATAAAACCTCAGACCATAATTTAATTGTACAATCCAGAGAACACTTAGTGTCTGATTGAATTATCAAATTAACCCATTTTGAATCATTCAACATATCCAGAGTTGATTTGATATTTGATTTGATATATTGGTTGAGTTTTATAGTACTAAAAGTCAATGAATAAAAGATGAATATGATCGTAAAAAGTATGTGTGTTTTGTGGTAGTCTGTAAGTGAATGTCATTAGTTCATTTATTCTCACAGTGTGCATATTTTACAGTAGGAGCGTGATAGCGTGTAACTCAATAAATTCAATAAATCACAACGTTGCTTTCACCCACACCAGAATCCTTTGTCTCATCTGAGGTTACATCTCACTGATTTCGTCTTTCCAGTGTTGATTAAAGCAAAACCACAGTTAGCTTCTGAAAAGGCACTTTGGTTCAGTTAATGACAGTATAATTCTGTCATTCCCACAGTTAGAGCTATACTAATTTCACATTGTGGTGAGATAACTGTTATTATTAAAGTTGGGTTCAGACCGAGTAGGAATGCAGACACAGACAACCATTTAAACGAAACAACCGGGAATTCCTTAAACGTGACTGGATATGCAAACAAGACTCCATCATTTGAAATAATTAAGACAGTGCATAGACTGTACGTATCTGTGATGCTATTGCTGCTGAGATACATCTGAAGACATTTCCTCCTAACATAGACTGTGTTTAATATGTGTGTAGTGACTCAGGAGTCATACTGTTCCACCCAAAACAGTCTCAAAATCTCAAAATTACATACCCACCTCTTGATCTGTTGACACTTGCACCACACCTAGTGCACAGTGCCTCAGAGTTGCATGCATTGACCATTACATTAAACAACACTACCAAGGTATCATCTGAAATGGCTGAATGTTCATTCAGAAATCATTTTCACTTCATAAATTTGGGGTGTCTAAGCATGCTTTATATTTGCATTTGGTCACATAGCTAGGGCAGCTAATTGTTGGATATTTTTCAAAAAAAAAAAAAATTGGTTGAATGCATTGATCATAAATATGTAGGTCATAAGTGTATTCAGTAGCAGTATATAGAAAACGTATTTCTCTAATGCAGGGTTTACCAGCTGAGGATAAATGTATAATTAAATAATTGTTAAAAAAAGGAAAAGCTTTATTATTTCTAAATAACAACCGAATAACATGTTAAATGTTTGATTCATTATGTTTATTGAAAGTGTTACTTAAAATCTCAAGGGTAAATCACTCCACCCCAGGTCACTGTTCAGCTACAAAACGACTTCTGCACTGTGGTCAACCATCTCCACGGACGGCGGTGCTGATGACTGGGGGTCTGGGTGTGGCTGTGGGTGCTGGGGCCGGAGTCAGAGCCGGGGAAGGAGCCGGGGCCGGGTCCGGGACTGGACGAGGCAGGAGGAACCACAGAAAGGGGGACAGAGGTCCAGGCCTCACGTGGTAGTAGCGACCTCCAGGAAAATGGGACCCATAGATCCTCTAGAGCAAAGATATTATAAACAGTGACACATTGTGGAGATAAATTTGAGAAAATTATGCATTTTTGCACAATTAACTTTCATTTTAATTGGGAGCACTTTGAGTTTACCTCATCACTGCCAGAGGAGCTCCAGGGTTTATAGCGGTGACAGAGCTGTGAGGAATTGAAATTGACATGATATCATAATCATTATCATTTAATAAAGTATCATACAGTGTTGTTTGATTCAGTTCTAAAGGCTTAAATGAGCTGGGCTGTTCAGTTACGTCACATCAGTATTATAAAGCGTGATACAAACTACTGTGAGAGTAAAAGCATCTTTCAAAAGCAACATTAACTTACAACTCCAGAGGGAATGAGCCACAGCATGGTCAGTAAAATGAGATTGTTCATTTTGGGATGGCACGTTTTTTAACCTTATTTTGCGAGAAAAAAAAAAAAAACAGGTCATATAAATTCACAGTGAGCTCATTAATTACATCAATTCAGTAACAGTGATATTGACCAGATATGAATTTTAACCGCACACTCATGAGATAGATAAACACTAGATTTAAAGACTGCAACTTGTTCTACATGCAAGTACTACAGTTAGCCACATAGAGTCACTCATGAGCAGTAAAAAGGGCATGAGGACAACACTTAAAAATGCAGACAATAAATGTCAATAAATATTTTTTTCATAAAAACTAAATCTTTCATATTGATATTTCAGTCTCCAAACTTAAATTTCAAAATTGTATTTTTCTAATGTCTGTAATGTACATCATACTTTAAAACGACACTAGTTTAAAGTACATTCAGTCAATAATGAAAACAAGAATATTTTTCACATTTCATGTCAGGCTGAGGCAAATTGTCACATCACTATAAAGGTTGTAAGAAATATTGTTTTAAATGTTAAAAATCTGCATAACTTATAATATTTGCTGGGTATCTGCTTGGTTATTTTAGTATCATTGAGATACTATTATGTTTTTTTCTTAATACATAGAATTATTTTTTATTTTATATTTTCCGTTTTCATCTTAATTTTAGGTAAAGTTGTCTACATACTTTTCTTCATTTTTTTTTCTTAAATTTTTTCTTTTATTTTTAGTTTTAGTCATTTTAGTGCATTAGCTTGTTTTTTACATTTTATTTCAGTTAAAAAAAAATCAAATGATAAAAACTGCTTTCTTAAAATGTTTCATAATTGTTTTTCTGTTTCAGTTTAGCCAAAAAGCCTATAATAAGCTGTTTAATGGTGACAACTCGCCTCATTTTGAGTGGCATGTCCTGTTGTCGTTGAAAATGTTCAATAGCTTCTTGTTGTTTAATTAATTCAGACCATTTTTGTACATATTTTCAAAACTAAACCAACACTAAGAAGCATTTACTGGAGTAAAAAGTGTGACAACTTGCCTCAGTCTGCCCTATACTTCAATGAAGTCAATGAAGGTAACGTTAACTCGAAGTAACAAAAACAGTGAAACATATCTTTAAATTTATCCATACTTGCAGCCCTGCAACACGTTGAGTCTTCTTGATGTCCTGAAGGAAATGTGAATACACTGAGATTTTTCCCAGTCCAGCTAATGCACTTTTATGGACTCATCAAAGAGTTTTAGCACAATCATTTACTTTTTTACTCATTGTGCATCCAAACCTTAATCTATAAGGACATTACAATATTTAGTCATGTCGTAATCCTTAAAATCCCCCAAATCCCCAAAAGCTCACTGTCAGTTTGTGCAATTGTGACATCTTAGGAACACCTTAAAAACTTCCTAGACACATTGCTACAGAGGATTGACTAATCTCTGATAATCATGGATTTACTGCAAGACAAGTGATGTCTACATATCTCTCTGTACCTAATGACAAAGCAAAAAATACTGATATGCAGTAGCTATATAAAAAATGGCAGCTGATACAGGTGCATCTCAATAAATTAGAATGTCGTGGAAAAGTTCATTCATTTCAGTAATTCAACTCAAATTGTAAAACTCGTGTATTAAATAAATTCAATGCACACAGACTGAAGTAGTTTAAGTCTTTGGTTCTTTTAATTGTGATGATTTTGGCTCACATTTAACAAAAACCCACCAATTCACTATCTCAACAAATTAGAATATGGTGACATGCCAATCAGCTAATCAACTCAAAACACCTGCAAAGGTTTCCTGAGCCTTCAAAATGGTCTCTCAGTTTGGTTCACTAGGCTACACAATCATGGGGAAGACTGCTGATCTGACAGTTATCCAGAAGACAATCACTGACACCCTTCACAAGGAGGGTAAGCCACAAACATTCATTGCCAAAGAAGCTGGCTGTCCACAGAGTGCTGTATCCAAGCATGTTAACAGAAAGTTGAGTGGAAGGAAAAAGTGTGGAAGAAAAAGATGCACAACCAACCGAGAGAACCGCAGCCTTATGAGGATTGTCAAGCAAAATCGATTCAAGAATTTGGGTGAACTTCACAAGGAATGGACTGAGGCTGGGGTCAAGGCATCAAGAGCCACCACACACAGACGTGTCAAGGAATTTGGCTACAGTTGTCGTATTCCTCTTGTTAAGCCACTCCTGAACCACAGACAACGTCAGAGGCGTCTTACCTGGGCTAAGGAGAAGAAGAACTGGACTGTTGCCCAGTGGTCCAAAGTCCTCTTTTCAGATGAGAGCAAGTTTTGTATTTCATTTGGAAACCAAGGTCCTAGAGTCTGGAGGAAGGGTGGAGAAGCTCATAGCCCAAGTTGCTTGAAGTCCAGTGTTAAGTTTCCACAGTCTGTGATGATTTGGGGTGCAATGTCATCTGCTGGTGTTGATCCATTGTGTTTTTTGAAAACCAAAGTCACTGCACCCGTTTACCAAGAAATTTTGGAGCACTTCATGCTTCCTTCTGCTGACCAGCTTTTTAAAGATGCTGATTTCATTTTCCAGCAGTCTTATGAAGTATTCTAATTTGTTGAGATAGTGAATTGGTGGGTTTTTGTTAAATGTGAGCCAAAATCATCACAATTAAAAGAACCAGAGACTTAAACTACTTCAGTCTGTGTGCATTGAATTTATTTAAAACGCGAGTTTCACAATTTGAGCTGAATTACTGAAATAAATTAACTTTTCCACGACATTCTAATTTATTGAGATGCACCTGTATGTACCAAATCTCAAAATGTCCCAAAACTTGCATGCACCTCTGCATAAGTATGTACTTTTTCATTCAGAAAAAGTACATACATTTTAATGATTAAAAAAAGAAACATATTGCCTTGTCACCTTGAATAAGTTCTCAAAAACAACCTAAGCTGAGCCATATTGTGAAAAATAAATAGGCCTATACTAAAAGGAATTTGAAATACATTTATTTCATGCAAAGTACACTACAAATACATTTACATATTTATGTACTTGATAAAAAATACCATGCAATTGAACTTTTGTTATACTAAACTGGTATACTTAAGTCTGCTAAATTGGAACAACTAATTTTGTACTTGATGCACTTTAACTGTGTGGAAGTATACAGTATTTGATTGTGCTAAAGTGGAACTATTGCAGGTATACTTCAGGTACATCAGGTAAAGACCGATATTATTCAAAAATCATACAGTCCTCATCAATGGTGACATTAAAACACATTTTAGGCTAAATATTAAGAAATGTGCAATGTGCACAAGTAGTATTCCAATTAAAGTTTAATTAAAATTTTTATATCAGTAAGTCTCAAGCAATGTGTCAGTAAATAAGTTAATAGATTTGAACTATACTTAGTATGAAATAAATGTATTTTAAATATATTACTTTTTTTACTAGGTAACTCACTTACACGAGTGTAATAGTTCTACTCTTTTCAAATTGTATAGGTTACATCATTGCTTTTAAACAACAGTAGGCCTAATTTCAAGAAATGTCCAAGCCTCTATTGGAATTCAAAAACATTTCTAAACAAGCAACTGTTTCTGAGAAGTTACTGGAGTGACAAGCAAAATAGTTCAATAAACAGGAATTTAAGAACTTACATTTTAGACACAATAATGCCAGTCACATTGTCTGTTTTTGATCCATCAATGAAAATATCTCTAAACAAAGCCACAGAAGACCCGTTGTTACATACAGTAATGTCGTTTTGTTCTTGAATGATTCAGTGCTTTTGAATGAATCTGATTTGTGAATGATTCAATGATTCACTAATAACTTGTTCCATTCCTGAACAAAAGTCAATAACTTGTTGCCATCTACTGGCCTGTGTAACTGCAGATAAACGTCACATACTGACAGTCTGTCAGAGACCCAGATAATCAGATTAGAGGACTATTAACTTTTGTATAATTTTAGACTTTTTGGCTGCTATATCTTGTATGATAAATCTGATACACTGTTCTTTTTCCTATACATTTAAAAGAATACCACAAACACAAATGTATGGTTTAATGATTCAAAGTTTATTTGTTATAAGGAACCAATAACAAGAGTATCAAGTCAATCAGACACATGTTCAGTTTTAACTGGTGTCTTATCTCCCACCAGGGGCAGGAGCTGGGGCAGGTGCAGGGGCTGGTGCAGGGGCCGGGGAAGGTGCTGGGGCAGGGGCAGGGGCCGGGGCAGGGGCAGGGGATGCCAGCTGTGCTAAGATGAATGGCAAGAGGCTGAGGAGAGCATTGTTGTTTGGAGGCAGAGGCTGAGGTAGAGGCTGTGGCAGAGGCTGAGGCTGGTAAGGGGGAAAGTATGGGTAGGGATAGGGACGCTGAAATGGGTATGGGTTGAAAAAGCCTCCAGGCTGTCTCTGTAGAAATATCAGTAGAAGAACATGTAAGATTTCTATTGAAAAGAGTCCATATAAAACAGATTTCAAAATGAAGACAAACATGTACAACATGTTCAGAATGTAGCTAAAAAAATGTAGCTAAAAAATTAGAATGTTGCTAAAAAATGATAAATTCATTGATTCAAGGATTTTATGCAATGGCAAAAAATAAAGAGAATTTGCCGAGTTTGGAGAGTTTTTGATTTCAAACTGACCTCTGATGAACGGCTTGATGAGCGCTTCTCTCGAAGTTCTTCATCCTCTGCCTAAAAAGGAAAATGAATTTGTCTTTTCGCATCTTCCTCACCATCATCACTTCATTTCCATTGTTAGAAATTACATTACAGAACAATGCGGTGGTAAAAATGAGTAGGACATCACATGCATATGCAATAAAAAGGGAATGATACTCACTAGCACGACACAGCAGAGACCAAAGACATAAGCAACGATGAAGAAAGATTTCATGGTTCTCAAGAAGAGCTGCTTTGATCTAACAGAGAAAGTGTGTAAATCACATTGGAGAAAAATGTCTGCTAAATGACCAAATATAAATGTAAGTGCTGTTTATTTAGTTTACCTTTGCTTCTTACCTTTATGACAAACGTATGAGAGACTTGTCTGTGTGACATCAAAACAGCAGTGATATATGCTTTATATATACATTATTGACATGAAACTGGCCAATCAGCAGAAGTGACACAGTGACACATTTGAAAAAATGTAACACTTAGTATTTAGCAAGTTGCTCAGCAATTGGGAAATAGGGAAATGAGTCACATGGTTGCTTCTCTTATGGTATATTAATTGCACACATACTTAAACTGAGTTTATGCAACACATAAACAAAACAAAAGATTAAGGCACACCTTAGGGCTGGATGTGACTGGGATTCTTTGATAATAAATAATAACCTACCTCATATCTCATATTTAAAAAACCCATGTGAAATATGGCGAAAATATCTTTAGCATGAAGGATAACGTTGTTGTTACCAATTCTTAAAAAACATAAATATCTGTGCTTATTATTTCTCTAACAGATACACATTTATAGTTACATATTTATTTTTTTCTTAAGTTTATTGTTTATTTAAACATAGTGTTGTGTATTGATTTATGGTTTGACTACAGGTGATTTTAGTAGTGAGTGTAGTAATCATAATAACAATAAATAAAGAGAAAATATAATAATCATCATTTATTTGTGTTAAGTTGCATTAACTATTTGCAGTTGTTTTCAAAAGTTCATTTCGGCACATTCAAACTTCAGCTTTGTGAATACAATGCTTGTCGTATAATGAGCCACAAGATCTCTTCAGGTTTTGTCATTAATAACTATTATTAAAATCAAGTAAATCATAATAAATGAAATATGGTGTCAGAATGCCAGAACATCTTCAGTTATCTAAGTTTGTAATATTTTAAACCAAACCTAACATTTGGCATACAAGAGTTATTTTTTCACTCATTTGATTTGACTTTTTGTTACTTTATTATTTATTTGTTACTTTACTAGTCCCTCTTTTTCTTATACCCCCTTTGTGATTCTAGCACTTTGTATTGCATTATTTCCAAAGTTGCTTTGTGAGGTCTGGCATGTGAAATATATTAGTCATGTTTTTATTCATAAATTAAAACTTCTTACATCCAAAATACTGAATCACACACAGGCAGTAAAATTGATAAAAGCAAAATTGTTTTAATGGTAACAAACTTCTGAAATACACTGAGAACAACAACAAATTAAACAATTGACAGTTTTTTTCATCTCCTGTATAAATTGCACTTGTGTAGTAATTATTCTAATGTTCCATGTTGTCCAGAGAATGTTGATTTGCTTTCTTTTTTATTTTTCCATTTCAAATAGACAGAAAACTAATAGCACTGGCTATTAGAGCTCTTCTAATCATTATTTAGACAGTTTCATGTAAACAGAAAATTGAATTTTTCTCAACAAATGAGCAGGCCTTAGCGTGCTGTGATAGGTGCGAGGGTTGGCACCGGGTTTGGGGCAGTGGATGGGGCAGCGCGGGGAGTTGGTACTGGGGCAGGAGCTGGATTTAGGGCAGTTCTAAAGGCCATCAGCAGCTGACGGAGCTGGTCATAGTTGAAAGTCAGGAAAGGCTGACGCAGATCTGGGAAAAAAGCTCCACTCTGATAAGAGACATTAGATACACAAGCAATTAAAATATTATCTTGAATTTGACATTTTTGACTTTGAGTTACATTTTTTGACTAACTTCATCGGAATCCGAGCTGGATAATGAGCGAGCCACACGCTGGTGAACTTCAGCCTAATTGCAATTAAAAAATAATCATTGTTATCACTGTCACATTATTTACATGCAGCTATGTAAAATGCAAAAGTAGAGCTTTTGAAACCTACCTGGAAAGCCAGACCAAGAAGACATGCAAATAAGATTACTGTCTTCATGTTTCTGTCAAAGAGTATGATTCTCCAAAGCAGCAGAAATAATATTCTTAGGATGAATATTTATTGCTCTGATGCCTAGAAATATAATAATAATTTGAACAGCCTGAGGATTTAAATACAGCAATAGATATCACACCCCTCTGTTATGTTGATGCCTAAATTGCTGACAGCTGTTGCTAAATGCACAGGGTGAATCCTAAAACATTAGGTGGGCTTAAGGCAACAAATTAGTTTAGCAATCAGTACAATCCCTCCTACACATGACACTCATCTGTGGCTTTCTTTAATCGGTCTAACAGATATTGCAATAGAGAAAGGATTATAAGAAAGTCCATACACTTACATCTCTTTAAAGCAAGAATTTTGTAATGTTATGAAATGCTTGTATATGGACTAAAACATACCGTCACATATTGAACACCTTAAATGACTTCAGCATTGTATTAATATTTTTAGTAACAATTTCTATAACAATTGGTTAGTCCTTGTTCAAAACAAATGATCCACAACAACAGTGACAATTGCTCAACAACTGGCTTTTATAAAGAGAGAAGCAAGGCCAATGTGACACAGCTGGAAACACGGACAAACTTTGAGAAGTCAAAGTCTTTGATACTGGTGACACATCAGTTACTATTTAACTTAAATTTAACATTGAAAATTGCATATATTTATTATTCTACAAAAGCAATGTGGTTTCTAGTGGCATTATCATGTGTTGTGGCGGTGGCTCAAGTGAGTAGCAGCATTTTGACAGATATTTTGGGTATACAGTATATTAGGGTATCATGGTGGAGTTTCACACTTTTACCTATATGTTATTGTCACGGAAGGTGTCAGAAACTCTTAATACATTCATGTTTTTTTATTAGCCCAATGACAGAGACCACTGGGATGAAGTTAGCCCAGCGAATGGAGAGAAATATGTCTTAGATCCAGTAGATGGAGGAGTAAAAGTACCTCAGCCAGTGGGCAGAACTCCAATCAGGCCCAGATGGGAGCAGAATTTTGGACGTCCAGTTTTTGTACGTTTTTCCACTTTTTGCATAACTCTAAAATTATTTAATGTAGTTTTACATCAAAATGTCAACTGACACTCACTACAGCCAGATCCAGTGGGCCCATTGTATCCAGATGAACCTGATCGACATGCACAAGATACATCTAATGGCTCTCCAGCATTCCCTGGAAGAGACAGGGTGCTGAACATTTTCAATACTTTTTGCAATGTTTGCAATCATTATGCAGTATAGTAAACATTATTTTTTCTTCTGCTGCAGGGTGATGAGTCTGTGATGACTAGACCAGGGCTCAGCTTGAACCAGGGTACACAGAGGAGTGGACAATGGCAGAGATGGGAAGGAAACGGAAAACCACAGAGGAATGGTAGACAGAGTAGACCATCTTACAAAGTAAGTTAGACTGCAGATTTAATTCCTATAGGCACTTAAAAAGTCTCTAGAGTTCCTTTAGTTTCTAGAGTCTTTAAGACATGAGAACAATGTGCCACTGCCCTCATCGTGGGACAAACAGAATTACATGTTATTATTAATGTGGAAGAACAGAATATTTGCTGAAATATGAAAATGAGTTACTAATGTTGTAATATCCCTTCAGCTGGATAGGATGCCGACGCGCCCAACCCAAGCTCCAGTAGATGGAGGTAGAGAGAATCAAATGAATCCACTCTTTGGAAAACCCCTGACTCCCAACAAGATGGTAAGCTCACACACTTTTCATTCATTCATGGAATAAACAGGGTTTTATGTTCATTTGTTATTGATTGCTTATAGATTTATGAGTTCACTTTGATTAATGTTCTAGGACAACAGGCAGTTCATACCAATCTTCAAGGTAAGATGTTGATGATTTAACCAAAGACATTAAATGTCATGAACTGAATGCATTTGAAGTCTCTCATCTGTGTTTAATATTTTTATTCACTTTGATCAACATAGGCTGACAATGTCACTTTACAGGTGAGTGAAACTTATGGTGCTGCTGTTTTGTACCCAGAAATAGAAGTAATCTTTAATATTTCAGATTGAGATGAGTAAATATATCAAAAAGCAAAAATAAATAAACAAATAAATATGTTCTCCCTTTAACAGAATGTTAGTGCTTTCCATCTAAAGGAGGTAATGCGACTATAATGGGGAAATTGACATTAATTAACCTAACATACTGTATTTCAAGATATGAAAATACAATAAACAGAAGATAAAATCTTAATTAGTTTGCTTTTGTTTCAGGGAGAGAATGTGTTCCTCTTACCAAAAGTAAGTGAATGAAACAGTCCAAGTAAAGATAGTACTTTGCCATTCATTTCCCATTTGCAATAGTTTACAATGTCTTTTTTATTTCATACTTTGTTTCATCTGAAGCATTGAACAGAACGTGAGAGTAACAATTTAAATGGATAAAAAGTAATAAGAAAGCAAATGTTAAAGTTTTATGATTTTTATGACACAAAAAAAATACTTTCTTTCCATCCAGGGCAAAGGGCAGATGCAGCCACCAAAAAAGGTAATAAAGTCTTAGATCTTATAGATATAGTAATGTTTCGTGTTGAAAGAATTAATACCATTCGTGACCTGTTTACAGGGTGGAGTGAACAGACCTCAGGAACTGGGGGTAAAGTTGATTTTTATTATAAAACTTGTTTTATCATTGTGAAACAAGTTCTATATGATTTTTGTTGTTGTTGTTGATGTTGTGTAATTAAATCATTTCTTTTTTTTAATCACTTTTAGTATGGTCAGGGTTTCTCTCTCTATGGCCCTCAGGTAACAGGCACTATAATAAACATTGATCATGCTTAATAAAATATATCAATATGAAAGGATAACACATATTAAAGAAAGATAACATGAAAAGTATATTTAAATTCAATTTACCAAATCAAGCTCTGTATATACCCTTTATATTACAGCCTTATGTGAAGCTCATCTACAACCCAACTGCAACAGTAAGTCATATCACCTTCATCTGGAGTCTATAAATGACCTTGCATATCTGGGCACTAAGTATTGTTTTTTTTTTTTTGTTGTTGTTGTTGTTTTTTTTTTTGTTTTGTTTTTAAACACAACTGTCTATTGATAATTTGTTCCCCACAGCAAAAAATCTCATTTGAATATGGCATTACACAGCTTGTAAGTAATCAGGAACATGTACTAATATCACATCAGTTACATTATATATCTGCCAGTACCTAGAATCATTTTTCACTTAACAGCATTCTCTTTCTTGTTTCAATGTATTTTTTCTTGATCTTTTGAATGTCCCGGTTGTCTTTGCAGCTCCCTGCATTCATGAAGGTCAGTATTTTGGTTGTCAAGTTAAGAGTGACTGGTGGTTTTGAAGTATTTGAGTATATGTTTTAGATTTATTTATTCATTCATTCAACATTGCTTTTGATTCTCCAGGCGGATTCTGAAAGTGATCGTGGGACAAACTAGGAAAGAACGATGTACAATAATCACACTGGTAGGGCAGATTGCTGTACCTACAGTAAATAAAATCAGTTTGATTAAAAAATTCATTTTGGCTTCATAACCTCTTTTTCTTTTTCCACAGGTGAACATCCATCTATTATATAATTCAGCAATAGAATTTAAATGTATAATATAGATTTTTTTGTTATTATTTTATTGCTACTGAATACATATTTATGGTTGTTCTCTCTTAGTTTGCTGAATTTTCTTCTTTAATCATTACTGTTGAGAATCTGTTCAATAAAATTTTCAGCATCAGCACTGTGGTTATTTTATCACTGAAGTGGGGTAATGTATTCTTAATAGTTAATACATAAAAGTACTGTTCCTAATCAAGTTTCAGGAGGAGTACAAAGGATTTCAATTGAAAAAAATCACTTTAGACAAAATAAATAGAGCATCTTTTATTTATTTGGTAACATATGGATATGTCCAGGCTGAACAAAAATGTCTCCAGTGAGGGGTCTCCATGGTGGGATATCTGGAAAACCAACAACAAATGTACATTCTGCTAAATTAATTGGTATGATGTCTTATTATAATATACAATTTAGGAAACTTTTAATACCTCTTTAATAATGAAATCTTCTGAGCCTATGGCTCAAACAATGGGAACCCAGGATGCCCCTGTCAGAGACAGGATTGGTTAACAAACTGTCTACAAATTCAACAGTAATTATTTTGCCCAGCCATGTTTTGTCATGATTGGTTATTAACAACATGTTAACAAAAGATAACTTCTGAAAAAACCTCTCCAGTTCCAGGACCAGGCCGATCACCACAGTAATCAGGAGCAGACGTTACCTTCAGGTCTGACTTCCCCCTGTTCTGAAAAAATTGAAAAACTGTGTAAAGAATTGTGTAAGAAGAAAACACAAATACAAGCCCTACATCAGAATAATTTAATCAAACGTAACAATTTTATATAAAAAAATTTATTAACTATTTATTAAACTAATTATGTATTCAATATTTTAAATATTAAATATATTTAATATTTTTGAGATGTTTCGAACAAAAATGCATTGTTTTCTTCATGGAGGTAATACATTTCTCATTTATTCATTTTTCATCACATTTTGCTTAATCAATCCATTAAAATGAGAAGAAACTGTGAGAAAAGGCTTTGCAGTACATGGATTGGTTGTATTGGTTGCATTGGTTGCACTGGCTGCATTGGTTGCATGGTGTCCTGGGCTTGAACACTTGGGCCAGCGTTCTGGTTTGGTGTCAGTCTTACAGGAGTGTTCCTCAGAGGATATAGATTAGTCAGGAAGAATGGAAAGCCCTAAAAACAAAATATGACTTTTTTACTCTCCAGAAAAATCTGTGAGAATAATTTAAAAAGATGGAAACAACGGATAAGGAACCAAAAAACAAACAAAAAAATCCATGAGTGCATAATGTTCCCTTTGAAGTCTGTCTGTACCGGAGGAAGGTTCTGTGCTGGTAAACCGTTGATGGGAATGATGCCAGGTATAGGCTGCTCCTGCTGCAACGGGGGCAACTGTGCTGGGTTCAGCTGGTTTATTTGAGGTGGCAGGAAGGGTCCCTGCATTGCAGGGTTAAAGTTCAGCACCTGTGGGGGCTGCTGCTGGATCAGGAAGGGAGGGAAAAATGCAGTTCCCTAAAGAGAAGGAAAGCAAAATTCAAATGAGCCCCTTATAAAATGAGCACCATACTATGATTTAGAATAAACTTAGAACTTATACTTAGTGCTTAGAACAGATTAACAGAAACAGAAAGTGACTGCATCTGAATTACCTGTGCTGGACCCAAACCCACACCTGCCAGAGTGAGTCCATTGAGACGCAAAACCTACAAATAAACAATTATGCAAGTAAGCATAAATTTAAAGTGAAAGTAAAGACATTTATGATGTTACAAAAATTCAATTTCAAATAAATACTGAAATTTTTATTCATTGATGGGGGGGGGGCAGTTTTCACAAAAATATTAGGCAGCACCACTGTTTTCAACATTGATAAATCAGCATAATTTCTTAAAGCTCATTTGGTAATGAAGACTGGAGTAATGATTGCTGAAGATTCAGAAGACAGTTATTTTAAACTGTAATAATATTTCATAATATTGCTGTTTTTGCTGTGTTTTTGATTGAATAAATTCAAACTGAATAAATAAGAGACTTACTGTATTTCAAAACATTTTAAAGTCTTACCAAATCTACACTTTTTAATGTGTTATTAACATACACCACCAAAAAAACGGATAAGAAACATACCTCATTACTGTTACTTGCAATTATTCCAATTTGTGGCTGGTAGATCTTAGAAACACAAAAAATTTTGTTACTATTGTTGCTATAGATTCAAACTGAAAACATTCATTTATCAATGGAGACTTACAGGAGCACAAGTGCAAATGCTGAGAAGACCAGCCATGGAAAAGATGGCCTGAAACTTCATCTTGGTAAGCTGTGGATGGAAAATCAATAAGAATGAACATATACTAAAGTCTGTTTTTAAAACATACAGACACAGTCCTTAGAAATAAAATATTTTGGTATATTTTTAAAGAATCCTGACTGGTACTATATATACATATTACTAATAAACACACAAAAGTCAATAAATGCAGAATATTCGACAAATAAAAGTACATTCAAGGCAGAGCAGAAGTGCAAACTATTAGCTTCTTTTCCCCTTTGCTTTTAAACTGGTGCATGTCCTCTTATAATATCAGGTTGCTGTAGTTGTGACACATATGGTGTGTCTATGTGTCTCAATTTGTCCATACAGCATCATATATAGACATGTATCATTATGGTCAAACACTTTAAAACTTGAGCTGCTAATCATTTTCATCTGTTTATTGTCTGGGTTTGAGTTTGATTGTAAGTATGTGTGTTTTGATTAGATGATGAGATCATTATAATATTATGGCAAGTCATTAAAAACATTTCATAATATAATATATTATGTTTGTTAATAATATTCACTAAATTAAAATGACTATACAGTGTATACAGTGTGACAAATGGTCATTTTGGGCCAGTGCCCCAAGATCAGGATTGAGCTTTGTCACATACTCACAGACTAATAAGCAGGCTGAATGGAGAGCTGTTTGCTCTATGAGGTAAGGAGGCAAATTATTGTCTGACAAGGAATGGAAAAACAAGACAGAATGAGTCATCCTATTTAAAGCCATAATTATAATAATTGCTTATGTGTGGTTTTTCGGCGAGAATGGTTATGATTTTATTAAATTAGGTGTAAACGGCGATTGATACTGGATAATCAGTAACAACAAGGTCGCGCCAGAGGCTCACACAGCCTGTCTATGAGAGAAAATCTCGTGGAGAAATCAAAACAAATGAACGCAACTGCACGCAGAAGAAACATAAAAATGTAACTTAGTTTTTATATTTATAACATACAGCCTAGTTAAGCAACATGACACGACTAAGAGAGGGAAGTTCCCTGAAAACCACGATTGCAAATTTGAATTCTACAAGAATTAAAATGAGTAGTTAATATTTTAGTTCAGTATTTGAATTTGAATTTATTGAAAGAATATATTGTCAACGTTGACTGTTTTGCTCCATTTGGTTAATGAAAATAGTTCCAAACAAAGATCACAGAACAGTCCCAGCAGGCACAAAACAGGCACACAACATCATAAGATGTTGATATTTGGTTAAATTTTGGTTGCGACGTCGGGTGACCAAAATTCAACTTAAATTCAACGTCTAATGTCAATGTTAAATTGATGTCCAATACCGACGTCAGCTGACGTTGAGATTTTGTTGTTTTTAGGTTGTGCAACCAAAATCCAACGTTAAGTCAACGTCAAATTGACGTCAAATATTGACGTCAACCCGATTTTCATTTTCAACCAAACTGCAACGTCTGTCCGACGTTATGTCCAACGTCAACCTGACGTTACATAGACATCTGGTGCCTGCTGGGGTCGCGCATGTCTGAGCAACACATAGAGGCGGTTTAATGAATGATTCGCGTTTTGAATTTTGAATCATTTGAGTCAATGATTCAGTGGTCCATTCACAAGGACAGGCACTTGCTTCATTCTTGAATGAATCAGCTTTCTGAAGAATCCTTTGAAGGCATGCTTCAATGACTCATTAATTAAGACAGTCACTTTCTTCCACCTACTGGCGGTTTACTTTCATAGTAGCCTATCTTTGCATTTTTTCCAACATTTCATATTTGTATATTAAAATATATATATATTTTAAAACACAGAGCTCACAACATTATTTATGCTGTTGTAATTTTGCATGCAGTGTAAAAGCTTCATGCTATATTTCAGCTACATTGAAATATGCATCTGAATGCCGCTCACTTCTGTTTCTTCTGCAGTTATGCTCTTTAAATAAGTCAAAAATGACCTGGAAATCAATTTAAATACATTTTTGTATGCAGTATTAAGTCATATAAAATGTAATTTCCCAACAACAAAATTGTGGCCAGTGAAAATGCTGAGTGGTTAGTAAATTTGGAAAACCACTAACCACAGTGGCCGGCGAGCAAAAAAGTTAATGTCAAGCCCTGGTGGTCATCACCATTCGGTAATTACAGGTTTTAAGGGCTGAATATTTCAGATGGTGGAATCAGGGTTTGTATTTACAAAGCTCTAATTTTTAAAGGGGTCCTATTATGCTCTTTTACAAAGTCTTGATTTTGTTTTGGGGGTGTACTAGAACATGCTCTCATGCTTGGTGGTTCGAAAAACGCATTATTTTTTACATTATTACAATACCTTCCTCCCCAGTCTGGCACAGACGGCTCGATTAGTTCCGGGTTTGATGAAGGCCTGCCTTCCGAATAGGGATGGGCGGATCGATCCTAAAGTATCGATCAGTGTTGCCAACTTAGCAATTTTGTTGCTAAATTTAGCAACTTTTCAGACTACCCTAGCAACTTTTTCTTCCAAAAACACCTAGCAACAAATTTAGCTGTTTTTATAATTTATTTGGCAACTTCTAGCAACTTTTGATAAGTGACTCAAACAATAAAAAGGCACACATTTTCCATCTAAATTACACAAAAAGAGGAAACCAAAGATGCTTAGCAGTACACACAACACAGGAATTAAGTTAGCTGCTATTTGCAATTCTTCAATTTAATAATAATAATTATAATAATAATAATAATTGAATCATTGTTCATTTATGATACACCTTGTTAGTAGCTTGCACCTGCGATTGTTGATCAGTTAGTACACTGTAAGAAAAATATCTAGAAAAATGGAAAAGGTACTAGTAATTTTCCAGGACATATATGTTATCCATTATCCGTTGTAACCCATAACCCGAAAACACAAAATACAATGCATAATTTAAAATGCAGGTAAAAAAAAAAAGTGAAAAATCAATACAAAACATGGTAGATTGTGCTCATATTAACATAGTAAACTGTGCTCTGTTTTTACAGACTCTTCTTAGGGGCCATTCACACAGAACACATTTTTCCATTCCAATGCGCTACTTTTCCATTGTTTTTCTATGTAAACACGTGCTTGATGGACGTGCATGACCGTTAAGCTCGCATCTCGCGTCTTTTGCAGCGCCTCGCGCATGAGCGCCGCGTTTTTAGGATGCCGTGTCAAGTTAAAGAATTTCAACTTTTACACGCAGCGCCGCTCATCAATGTCGGTTCCAAAGCAGTGGACCAATCAGAAGAACTCGGAGGCGGGGCAAGCGTTGCGAGCTTCTGTTTACAGTAGCAAGTTGGCATGACAACTGCTTTATTTGACGGCAACATGGCGGAGGGGGCGCTCTACACTGCGCTTTTTTTAAAACCATTCCTGAGCGCTGTGTCTCGCGTTTTTAGACGCAAAGACGCGTTCTGTGTGAATGGCCCCTTAGGGGCCATTCACACAGAACGCGTTTTTCCATTCCAATGCGCTAGTTTTCCATTGTTTTTCTATGTAAACACGTGCTTAATGGACGTGCATGACCGTTACGCTCGCATCTCGCGTCTTTTGCAGCGCCTCGCGCATGAGCGCCGCGTTTTTAGGATGCCGTGTCAAGTTAAAGAATTTCAACTTTTACACGCAGCGCCGCTCATCAATGTCAGTTCCAAAGCAGTGGACCAATCAGAAGAACTCGGAGGTGGGGCAAGCTGTTTACAGTAGCAAGTTGGCATGACAACTGCTTTATTTGACGGCAACATGACGGAGGAGGCGCTCTAACGCTGCGCTTTTTTTAAAACCATTCCTGAACGCTGTGTCTCGCGTTTTTAGACACAAAGACGCGTTCTGTGTGAATGGCCCCTTAGAGTGTAGCATACTAACTAACTTCTAATAATACACTGCTTAAAATTATAATTGTTCAGAATGTACAGTATTACTAGTTTACTAGCTAATAAAAACCTTAAATTGTTAAAATTAAAAAAAAAATGTGTTCAATAATTCAATGTTGTATTTAAAAATAGTTATTTATATTTTAATATTATATTATGCATTTATATTATTGTACAAACAAATCTAAATTAACATATCTAAAATATATTTTTTTGCTGAGATTTGATGCAGTGACAATTTTACATTGTGATTACGTGATGACGTCATTGCACAATGACATCACAACATTATTTAGCAACTTTTAGCAACAAATCGACCTTCCTTTAGCAACTTCCCCTGAAAATTAGTTGGCAACACTGGTATCGATACTTTCGATACTGATGTTGTATCGAAAGGATCGATCCTCACATAAAAATATCAATTCTAAAGTGCATTTTTTAACCATTAATTTTATTTATCAAGAAATTTGGTGCATAAAATAAGCTTTTAAGTGTTAGTCTAATTGTGTTAGATAGAGCTATTTCTCCTGCTCATCGGAACACACGCAAATGCTGAAAGACAGAACCAATCAATCACAGACAGCGTTCGCTGCTGGTGCATGGTTCAGTCACAGTATTTGTAGTAAAACTGCAGTAACCACAAATTTACCATGGTAATAATAATAATAATAATAATAATAATACTACATTTTAGTACTTATGTAACACCATGTTTATTTTTCATGAGGTACCCTCAAAGGTGCACATTTGTAACTTATCTACCCTTAAAGCATGCATACTTGTATGGTACTAATATGCTCCCTTTTAGGGGTATAGGTGCACCTTTGAGGTTACTGCCCCAGTAAAGGGCTAAAATACAATTTATTTTATTTCTGACAGTGTAAACAAAAAAAATGCCTATGAAATGTAAAAAAAAACCCATCTAATATTAAGTGAGTATAATTACTGATTATATTATTTTAATAATTTAAAAGATCATTTTAGTCGAGGTATCGATATCAACGATACTGGGCTTGAAAATATCGGTATCGGATCGAAAATAAAATAAGAGGTATCGCCCATCCCTACTTCCGAAAAACGAAATGTGTTGTGATTGGTTAGCTGTCCCAGAGCGTTGTGATTGGCGAACAGCTAGGCAGAATGACTAAAAGCAAATTCATTCTCTACCAGCAGGAGGCGCTGTTGGAGCGGGAGAGAGCGAGGTTTCCTCGGTAACGCTGTACACAAAGCAGAGCTCTGCTCACAAACGCTGCTTTATCAGGCATTACATGCAAGATGAAATGAAAATGACATCCAAAATTTTCTGAAGACAGTCGGTTTCCTTCAGAAATACAGTGATATAAAAACACCCACACCGGGTTTCGATTTTGAAACGTGCATTCTGTCACGCCCCTGGACTGTTTTGTTGTGGTTTTTGCTCCCCATGTGTTCCCTGTGACCCAGTTTTTCCCCAGTCTGATTGTGTTAATTTGCTCCAGGTGTGTCTCCTTAGTTCTTTTGATTGTCCTGTCTTTAAAAGCCCCAGTCCTTTCAGTTAGTGTTGGTCGGTCTTTAAATGTCTTGAATGTCTTCTTATGTTCTATGTTCCCTATATGGATTAAAGACTCCCAGTTTGTGAATTCTCCGTGTCTCCTCGTTCCTGGCTCCAGCGATCGTGACAGAAAGACCGACCGAAACAGTTACCTCCGTGTCCACCCTCCGTTTTGTTTTCCGTTTTCTATCAGTGTTTTTGTTTCCGTTGTGTTGCCCCATGGATCCCCTCGTCCGGCCCGAATTCCTCCTCCTCCTGCTGGAGCAAGAGGACCGATCTCTCGAGGACCATACGCGACTTTTCCTGATGTTAGCTAACGCCACCAGCTACCCGGACGGCGCGCTCTGCACATTCTATAATGCAAGCTTGAACACCGCGTGCAGAGCGCTGTCGTCCGAGGATGGTCCTCGAGAGGATTTCGCCGCCTTCGTGGAGTGGACACTGGCGAGGCACGGATCCCCGTTCACCGTCTGTGCCGAGGGGGATCTCGCCAGTGCCACTCCTGACCCAGAGCCCAGCCCACCAACTCCCCGCAGTGCGGAGCACCAGCCCGAGCCCACCGATGACGGAGAGCCATTTCCCGCTACGATCCACGAGCCAGCGCCAAGCCGAGCGACTGAGCGGAAGATCGTCCCGGAAGTTGAGCCCAACACGTCAGATCAGGTGCGAGAGCTGATCATGTGGGAGCCAGCCGTGGACGGTGTGAGCGCGGAGTGGAGCTCCGCCCCCTGCACCGCGGCTGAGGGTGAGCTGATGATACATCTGGGGCTGCTAAACTTTGAAGGGGATCTGTTAGACTGGGAACATGATCTGGAGGTCGACGCTTCCCCTATCCTCTCTCCGTCTCCGCTGGTTCCAGCCAGCTCCGCTCCTCCCGAGCGCCCCCCTGTGCCCGCTTCCCGAAAGCGTCCTCCAGAACCCGCGCCTCCAGAGCGCCCCACAGTGTCGACTCCCATTCCTGAGTTAACCCCTGGAAGCCCGGAGGATCTCAAATGCCCACCCTCCCACCCGCTCCTGCCTCCTCCACCGCTGTCGTCTGGCAGCCCCTCTGCTCACCCTCAGCCCTCCATCAATGCGGTGCGAGCTCCGCGGGTCTGCCATCCTCCATCGCCGTGGCTGGAGAATCCCTCACCTCCACCTCCAGCCTCCGAGGCCCAGACTCCACCTCGGCCCGTAGACCCAGCGGCTCCACCTCGGCTCCTAGCTCCCTCGCCTCCACCGTCATCCATCGATCCACCAGCTCCACCAGGCTCCCTCGTCCCTCCGGCTCCGCCTTGGTCGGGCATCGACCCGCCATCGCCTCGGGACTCCTCTCCTCTGGCTGCGCCTCGTCACTCCATCCCACCGGCTCCGTTGGGCTCCTTCCTCCCTCCAGCTCCACCTTGGTCCTCAGTCGCTCTGGCTCCGCCGCGGATCTCCGGAGCTCCGCCTCTGCCTCGGTCGCCAGAGCTCTCGGCTCCACCCTGGCCCCCCGGATCCTCGGCGTCACCCTGGCTCGTCGGCTCTCCGTCTCCACCTCGGGCTCCTCCTCCACCTGCTCCGCCTCCGTTGGTCGGCCCCCTGGAGTCGGCGGCCATTCCTCCTCCATGGCTCCTCCCTCCGTCGGCTCCACCATGGGCCATCATCATGGCTGTGGCCTGGGTCCTGCCAGGCTCCTCCTGCTCCGAGTCCCTCCTGTCTCCTCCCTGGCTCCTCCCTCCTTCGTCGCCTCCCTGGTCTCTGTCTGCCGGCCCCCTCCCGGTTGTCCGTCCTCCTCCTGAGCCGCCGCCATTGTTCCCACCCGTTTCCCCCCCCTTCTGTTGTTCCACGGTGCGAGGACGCACCTTCCGGGAGGGGGGAGTAATGTCACGCCCCTGGACTGTTTTGTTGTGGTTTTTGCTCCCCATGTGTTCCCTGTGACCCAGTTTTTCCCCAGTCTGATTGTGTTAATTTGCTCCAGGTGTGTCTCCTTAGTTCTTTTGATTGTCCTGTCTTTAAAAGCCCCAGTCCTTTCAGTTAGTGTTGGTCGGTCTTTAAATGTCTTGAATGTCTTCTTATGTTCTATGTTCCCTATATGGATTAAAGACTCCCAGTTTGTGAATTCTCCGTGTCTCCTCGTTCCTGGCTCCAGCGATCGTGACACATTCAAATTTCCGGAGGCAGGATTTATTTAAATGATATTCTAATGGACCAATTTGTGATGTCACAAATACAGGAAAACAACTTTGTAGTCCAAAGGAGCCATTCGTTGTAGTTCTTGAAAAGGGATTTTTTAAAAAACAAAATATCTCCCTTTGGAGTGGACTTTGAGATTTGTAACTTTGTAGATCTTTTTTATGCCCACACATACACACTACACACTGACTAAAATTCAAAAAGTGAAAAAGCATAATAGGACCCCTTTAAGTTTTTAAAAAGTGCTGCAAATTTAAAAGTCCAGTAGATGGCATTATAACACAATCAGCAAATATCTAAAGACTAGCCAGGACGTGGACAAAGAAAGAAAAACTGGGCATTTATCACACATAAACATTGATTAGAAAATGCTGTTTGTGGTTGTTATTATGCAGTCGATACAAACAGGACACAGGAATAGTGGGGGAAAAAAAATTTAATTTCTCCCACAGCGGGTGACCTCCCCGTTTCTTGACACCGACAGAACAGAGAAATATGAAGGATAATGAATACACTCAGTAATGCTACAATTATAATGTGATACTTCAGGGCCACTCCTGTAGTTGACACTACAAAAAAGAAATATAGTTATAAAATATAATTAAACCAATGTTAGAACATATTTTTTTATTATTATTTTCCATACATATTTTGCATTGTTTTCTAAACTAAGAGGGAAAAACGCTAACTAAAAGAGATTGAAAACTTACCCTCCACATTGCTGACACTAATGACTTCACCCATCTTGTCTTTCAGAGTAAATGTTCCTCTATCAGAGGATCTTAATCTGCTCAGCACGAGGAAGTCATTTATGATAGATACTCTGTGAGTGTACTCCGGTGAACATGTAGTGTTGTTTCCTATCATACTGCAAACCAGGGTCTCGGCTGCATCATGACCATTGAAGGTTACCTTCACATGGTCAGAGCCAAACAGGTCCAGGGTGAGATTATCACCAACCTTTTTTGCATGTAAATTTTGATGAGCTAAAGGAAGAATTGGAAACATGTGAATGCATAAAGAATTTCTTTGTCTGTAAGAATGAAACAGTAATCAATAATAAAAAAATATATATATTTAAAAACCTTTAATGTTGACAATGACAGCTGCGGGGTGTCCTTTTTTCTCTTCTGTGCTGTGATAACACTGGTATAATCCTTGGTCTGATTTTTGGACCCGGAATATGGTAAGGGAAAGGTCTCCATCACTGTAACGATTTACTGAAACAGAGGCCCTTTCTTTAAATCCTGAACCATAGTTTGTAATACCATTCTTGACTTGCAAAGCTATCTGGTTATCTTTTCTCCACAAGATGTTTACAGCATCATCAGTGATCAGTTTGTCTGTATGTGCATGACAGGTCAGAGTGACATTGTCTCCAGCTGAGGCATTCACTATGGTAGGTACTAAATGGTGGAATAGCAATAAAGAAACAATTAGATAACATGTACAGTCATCATTGTATGTGATTGTGTTCTACATAATAGTGAAAAAATTAAGAATCTACCTAACACATCCAAGAAGACATGACAGACAATTGTTAGATCACATCTTGCCTCATACCAGCCCCTGTCATTGTATACAGTGGGATCTATTGTGAGAGACAAGTTTCCATTCCTGGTCTTTACTCTGTTAATAAAGCCCTGTCCTTCAGTACAAGTCTTTTGGACACATTTTACAACCTTCAGTTGTTGATCAACAGTGGATGTCCATGTGATATGTCCACTGCATGTCCCTACACAAGAGAGCAGGGCAGATTCCCCCAGAATCACTACCACAGGGCTATTTATTAATGACAACCCCAGAGAGAACACTAGCAGAGAAGAAAACATTAAGAAGTAGTCATTTTAGATTTATGTATTTCGTTAAACAGTTGTTTTCTAAAGAGAAAAAGTAAATGTGAGCATAGATTACTACAGTTAATGAAAGTTGGAAAGATGCAATTCCAATAAATTAATTCACAACTAAAAGAAATCTAGATCTTACCATGGAATAGTAGTCCTATAAAACAAAAACATCCAAATGGTATCATGGTTAGCTTAATGGCTTCTGGAACTAGAGCATTTAAAGAAAGAAAAAAAGGATTAGACCAATTAATTTAATGTAAAGCCTCAGTGAGGTTTGTATTTGGTAGGAATCAAACTTTCTCAATACTTTGGCTGCATCCAAAAGCTGAAGAATGCTGCCTCTGCAGGCAGGACACAGTGGCGGAAGGGGGGGACTTCCTTTCCTCCTGCATATCAGGACATTGAGAATAAGTTTGGCAAGCTGCTTATACCTTACAAAACTTAACCATGGTTTTACAACAAATAAAACAAACAAACAAACAAAAAAAGTTTACTACAGTTAAACCATGGCAACCACAAATTAACAATATTTTGCTACACTAATAAAGCAATAAGCCCCAAGAAGCCATGGTTTACAGTGAATTTATAACAGCTAAGGGGCGTTGTTAGGCGCGACGTGAAGTGGACAACTAAACCCCCTTAGTTGTTATAAATTCACTGTAAACCACGGCTTCACAGGGCTTATTGCAAGGTTTCACAAAATAAAACAAAGCAATTAAAATGTAACAATATTAATAAAAACATTATTCTTCCGCCAAACAATATAATTCCTCAGAAATGGTTTTGGTTGCAACAAAGTGGTTGCCGAGCAACACACAGATGTACACAAAGGTGTATGTTTGTAGAGTAATTTACAACAGCTTTGAAAGCGGCTCAACCAATCAGAATCAAGGCCTGGAACTATCCATTTTATAATCATAGTTTAACCATGGTATTTGTAGTAAAACTGTGGTTATACAGATGGTAATCAATACGCCAAAAAACCATGGTTACTACCAGAGATGTTCACAAGTCTTTAACTTGGAGTCCGAGTCAAGTCTGAAGTCTTTATCGCTGGAGTCTGAGTCTTTGGTCACGAGTCCGAGTCGAGTCTCGAGTCATTTAATGGATCGCTTTTGAAAATCAGTTATAAAAGTATTTAAGGATAAAAGGCTCAAGTTGCTTTTAAAATATTCACGAGTCCTTTCCCTCGAGTCGAGTCAAGTCTGAAGTCTATAAAAATGTGACTCAAGTGCGACTCGAGTCCGAGTCAATAACTCAAGTGCCCATCTCTGGTTACAACACATTTACTACAATAAAACCATGATTAATTTTCGTTTATACTAGTATCTAAAAAAAAAAGTACTTGTAGCATGAAAATATATAGTACCATTTGTAGATTAAATGTTAAAATGGCTTGCCATAGAATAAGACAGGAGCTCTTCCTTACATTATTGTTTACACAAACGCCTCATTAGTTGTGGATCTAATTTATCTCCATCCTGATAAAACCTGTATCAAATTCATTATATATAGTGTTAAATATGTTCCAGAAATCAAGAAAATAGCTATCTTGTAAGACTAGACTGAATTGTTTTAGTAAGGCCTTCTGCATGGTTGTGTTTGCCTTGCTATTTTTGCAGTTCAGCTTATGTGCATCTTTTTAGTTCTTCTGTTTGGTGATCTGCTGGATGCAGCCGTTAGTAGCTCAGTGTTCTACATTTATGTCAGAAAACAGGAACAGTCACAGTAAAATGTTATTTAAAATGTTATTTGGGGAAGTCGTGGCCTAATGGTTAGGGAGTTGGGCTTGTAACCTGAAGGTTGTCGGTTCGATTCTCGCATTGAAGGTGGGGATTGTGAATGAACAGCACTCTCTCTGCCTTCGATACCATGACTGAGGTGCCCTTGAGCAAGGCACCGAACCCCCAATTGTTCCCTGGGCGCTGGAGCAATGGCTGCCCACTGCTCCGGGTGTGTGTTCACGGTGTGTGTGTGCGTTTGTTCACTATTCACTGCTGTGTGTGTGCACTTGGATGGGTTAAATGCAGAGCACCAATTTCGAGTATGGGTCACCATACTTGACAATACGTCACGACTTTCACTTTTAATTTACCTGGATCCAAACTTAACACAAATTTTACAATATAAACTGCTTAATCATATAAGATTTACTAAATACACAGTGTTTGTGTTACAAACATGTTTACAGTGCATTATTTTCAACCTGTTTGCTAACTTCAGGGCAACAAACCATTCACTTGCTACATCTGGCTGCCATGACAAACCATACTTGCTTGCAGCTACGTAATCTACGTAGTTAGTTACTGTAGCTGTTGCTTAAAGTCCCTATTTAATGGGCTGCTCGATTCCGAAATCTTTGGAATCGAGTCCGATTCCTGGTTCTCGATTGCTTTTGATTCTTTTTCGATTCTTGTTTTTTGGATTGAAGGAACCTAATCTCGCCATGACTGTAGGATATAAAGGTCGTAGAAAGTATCCTTCTCATAATATGAAGATTTTTTGTAAAAAATGAAGATACATAAATTGCAATTTTGTCTGCTTTCCCCGTGAAATTAGTCCTAGCCCACAGCTCAGCAGGGACATGTGTTTATCGCACGAATTGAACACGACATGAAGTGTCTAAAATAAATGTGCACAGTTCAGCTTAATGATGATGAAGTTTACTTTGACTGTATGCTTTGCAAAAAATTAACAAACTGTACACTGAAACAAAATAACCAGAACATTAACAATAACACTGATAGAGCTCGTGGTTTATGTGTCAATCAAATGCGCTCTCGGCCACTGATGTTTTCTTAAACTATATTCATCCCGGGGTATTTAAAGAAAATGCAATTGCAACGTCATGTATGTAAGTGTCAATGCATTTAAGAAAAATAAAAGACATTTGAATCACCATTTTGCTACCCTTTTGCTGCACCTTTGGCTCAGAATGCATTCTGAAATTCTCACTGCATTTTTCTACAATTATCACGCGGTATTATGGTGAAAATGCAATCTCAAGTGTCCTACCCCTAAGTCTAAATCCATTTAGGAAAAACAGCATTTAAATGATAATTTTGCTACGGTTTTTGCTTGGACATGTTAAACATATTTAATCAATTTGGGTAATACATTTTAATTTTAATTTTGCAACTTATAAAGCTTTAAAAATGTTTTTATTTATTTACATATTAAAACTAGTGTAGAAAATGGCAAATTTAAATTTTATAATTGAATTTTAAGGTCAGAAAACTCATACTAAACATATATTCACAAGACTTTTGAGTATTGGATATTGTAGGCTAGAAAGTTTGCAACAAAAAGATGTGAAAACCATTCTGCTCACTTATTCACATAAAACAATATAGTGATTTAACTTTTGTAAGACACTTTTTGTTGTGGAAAGGCCATATGCGAGGGAGTGTCAATGGGCATAAATATTGATGTGCTTCACACCTGGGCATATTAAGATCCAACCCCCAAATGGGCCTATCAAGGTGGAGATGAGAAAGAAGATTGGGAGATTTGAAAAACTGATGTTTTATTTGCAATTTATTTACAAAGTAAATAGTGCACACAATAATCAAAATATAAATAATGAGTGTCAGAGGCTTATTTTTGAGCACATTGTTGCACATCCTTGTGTTATGTTTGGAAACAGTTCATCTGCAAATGATGAACATCACATGTCTGGCATGTGTCCTGTCTTTCACCATGCACTGCTATAAAGCACACAGAACAGGTAATGCAGCCACATTCCTAAGAAAAAGTAATTGATTGTTAACATATATTGTGCAGAGTACAATATCAGTAGCACACATGCATAACCCATAGGCAAATAATAAAAACACTAACATATAGCCTACTTAAAATAAATACTCACCACAACCACCATACAACAGTGGCATCTGTAGTAAAACTGTGCTCAGTCTGCCCCAAAACCATGATCATTGCACGTTTACTATAGTAAAACCATGCTAAATTTTCCCAAGGAAAGAAAGAAACAATATACTCATTCGTCAGAAACGATGTGCTCCGCTGGATGCAGTCGCTCTTCATGTTCATTTTCAGGGTAAAAATCTTTATTTCAAAGTGAAAGTGAAAGTTTGTTTTTCTCTGTATAGGACCGTCTGCTGATCGACCGCACGTGTGCAGCGTGTTATGATCCAAACGCTAAGACAAATCAATAAACTTGAACGCTTTGTTGTCCGATTGTTCGCGTGGCTTGCGTAGATCATTTGAGTAAAGTTAGCGCTCTGCGCGAGGGCGTGATCATTAGAGACAGCTGAGAGAGGAGAAAATGTACCTCTCTTTACTTTCATGCTTTTTACAAAATTAAACTTAACAAAATTACAATGTTCTCAGTTGCGTCCACGTTATATTTCCTTATAATGGACTTGGGGGAGAACGCTTAACGTGATATTCATTTATACGCAGAATAAGAGCTCGTTCTTTTGACAGCAGCAAGTGTTTATTATAAGTAAAATTTGACGGAAATTTGGTTTTCCCCAGTCGTTGTCGTGGTACATTAAGCCACGTTAAGCTGATATTATGGTGATTAACGTGATATTATTCACTTTATCTGTGGAATGAGGGCTCGTTCTTTTGACAGTAGTTAGTGTTTATTATAAGTAAGGTTTGAGTTTTCCTGGTCGGTGTTTACGTACGTTAAGCCACGTTAAGCGTATTACAATGTCCCCGGATAAGCGGTTTGGAGTACTGATGGATCTCTTACCTTTTCACCCTCTTCTCTTCTCTTCTCTGTGCGCTGTCTCGTTGGTCGGGGTCTCGCAAGCCCAGTGGCTTTTTCCTCGATAACTTCAGGATGTTGATGGGCTGCAGTTTGAGCCCCAATTTGAAACTTGATTAATCATAAATCCCCATTACTTGGTTAAACTGACACGTTTCAGCGAAATTTCAGTCAACACGTGCTCTAAATAAATAATTCAGCTGTGTTGTGCCAACAACTCATGAGTGTGCCAATATATTCCCTTCTGAGGCTGGGGGCGGGGGGGGGGGGCATTTTTCTGAGGCCTTCGGGGAAATCTGTGTTTTCGGTGTGTGGGACTGTTCTGTAGATGAGTGTTTTTACACATAATGAATGACACTTAAATACATCACCAGAATCACCTCTGTAGATGAAAGTTCTTCTAGAGGTGAGTAGCTTTATAATAATAATAACAACAACACAGCCTTGTACAGTGCAATATGGTTTATTTATGGAAAATTATTTATTTCCGTGCTATCGGAAATTTCCTATTTCCCACTTATGAAGCAGTGATTACGAGCTTGTAGCTATACGAGTCAGAGCTGCTGAGATGGGAAAGCCCAGAAGAGCTGAAATGACTTTGGAGTTTCCAACTGTACTCCAGGTTCGACTTTTTCTGGTTTGACTTTTTTTTGGCAAACCCAGATAAAGTGAGTTACAGTAATCCAACCTTGAAGTTATAAACGCATGAATTACAGTTTGAAGGTCCTTCATGGAAAGCATCTTCTTGATTCTAGCAATTGATCTTAATTGAAAGAAACTGCTTTTCACAACAGTACTAATCTGCTTATCAAAAGACAACGTAGGATCAAAGACAACGCCAAGGTTTCTAACACAATCACGTACATTTGATGACAGAAGGCCAAGCTGCTTGACAATGCCAGAAGACACAGCTGTTGGACCAAAAACCATTATTTCAGCTTTATCATTATTTAACTGTAAAAAAAATTCAAGTCCATCCAGCATTTAATGTCCTGAAGACATGCAAACAGAGTAGACATAGAACAGTTATTGTTTTTAACAGGAAAATAAAGTTGAGTGTCGTCGGCATAAAGATGATATGATAATTTATGTTTCTGAAAAATATAACCGAGTGGAAGCATACAGGTGCATCTCAATAAATTAGAATGTCGTGGAAAAGTTCATTTATTTCAGTAATTCAACTCAAATTGTGAAACTCGTGTATTAAATAAATTCAATGCACGCAGACTGAAGTAGTTTAAGTCTTTGGTTCTTTTAATTGTGATGATTTTGGCTCACATTTAACAAAAACCCACCAATTCACTATCTCAACAAATTAGAATACTTCATAAGACCAATAAAAAAAACTAAAAAAAATTTAGTGAATTGTTGGCCTTCTGGAAAGTATGTTCATTTACTGTATATACTTGGTAAGGGCTCCTTTTGCTTTAATTACTGCCTCAGTTCGGCGTGGCATGGAGGTGATCAGTTTGTGGCACTGCTGAGGTGGTATGGAAGCCCAGGTTTCTTTGACAGTGGCCTTCAGCTCATCTGCATTTTTTTGGTCTCTTGTTTCTCATTTTCCTCTTAACAATACCCCATAGATTCTCTATGGGGTTCAGGTCTGGTGAGTTTGCTTTGGTGAGTTAACCAACTTTTGGTGCTTTTGGCAGTGTGGGCAGGTGCCAAATCCTGCTGGAAAATGAAATCAGCATCTTTAAAAAGCTGGTCAGCAGAAGGAAGCATGAAGTGCTCCAAAATTTCTTGGTAAACGGGTGCAGTGACTTTGGTTTTCAAAAAACACAATGGACCAACACCAGCAGATGACATTGCACCCCAAATCATCACAGACTGTGGAAACTTAACACTGGACTTCAAGCAACTTGGGCTATGAGCTTCTCCACCCTTCCTCCAGACTCTAGGGCCTTGGTTTCCAAATGAAATACAAAACTTGCTCTCATCTGAAAAGAGGACTTTGGACCACTGGGCAACAGTCCAGTTCTTCTTCTCCTTAGCCCAGGTAAGACGCCTCTGACGTTGTCTGTGGTTCAGGAGTGGCTTAACAAGAGGAATACGACAACTGTAGCCAAATTCCTTGACACGTCTGTGTGTGGTGGCTCTTGATGCCTTGACCTCAGCCTCAGTCCACTCCTTGTGAAGTTCACCCAAATTCTTGAATCGATTTTGCTTGACAATCCTCATAAGGCTGCGGTTCTCTCGGTTGGTTGTGCATCTTTTTCTTCCACACTTTTTCCTTCCACTCAACTTTCTGTTAACATGCTTGGATACAGCACTCTGTGAACAGCCAGCTTCTTTGGCAATGAATGTTTGTGGCTTACCCTCCTTGTGAAGGGTGTCAATGATTGTCTTCTGGACAACTGTCAGATCAGCAGTCTTCCCCATGATTGTGTACCCTAGTGAACCAAACTGAGAGACCATTTTGAAGGCTCAGGAAACCTTTGCAGGTGTTTTGAGTTGATTAGCTGATTGGCATGTCACCATATTCTAATTTGTTGAGATAGTGAATTGGTGGGTTTTTGTTAAATGTGAGCCAAAATCATCACAATTAAAAGAACCAAAGACTTAAACTACTTCAGTCTGTGTGCATTGAATTTATTTAACACACGAGTTTCACAATTTGAGTTGAATTACTGAAATAAATTAACTTTTCCATGACATTCTAATTTATTGAGTTGCACCTGTACATAAGGAGAAAAGGAGAGGACCCAGAATAGAGCCCTGTGGAACACCATAGGAAATTTGAGCCCGAGATGAGTAATAATTCCCCAAATTCACAGAAAAAGGTCTGTCCTTAAGGTAGGAAGCAAACCAGTTCAGCACAGATCCCTTAAAACCAGCTACTTGATCAAGTCTTTGAAGAAGGATGTCATGATCTATTGTATCAAATGCTGCACTTAAATCAAGCATGATTAAGATACAGCAAGAACCAGAGTCAAGGGAAAATAAAATATCATTAGTAACCTTCAACAGGGAAGATTCAGTACTATGAAATTCTCTAAACCCAGACTGAAATGTGTCAAACATATTGAAAGTACTCAAGTAAGATGAAATCTGAGAATAAACAACTTTTTCCAAAACTTTTGAGTTGAAAGATAATTTAGATATGGGTCTATAGGTATTCAGATCATGCTGATCAAGATGATGAATTTTTAACAGTGGTTGGACTATAGCATGTTTAAAAGAATCTGGTACAATTCCATTTGTTAAGGAGTTGTTGATAATAGCAGTAACAACTGGACTTAAGGCTGGAAAAACCTCTTTGAAAATCTGAGAGGGCAGAACATCAGAGTGACAAAATGAGGGCTTCGTACTAAGAACAATAGTATAGAGTTGTGAAGGTGACACGGGTTGGAAAAGAGAGAGGAAGCTCAGATGAGAAGCGAAACTTTAATGAAGTTCCTGATGTTTTTATGGATAGATTTCCACAGAAAATGCGTCCCCACTCTCAAAGTTGTAATATCATTGATTCCTTACGTAAAGACTTATCTCTAGTTGATTCGTGGCGTTATTTCAATAGCAATGCATATGAATATACATGGAGTAATGTATCAAAGTCTTTAAAATCAAGAATTGATTTACTCCTCATTTCATTCAATCTATTACAACATGTTCAAAACATTTCCCATCATTATGCTCCTTTTACGGATCATCTCTTAATTGAAATGTCCTTGCAGACTGTTCGGAATTCTAATAGCCTCCGTGGCTACTCGAAATTTAATAACTCTTTTTTAGAAGATAGAATTTTCATAAAAAATATTGAAGCTTTAGCCACTGATATATTTAATTCAGAGATGACAGATTTTGTTTCTAAATGGGAGATATTTAAATTTAAATCCAGACATTTGGCTATTAAACGAAGTAAGGAAATAAAAAAGGATAGAGACCACATGGAAACAGAATTGTTGGATAAAATTGATAATCTTTGGAAAGTTCAGACTCTCTCCCCAATACAGGATAGTGCTCTCCATTCTTTACAAGAAAACTTAATGACTTGTATACCAACAAGGTTAATGGAGCTTTCGTGCGCTCAAGAGCTAAGTGGATAGAAAAGGGAGAGAGAAACAGCATATTTTTTTCTCCTTGAAAAAAGGAATTTTTAGAGGAAATCATTGTCAGTATTATGTATTAATAACTCCATATGTGAGGACCCTAAATTAATTTCAGAATTTGTTAGCTCTTTTTATGAAAAATTATACCTATCTGACTTTAATTATGATATCTGCAGAGCGTTTACTGATGATATTCTAAATGTTATTCCATTGATAAATAATGACTTTAAAAATCTTTGTGATTCTGATCTTAAAAAAGAAGAATTACAGTTAGCTCTCCGATGTAAGGTAAGAGTCCAGGACCTGATGGGCTTTCGATTGAATTTTACCAACATTTCTGGTATATTTTAGAAGAGCCACTTTTCTTAATGTTCAATGACTGTATTAAAAAGAAAGAATTGGCGACAACTATGAAACAAGGCTTAATCTCCCTGATCCCTAAACCACAATGAAAAAAAAATGATTCATTGAATTTACTAAATTATTTTAAGGTAAGTGGTTGCAATCAATTTATTTTAGCTATATTTAAATAAACAAATTTATTTGACTAACTTTCAACATATTTTTTTTAATTAAATGTAGCTAAAATAAATTGTTTGCGACCAGTTACCTTAAAAAAATTTAGTAGCATTTTTTTTCAGTGCAGATAAGGATCCCTTAGAAATTGATAAGTGGAGACCTATCACTCTCTTGAATACAGATTACAAATTGATTGCAATAATATATGCTAGAAGATTAAAATCAGGACTAGATCAAATTATTAATGAATCTCAAACAGGTTTTATGAAAAATAGACATATTAGTAACAATATTTGTCTTATTTTTGACCTTTTAGACTATTCTGACCAGATAGAGTCAGGGGCTCTTATTTTATTTTTAGATTTTTGTAAAGCCTTCGATACAATTGAACATGGCTTCTTACTTCACTCTCTGAAAGTTTTTGGGTTTGGGAATAATTTCATTGATATTATAGAAATGTTTTACAATGATATTAATAGTTCTATTATTCTGAATACGGGAACCTCTAAAAGATTTGGAATCCATCGTGGTGTACGCCAAGGTTGTCCGATTTCCCCCTTTCTGTTTTTATTAGTTGCTGAACTTTTCTCTATTCAAATTTTAAACAATCAAAGTATTTTGGGATTAAAATATTTGATAGAGAAGTAAAAAAAAAAAAAAAAAAAAAAAGTAAAAAAAAAGTCTAAATTTCTCAATTGGCAGATGACACTGCTTTATTTTTGAAAGATAAAAGTCAAGTGAAAACAGCCCTGGATTGTATTTCCAAATTTACTAAATCTTCTGGTCTAAAGCTTAATCTTCATAAAGATTTTGAAATTTTATTCATACACGATTCTGTAGACTTATCTATTGAAAATATACCAGTAAAAGACTCTGGGAATATCTGGGAATCTATATTTCTACAAATAAAATTACCTGTGAACAATTTTATTTTATGTCAAAGATCAAGAAAACTAAACATATCTTGAATAATTGGTTACAAAGGGATCTTACCATTTTTGGGAGAGTATTACTGTCCAAAGCAGAAGGCCTTTCTAGATTTTTTTACCCTGCTCTTTCCATGTATGTTAGTGATGAAATTTCCAAGGATATTAATAAATCCTTCTTAGATTTTATATGGAAAAATAAACCTTACCAGTTAAAAAGGGCCATTATATCAGGCAAAAGAGTATAAGGTGGTTTAGAGATGATAGATTTTTTTGACATTAACAATACTTTTAAACTTAATTGGTTAAGAAATTGTCTAAAAAATTATAATTCTATGTGGTTCTTTATCCTACAATGTATCTTTCAAAAACTTGGAGGGTTATCTTTTCTTCTGAGATGTAATTTTCTTCCAGGAAAGTTACCAATTAAATTATCGAAATTTCACCAGCAAGTATTATTGGCTTGGAAAATTTGTTTCCATCACAACTTTTCTCTGCATAAAATGCTTTTATGGAACAATTGTCTCATTACTTCTAGGAATAAATCGTTATTTTTGCACAGGTGGTTTGAAAGGAATATATATTTTGTTATAGATATGTTCCATGAGAGTGGAAACATTCTGTCTTATGAAGACTTTATGAATGTTTACAATTTTCCCATACCCTTTTATAGAATTTCAACAAGTGGTTAAAGCTATTCCAAATGGGTTGATGCAACTAATAAATAATCACCTCTCTTTTGGAAGCAATGAAAGGATATTTCCAGAATTAAAAGTTGATGGTAATGAAATATTTTCTTTGTCTTGTAATAATAAACATATTAGACAAATTTTGCAATCAAAACATAAATCTCCCCTAGAGGAAAATTCTTTTGGAATGCAAAAATTTCTGATATTAATTGGGAAACGACCTGGTCAAATCCTTATATTTTTAATAAAGTTAAAGAGGTGCATTTCAAAATACTTCACAAAATTTACCCATGTAAATTAGTTCTGTCTAAATTCATGGACATTGACAACACTTGTAGTTTTTGTAACACGCATGAGGAAGACTTGTGTCATTTGTTTTATAATTGTGATTTGTCTCTTAGATTTTGGTCTGATGTTAGTGCCTTTCTATTTCTGCAAAGGAATGTTAAATATATGCTATCTTTAAAAGACGTTATTTGTACTTATTCACGCAAAAGTAAAATGATTGAGTGTCATTAACTTTTACATTTTGCAAAGTAAATATTATATTAATAAACCGAAATTTGCGAAATGCACACCAAAATGTAATCTATTTTTATCAGAAATGGAAGCTTTGAAAAAGTCTCTAATGCAAATGAATAACAAAAAGAATGACATAATGTTGGATTACATGGAGAAATTTATTTCTGGTATAGCTCCCCCGCTGCAATCTTTGAATATGTCCTAAGGAACAAGGAAGAAATTTGAACTATTGTTTAGTTGTTTCTATGTTTTTTTTTAATTTATGTTTATTTATTTATTTATTTCCTATGTGGTTATTTGTTTATTTTATTTATTTATTTTTCTCCTCTGAAACACTAAGATTGCTATTATATTTTGTGTATCTGGATTTACATGTTAAATTGTTGTAATGTTCAATCATTCTTCAATAAAAAAAAAAAATAATAAAAAAAAAAAAGCTCAGAAGACTTTGGTGGAAAAAGCAGGGCAGCCACGTGTAAAGTTGTGACCAAAAATCAAATCTTGAACATGTAAATACTTACGAATCAACACTTACGTCGCTAGGTATTTGTGTTTCTTTACAGAGTTGCAGATTGTTTTGCAACAAGCTAGTGCATGACTCGTAAAATGTGAAACTTTTTATAAAACTTTTTTTATAAGCTCCGATTACAGGCTACTGTATCTCATCTGAGGCATAATGTAAAATTAATATGACTTGTAGATTATTTCTCTCTCTATTTTTATTTGTTTCTCTAGGTTCTGTAACCCGCGTCTTACATTTTTATGGTTAATAGAATCTTCCACCTACCTTCATCTGGACTGTTTATATTAATATTCATTTTCCTTTTATTATGTAACCTACTTGCACGTGTTTTGTTATAAATATTGTATATGCAACAAAATATCGAGTCAATATTGAGAACGTTTACTTTCATGGGTTTAGCCAAAAAGCTAATGTGCTTGCTGTTTCTCGCAGAACAAAAATAAAAGTTTCTATTTTATTATTATTTGTGTATTGCTCTGGTCTTCATCTACACCACAACACAGGTGTAGTTGGAAGTCACAACTTCTCAACTGACAAACTCTACTGGTATCTCCAGGGCCTAATGCTTACAAATCTAAACTTACTGTTTGTGAGGGCCAATTGCCCTTACTTTTATAGTGAAGTATCATGAGTTATAAACTTATAAATGGGCTAAATCATGTTTCAATTAAAATAGTGTTTTGTGGAGGTTTGTGTGAGGGTTTATGTTTAGGGGCAGGTTAGGATGTATGTTAGAGCATACAAAAGATATAAAAACAATGTTAGTCTATGAGATGCCCAGATAATGTAGTGAAACTAACGTGTGAGGTGTGTGCGTGCATGTGTGTATGATGACATTTTCGTGTGTCATCATGTGCCAATGATGAAGTTTCATCATTGTTTTTAGTTTGAATATAAGTGTTATGATTTACTTAAATGTCAGTATTTTTGGACCAGTGCTAGCAGTTATAATGAAGATATGTTAATGTGTACCCACCACCATTCAGGGAATGTAATTCTTATAGTGGCTGAAATAATTTGTCTATGGCTTTATTTACTATGCCAAAAATTACGGAATGTTTTCACAGCAAATTCTTATATAATCAGGAGGGCAAAAATCACAGGCGGCTATTAAAAGTGGCAATAAACTATTGTGACCTTTATTTAGCATTGAGTACAACTAAGAAAAGTGGCTCATTAACAGATCAATTAAACTCACCCAAGCTATATTCAAAGACAGGCTTCACTGAAGTTTACCCAACAGGATTTCCAGACACAGTAGGGTTGACCTGAGCTGACATCTGTGGTATGTAATAAAGTCAGAATTATATTATAATGTACCACTAATTAGATTTCAGAAAGATTTTCAAAGATTATTTTACAACATTACTTTCTCTACTTACCTGAGTGATTGATACAGGTGGTTTTGCAGTGGTCCTTCTGAGGAAGGAATGCTGAGAAAAAATGAACAATGATTTAACACAGTCAGAAATTTTGCCTTTGAAGTTACAGTAACACTTGTTTACCAAGAACTTCTTACCAGATCAGAAATCATATGAAGTGAATAAATTATCTCAATAAATAATATCACATACTTTACCTAGTTGATTAATCACAGTATATTAAGACAATTGTTTTGTGAAATGTCATTTAAATATGCCAATGAGGCATCATCTAATTAAATATGCACTTTTTTTTGCATAGAAGCCCTGGTTCTATGGATAAAGTTCTTTAGTTCTATAGTAAAGTTTGTTGTATGTACGTGCTACAGAAGTGGAGATTTCTGTGTGAGTACATGAGAAAAAACCCTTTTTGAGAAAATGGCCTCTGAAGATATGTGTTGTAATTTATATCTACAGACACAAATAGATAAATTGTAATAAATGAAACATTAATTAAATATGTATGTTTTATTTCCACTAGTGTGAAGGAAGACAAGATATGGACACATAATTGCAAAAAAAAAAAAAAAAAAAAAATCCTAAAATTGACCAGTGCCTGAAAAAAAAAAATATTTTTTTTTTCACTTATAGTGTTTTGCCCCTTACAAAATAACCTCATCTTGCATCATAAAACTTACCTTGAACCTATTCAGTGAGCCTGGTGGTACAGCTTGATTATTTCCAGTAGGGCCTTGTCCAGCCTTAAAACATTATAATGAGTTCATTAACATTTATAGTCCATACATTACATTTATAGCATTAGAATAGTAGTGCTAGCAACTAGATGGGTTGTTTTCTACCACAACTTGTCGCTGAGGAGGGATTATGGCTGGTTGATTCTGGAGCCCACCAATGTAATACGGCAGTCCCTGTCGATCAGAAAATCAAATTACACTAATTTCAGATAGAAATAAATGTATATTGTTACACACAAACATTGTGAATAAAAATAATTGAATACCCCATTTGAGGGAGCAAAAGGGTAAGTCAACTGAGGTCCGATGTTGGGGGGACCGTAGGGAGCTGCGGCCACAGGTGGCTGCTGAAGCACATATGGAGGAAAAGCAGCAGCAGGCAGAATCTGTCAGACACAAAAGAGTTCGCAATTGTCTGTGTGGGACATTATCTTAGTGAGATATAGTTCACACAAAAATGAAAATTTGCTGAAAATGCACACACCCTCAGTTCATACAAGATGTGTGTTTTTCATCAGAACAGATTTGGAGAAATGTAGCATTACATCACTTGCTCACTAATGGATCCTCTGCAGTTAATGGGTGCCGTCACAATGAGAGTCCGAACAGCGGATAAAAATGTCACAATAATCCATATGTAATCCACATGATTCCAGCCCATCATTTAACATTTTGTGAAGTGAAAAACTGCATGTTCATAAAAACAAATAGATCATTAAGGCGCTTCCATTATTGCTTCCAGCTAAAACATGAATTCCCTATCCATAACATCGCTTTCTCCTGTGAAAAAGTCATCTGTGACGACTTTGAAAGAAATATGCACAGATCAAGCATCAATAATAAGCGAAAACAATTAGAAACAAATATGTCAAAGGATTTTGATGTGAAAGAACAACAGGTAATGGACTTTTCCACTGGAGGAAGCATTATTATGGATTTTAAACTGGTATTTTGGCCAGAAGTGACCTTTAAAAGTTAAAATGCCTTGATGATGGATTTGTTTTTTTAAACACACAGCTTTTCACTTCACTAAACATGATGGACTGGAGTCATGTGGATTACTTTTGCATTATTGTTATGCTTTTATCACCTGTTTCAACTCTCATTCTGATGGCACCCATTCACTGCAGAGGATTCGTTGGTTTCTCCAAATCTGTTCCAATGAAGAAACAAACTCATCTACATCTTGGATGGTCTGAGCTAGGGTAAGTTTTAGCATATTTTCTTTATTATATAAACTATTCCTTTAAGTAAATCTTCAGTTCCTACCTGTGCTAATGGAGGCTGTCCTATAACAGCAGGACCACCAGAAAGCACAGGGTTCAGACCACCCACCAGTAGAGGGTTAACTCCATTTACACCAGTAACCAGACCACCATTCAGACCGTTGATCAGACGCAGCTTCTAAAATTAAGTACAGCTTAAAGTGTCATTGTTATCCATCCTAAATCAGATAATTATAATGATATTAATGATCTTACCTTGGCTGATGTGATCTAGAAGAGAAGAAAGTATCAAAGAGATCAAAGCATTTGTGGAAAATTGATAAATCATGAATGACTAAAAGAATTAACATGATAAAATAAACAGATTAGATGGAATCAGTGTACTCACATGAGCATTTATGATCAGAATCATAAAGGTTATAACGTTTTTCATTTTACAATCTGAAAAAAAATAGCATTAAACAACATTTTAAACTACTGAATTTTTTTAGTAGTACATTCATGATGCATAAATATACTGTAAACTTGTGTTTTAATAGCAAAAAATGTTGCTAGCACTCACCTGTTTCTGGCTCCAGCAGTGATTTGCTCTGTCATGTGCTGTAGCCTACAGTATAGATCTCCAAAGCCTTTTATTGAGCTGGATGATCTAGTTCAGCCAATTATAGTTAAACACTAATCCAACTGTGTTTATCAGCAGGGTATTAGGAAGCATTAGGTAGATATTTTCAGTAGTCAACAAATGTCAGCCCTACAGGTCATGATGCCACAAAAGCGGTCGTAACTAAAAAACTGGCCTTGATTGTGAAGTCTGGACTGTTTCAAACAATTTCTACTTAAAAATAAAAATCTAAATATTGGCAGAAAAATTCTGTATTTCTGTATAATCAATGCTGTAAATCCATGTTAATGTCTAAGTTTTATTACTTTGAAGAATCAAATATTTTTGGTCATGACATTACATGCTGGATTTCACAGACTTCATACTTTACTATCATTCTAAAATGTGGGAAACATATTACAGTAAATAAAATGGGTAACACTTTACAATAAGGTTCATTAGTTAACTACTTTAGTTAACATGAACTAAGAATCAACAATATTTCTAGAGCATTTATTAATTTTAGTTAATGTTAATTTCAGCATTTACTAATACATTATTAAAAGCAAAAATTGTGCTTGTTAACATTAGCTAATGCACTGTGAATTAACATGAACAGTGAACAACTGTATTTTCATCAATTAACATTAACAAAGATACTGTAATAAATGTATTGTTCATTGTTCGTTCATGTTAACTAACATTAGTTAATGGAAGCTTGTAAAGTGTTACCATAAAATGTGTATTATGTCATTTGTGTACATTGGTTGGTTAGTGGAATTACAAAAGATCATCATAGATCAACATTTAACATACATTATAAAACATTTTATTCAAGTAAAACAATTAAATGAAAAAAGACAGTATCACAAGCTTATGAATAATAAAGTGCAATGCATCAAAGTACAGATAGAAAAAGTGCAGAGTAATGCTTAAAAAGCAGCAGCACAGTAAAGCAGGTGGGTGCCCAGTCAGGGCACATTTGACATCATCATCACTACAGCAATAATAATAGCCCCAACATATCTGGTTCAACCCTAATGACTTAAGATGTCTGTCAGCAATGTAAACATGTCTGAAGAAAGGCCATTGCATGGTTTGTCATTTAAAATATTTTACATTCATTTTACATTCTGTAGCTAACTGGAATTTACTATAAAAACCTAAAAACTAGTGTGTTTTTCTCTGTTTGCTAGGTTTCTTTGGTGTTAAACTGCTTGGTTTGAAAGTGACTTCTGTGTCAGCTGTGCTTCATATATTGCTACACTATTGACAATGGAAAATTGTTTTCTTTTTTTTTGCTACAAAGATTTTGCTTAAATTTCACTAACAAGACTGCAGCTATGACTGCAGACTGCAGATCTAGTTTCACATATTGTTCATTGGCACAGTTATGCAGTCACTCAAAGAATAAATGTAATGCCACCTTTTTCCTAGCATATAATACAGCAGAAGAAGAACTCTTGAGCAGTTTTTTAGTTCCCTTAATGTATTCCTATATTGTTTCTCCAAATCCTGTTCCAAGAGCAATATACTCTTCAGTGTTGTCTTGCTTCTCAGTGGTCCTCACAGGCTCAGGCATGGTCTCCTCTACAGGTGTGCGTGGACGAACATCAGGCTCTGGGTTGGTTTCTTGTTGCGACAATCCAACGCATGCAGGCTCTCTCAATGGTTCTGGATTTATATTCACATCAGACTGCACTGCATTATAACTCCAGCGATACCGCTGTGATTCTGACTGTCTATGACACCGACAGCAAAGGAAGAGGCAAATGAGAACGAAACCACTTGATACAGCCAGAACTATGTAGTGATGTCTCTGGGTCATACCTGTGGGCGACAACAAGAAACTTAGTTCTGAATGTAAAGTAATTTTAACTGTTACACTGATTTTTTTCAAACTGAAATTCGTTTGATTTAAAACTTACCCTCCACAGTGACAGTGTTGACACCAATGGCTTCACCCATCTTGTCTCTCACAGTAAATGTGCCTGTATCAGAGGATGTTGCATCACGCAGCACGAGGAAGTCGTTTATGACAGATACTCTGTGATTGTAGTCAGATGAGCATGTAGAGCTGAATCCTGTCGCAGTGCAAACCAGGGTCTCTGCTGTATCATGACCGGTGAAAGTTACCTTCCAACGATCAGAGCCGAACAGGTCCAGGGTGAGATTATCTCCAAACTTTTTTGCATAGAACTTTTGAACAGCTGAAGAAAGAATTTCACAATTTAAGTTAAACTTTTTTTTCTTTTACAGGACAAAAAAGAAAGTGTAAAAGATGTAATATTCAACAACCTGTAACATTGAAACTGACAGCACCAGGATAACCAAGCTCCTCTTCAGCTCTGTGATAGCACTGATACAATCCCTTATCAGATGTGGTGACCCTGTGGATGTTAAGGGAAAGATCTCCGTCCTTATAATGAGGTAGTGAAACCGATGCCCTGCCTGTAAAACCTGAGCCATAAGATGTAATTCCTTTTTGAACTTGTAACACTGTTTGGTCATCTTTTTTCCACAGGATGTTGACGGCGTCATCAGCAGTCTGTTTCTCTGTGCGTGCGTAGCAGGGTAGTGTGACGTTGCTTCTGACTGAGGCACTCAAAGTAGTGGGTACTAAACAATGAAAGAACACAATACAAAGCATTAAATCACATCTAACAGTGGTTAAGCACCCTATGTAGGATGATAAACATTACCATTAAACAATTGTATGTCACGTTTAACTAAAAAATATAAACTTACCAAGTACTTTTAAGTGTAATCTACAGAGAGGCTTTGAATCACAGATGACGAAGTACCAGCCTTCATCATTGTACAGAACAGAAAACAGGGCTAGAGACAGGGTTCCAGGCTTGAGGCTCACTCTGTTCTTAAAGTTGTCTCCTTCTGTGCAAGACTCTTGGACACATTTTAAAACGTCCAGATTTTCATTTTTAGTGTTGAATGTCCATGAGAGATGTCCATTACATGTCTCATTACAAGTGAAAATTGCAGTATCCCTAATTTTCACTTCAACAGGGATTGACATTCCACCTAGAAACAGTCCAAGCAGAAAAGAGAGAATAAAACAGAATTTTAGAAGAACAAATTTGATTGTAAAACAAATTACCATACTAACATATTAGTATGAATAAGAATTAAATGCTCTAGTTTAGATTCTTGTTTTTGATCAAGATAAATACTGTTCAAGGGTGCGTTTCCCAAAAGCATCTTTAGCTAAATATGGTCACAAGTTCCATTGAACTCTATTGGTAACGACAGAACTTGCGACCATAGTTGCTTTCGGGAAATGCACCCCAGATTGGAAAATATTTATCTAATAGGATAGTGATGTATTAAAAAGATACTGGCCCCTTAAATACCTTCAGCGTAGTTGGCTTATTTTTATAATTAACTTGTAGTGTTATATATATATATATATATATATATATATATATACTCTTTTGAAAGTGCCTTTTATAAAGAAAAGTGAAGAAAACTATGGAAGCCCGTTTCTGCCACAGTTGAGAGAAAATTTGATTCTGTAAGTCATAATAGAGAAACTTTCTCATAATTATGACTTAGTATCTCGTTATATTGAGAAACTTTCTCGTAATAATGAGAAAAATTCTCGTAATAATGACTTAGTTTCTCATTATTATGACTTAGTTTCTCGTAATAATGACTTAGTTTCTCATTATTATGACATAGTTTCTCGTAACAATGACTTAGTTTCTCGTAATAATGAGAAACTTTCTCGAAATGACTTAATCCTGGCAAAAAAAAAAAAAGACAATCTACGCATGCGCAACGCAAGAGTGAAGGCACGCTAGCGACATCTGTTGGTCAAAGTCATGCAGGAACACCGCAAACATTGCTTGTTCTGTAATCTAAAGTGTATAATAATGATATAATCTGTCATTAAATAACGATTTCAGTAAAATTATCTGCATGTAGTGTTTTGTTAATTTGTAGCACTTACCAGCATGTTACTCTGCCAGACAAAGTTCATGGCTTCAGATATAAAGGAATATATTCCAACAAAAAACACACGCATTTTATGAAGAAATGAAAGCCATTATACACATAAACTTACCGAATAGATGTCCATTTCGATGATTTATTAGTTTTATTAGCTGTCGTCTTCATGCATCACATGCATAAGCCCACTGTGTTTATACAGCAGCCCAATCTCTTCTTGCCAGCGTAAAGCGTAGTTGTTCGTTACCACGGCAACCGCTTGTTCTTCAGCATCCCACACCGCTTCTCTCAGGACATCTGAACGTGAAAAATGCTTAATGTGGCTTAAAGTATGACAGATTCAGGATACAGTATTATTGATCATGCATACAGGCAAGCATAAGAACCCAGAATTGGAACACAACACCCAAAGTTGCGTTTTCCTATAGAAAACCATTATAGAAAATATATAAGCGTTGCTGTTTTGTGTTGCATTCATATTTTGGGCTCACCTGAATGCCTGTATATACAGTATGATGATCATTAAGTTGTGTACTGAATTTGGTTCAATCTGTCTTTGTACTTCAAGCCACGTTAAGCATTTTTCACGTTAAGCGTTTGTCCTGCGAGAAACTGGACGCTGAAGATCAAGCGGTTGCCGTGGTAACGAACAATGATGCTTTGTGCTTTTGAAATGAGATGGCTTACTGTATGAAGCATGTGATGCATGAAAGAGACAGCTAATAAAACTAATAAATCATCGAAATAAACATCTATAAATTAACTTCATATGTGTAATGGCTTTCATTTCTTCATAAAATGCCTGGATTTCTTAACTGAAATATTGAATGTTCGAAGCCATAACTTTCTGGCAGAATAACTTGGTAAGTGCTACAAATTAACAAAAGACTACATGCAGATAATTTTACTGAAATCGTTATTTAATGACAGATTATATCATTATTATACACTTTAGATTCCAGAACAAGCAATGTTTGCGGTGTTCCTGCATGGCTTTGACCAGCAGATGTCGCTAGCGTGCCTTCACTCTTGCGTTGAGGAGCGTCTCGCTGCAGCCTGTGGACGACATCCAACCCCGCCCACATCTAAGCGTGATGTCACAAGCCACGCCCATGGCCAATTACGTCACATTCTTCTTATTTTGAAACAGGAACAAGCATCGATAAGAGGATAAGTCGAATTATTTGCCAACCGCTAAAAAAGAAGTTGTTTGCTGTGTTGGTAAGTAAAAAAAAATCTTTGGTCTTTATGAAGACTTAAAACGTTGACAACTGAATGTGTGCATCTGTATGTGTATAAACAACAGTTCGGCATGCTTAGTATGTGTTTTGAACTCCACACAGGCACGTTATTACTTAGCTAGCAGTAACATATAAATATGTATGTATGTATGTATGTGTGTGTGTGTGTGTGTGTGTGTGTGTGTGTGTGTGTGTGTTATCCAGCAAGACTGAAATGATGCGGTTCCTCAATCAAGAGACTGTGCAAGGGTTCTGTGATCAGTTTCATTAAAAATATCGTGTGTGGGGAGAGGTAAATACATATGTGAGAGGGATAATGTGTGTATATGAGTAGGTGAGAGTGTTATGTATTATAAAAAAAAGGGTTATTAAAAAATTGCACATTCAGTCAGAGTTCATTTTATGTCATGAGAATCAGTGCACTATATATTTATTAGTGCACTGATTCTTACAACATAAAATGAATGCTGACTGAATGTGCAATTTTTTTATAACACTCATCTCACCGACTCACACACACTTCATCCCTCTCACACATATGTACTTACCTCCCCCCACACACAAAACACTCACTCACATACATATGATATTTTTAATGTTATACACTGATCACAATACCCTTGCATAGTAACTTGGTTGAGCAACCACATCATTTCACTATGAATTGCTGGATAACCCTGTTTGTGACAAATTATCTTTGTATTATTCTATATTAATGGAAAGATCACATAATGGTTGTCAATGTTTCTTTGTCATGTTTTACAGCATTCTGCGCATTTTTGGTCCTAGCCTGATGCAGAGCAGTTCTGCTGGGATGAGGGGTCCCTGCTGCAGTTTCAACAGTAAAGAAAATTACTCATTACAGTTCACTTGGAGGACCACATACGCCATGCAGTGGTGTGTGGAGGTATGGTGGGAGCATTTCTTTAGATACTGTATTGATTGATTTTTGTGGTTTAAAATCATAAATATTCTTGTATGTAGAATGATGAGGTAAATGATGGGGTAAATACTATTTAGTGGACAAATATGCCCCCCAACACACAGGTATTCTCTATTTTTAACAGGAGTGCCAAGAGGACATAAAGTGGAAGCTTGGTCCAGCGTGGTGCTAGATACAGAGTCACCGTGAGTTATTCTGTGGGGAGGTGAAAAGGCTAGATGGACAGTAAAAATCAACAGAATGCCATCAAAGACTACCTGGGGTCGAATTGAATGAAGCTAGAGAGTCTTTTTATTTTATGAAGTTTTGTTGATGAACAAGGCCTGAATGTCAATGTCATGTTACTTGTATAATCTATCAAAGCAAGCAACCTCTATTTAGCATATGTATGTGTAGCCTACTGCATATGGAGAACTGTCAATCCTATCATTCAAATGTTAACAATTTATGATAAGTGGAACACATTTTTAGAAAATTAAATGACAATTACAAAATATAAAAATGTGTTGTGACTTTTACAATAACATCTTTAGAAAATTAAATGACAATTATAAATTATAAAAATGTGTTGTGACTTTTACAATAACATCTTTAGAAAATTAAATGACAATTATAAATTATAAAAATGTGTTGTGACTTTTACAATAACATCTTTAGAAAATTAAATGACAATTATAAATTATAAAAATGTGTTGTGACTTTTACAATAACATTTTAGAAAATTAAATGACAATTATAAATTATAAAAATGTGTTGTGACTTTTACAATAACATCTTTAGAAAATTAAATGACAATTATAAATTATAAAAATGTGTTGTGACTTTTACAGTAACAAAATCTACTTGTCTCCTTTAAATTTGATAAATCTAAAAGGTGTCTTTGGTAGTTTAAAATCGATCGTAATAAATGTGAATTTATCTCATTACATAAATGAACAAGGTAAGGTGCAGAGGTTTTTACTACAATTAGCCTAATTTAATCAACCAATGCAAGTGTTTTACAGGCTGTTGTGATGACAAAATCAGCTCAGTACATTAGACATATTAAATATATTAGATTTAAGTTGTGCCATTTTAGCCCAGACATCCTTTAAAGAAATAAGAAAACTTATTAATAAATTAATTTATTAATACTCGTATTAATAAAACGAAAGACAACATTATTTTATTTATATCCCCGAAACGGCCGTAAATTGCTTTGACATAAGGTTACTTCCGGGTTTCCCTGGTATGGGGATGGGGAATCACAAGAGGTGACGTATATGATAGGGGCTTTTTTTTTGACGTAATGCTTGGACGTGAGCGTGGCTGTATTATGTATGGGCGTGGCTTATGATGTCACACTTGGATGTGGGCAGGGTTGGATGTCCACCGCAGGATGCAGCGAGCCCTACTTGCTTGCGTTGCGCATGCGTAGATTAAGTCATTTTTTTTTTTTTTTTTTGCCTGGATTAAGTCATTATTTCGAAAAAGTTTCTCATTATTACGAGAAAGTTTCTCATTATTACGAGAAACTAAGTCATTATTACGAGAAAGTTTCTCATTATTACGAGAAAGTTTCTCAATATAACGAGATACTAAGTCATAATTATGAGAAAGTTTCTCATTATTATGACTTATAGAATTAATTTTTTTCTCAACTGTGGCGGAAACGGGCTTCCACAGAAAACACATCATAATATATAAATTCACAAAGAAAAAAAAATCTATATGTTACCAAAGGTTAGGAGCAAATAAAGGACGCTCTTCAATGAGTGAGGTAGCTTCATAGTTGTCTGGTGGCCTCTGGAACTGGGGGAATTAAAAATAAGAGGATATGAAATATAGACAAAAGAGTGTAACGTGTTGTAATGTCAATAATATCTTGTCTCTTCCACACTTCCAATATTTTTCTGATGTATTTTGGGAGTACATTATTTTGGGTAAAACAATGCAAATGCAAGGAATTAATTTACATTAATTTAATAATTAATGTATTGTTATAAATAATAACTCATTAATAAATAATTAATATCCTTGCAGATGCAATTGCAGTAATTTTGCTCCATATTATTATTATTATCAGTAAGTGAGTGGTTGTAAAAAATGCAATAAAACTGTTTTTATTATATTTAAAACTTTAAAGCTGCACAGTTTCTAGGATGGTTGTCTAGCCAGCAGAACTACAAAAATAAAATGTGTTTTTAATTTACCTTTGCAACCAAATGCAATGATTGGACGAACATTTATGGCGGTAAAGTTAGTTTTACGTTTGACATTCATTAGACATTCGGTTTCATAACAATTAAACTCTTAACGCCTGTTATGTTTTGAGCCGTAACTAACTCAGATAGACATAAATATATGCCCAATACTAAAATGTTCAGAAAAAACATCCCTGTTATTGCACAAGGCTCTGTTTTATAATAATTTTACAACTTTTAATGTATGCAATCATACAAATCCATTAAACAACAACACCATTTGATTTAAAGGTGTCAAACCAACTGTAAAAATATCTAAATATTATTCTCCATAATGCACAAGGCTTGTTTTATTATGATTATGCCTTTATTGTTTTTATATACAGTACTGAAACCTTATTTTTGATATGTTTTATTTACTGTACCTACTTAAATTCATTAAACGCTAACACAGTTTGAGATAAAGGTATCAAACCAACTGTAAAATATTCAGACTATTATTCCCTATAATGCACAAGGCTTGTTTATATGATTATTCCTTTATTGTTTTTATATACAGTACTGACACCATATTTTTATATGTTTTATATACTCTACTTACTTAAATTCATTAAACTCTGACACAGTTTGATATAAAGGTATCAAACCAATTGTAAAAATCTCTAAATATTATTCTCCATAATGCACAAGGCTTGGTTTTTATGATTATGCCTTTTATATACAGTACTGAAACCATATTTTTCATGTTTATATACTCTACCTACTTAAATTCATTAAACTCTGACACCGTTTGAGATAAAGGTATCAAACCAAAGCAAAATATTCAGAATATTATTTCCTATAATGCACAAGGCTTGTTTTTTATGATTATGCCTTTATTGTTTTTATATACAGTACTGAAACCTTATTTTTGATATGTTTAATATACTGTACCCACTTAAATTCATTAAACTCTGACACAGTTTGAGATAAAGATATCAAACCAACTGTAAAAATCTCTAAATATTATTTGTTTGATGGCTAAGGTTTGAATAAACCTTAAGCACTCCCCTCCAACCGTGATATATACTCACAAATGGACAAAATACTCTTTAATTTATTCTGGTGAAACAAACCTCATAAAATTTAAAAAAAAAAAAAAAAAAAAGTGTCCTTGTTAATAAACTATTTGATGGTGGATGAAATGTTCTTAATTTTACAATTTTCAACCAAATTATAAAAATTAATTGGCTTAAAAAAAGTATTTTCAATATTTTCTTATATAATTTGAAAAACTTGGAGGATTTTTTGTTGCAGTGTCCTTATTTAACTGGCAAACTTATTGCTTTGGCCAATTATCACAAACAATCATTACTTTATTATCACTTTTGTACAAAAACAAATTTTCTCCGAGCAGATCTTTTATATGGAACAATGGTAATATCACTCATAATAACAAATCATTGTATATGGAAAATTGGATTCGGCATAACATATTAATTGTAAACCAGCTTATTGACAAGAATGGGCAATTATACACTTACCCTAATTTCATTACTTTTTTTTTTTTTTTTTTTTGGTAAACGAAAAAGAATTTAACCAAATTCTCAAATGTAAATATTAATAATACAACCCTACAAAATCTTCACCCTTTTGTAAATGGTCTCTTTTTTTTGACAAAGGTTTCAATAACAGTTTTATTAGAAACTCCTTTAATGTTGGATCTAGTCCTCCATGTACATCAAAATTACTCAAACCTCATTGTATGCCTTGGCTTAGCATTTGGATATTACCATATAAATGTTATTTATAATAAAATAAAAGAAGTACTTTACAAAATTATTCACAGACGTTATCCTGTAAATGCAGCTGTTAGCAGATATATTCAAAATGTTTGTGATAAATGTACCTGTTGTAACATATCAGTTAAAGATATTGAACATTTATTTTTCTATTGCCCTTTTTCTATTTCATTTTGGGTTGACTTTAAAATAGACATAACAAAAAATAAAAAATAAAATAAACAAAGCCCTTAATTTAGAACCTGATATTTTACTTTGTTTTCAAAACCATATTTCTCTGATAAACAAAATTACATTATTAGTCTGTTAATTATCCTAGCAAATTTTTATATTCATAAGTCAAAACAATTCAAAATAAACCATCATATATTACCTTTTGTAACACTTAAACTTAAAATATATTTTGAAACCCTTTCTAATATGAGATCATAAGAAAATAAGAAGCTTATAAAATCAATAAAAATGTTAAAGCTTTTCAAATTTATGTAACTGCCCTAATATTATATAGCACTTTTTTAGACTGGTATTTTTATTTTAATTTGTTATATATTTTTTTATATTCAGCTCTTTCATTTTAATGGATATTGATAGCCACTGAAGTAAAAGTACTGTACCTAAACATGGGAGTGTGATACAAATGCTCATTTTAGAAGAAAATTTCAAATGAGCTTTTGCATCTCTACTCTTCATCAACATAGAAAAATACTAATGGCATAATCTGATAAATTAGCCCTGTGTATAATAAGGAATAATAATTTGCATCATTTACAGTTGTTTTGATACCTTTATCTCCTTTGAGTGGGTACAGTATAAAACATATCAAAAATATGGATTCAGTACCATATATAAAAACAATAAAGCTATAATTTGAAAAAATAAATAAATAAAATAAATAAATAAAAGCCTTGTGCATTATAGGGAATAACATTTAGAGATTTTTACAGTTGGTTTGATATCTTTATCTCAAACAGGGTCAGAGTTTAATGAATTTAAGTGGGTACAGTATCTAAAACATATCAAAAATATGGTTGTAGTACTGTATATAAAAACAATAAAGGCATAATCATAAAAAACAACCCTTGTGCATTAAAGGGAATAATATTTAGAGATTTTTACAGTTGGTTTGATATCTTTATCTCAAACGGTGTCAGAGTTTAATGAATTTAAGTGGGTACAGTATATTAAACATCAAAATATGGTTTCAGTACTGTATATAAAAACAATAAAGGAATATTCTGAAAAAACAAGCCTTGTGCATTAAAGGGAATAATATTTAGAGATTTTTACAGTTGTTCTGTTACCTTTATCTCAAACGGTCAGAGTTAAATGAATTTAAGTGGGTACAGTATCTAAAACATATCAAAAATATGGTTGTAGTACTGTATATAAAAACAATAAAGGCATAATCATAAAAAACAAGCCTTGTGCATTAAAGGGAATAATATTTAGAGATTTTTACAGTTGGTTTGATATCTTTATCTCAAACGGTGTCAGAGTTTAATGAATTTAAGTGGGTACAGTATCTAAAACATATCAAAAATATGGTTGTAGTACTGTATATAAAAACAATAAAGGCATAATCATAAAAAACAAGCCTTGTGCATTAAAGGGAATAATATTTAGAGATTTTTACAGTTGGTTTGATACCTTTATCTCAAACGGTGTCAGAGTTTAATGAATTTAAGTGGCTACAGTATATAAAACATAACAAAAATACATTTTCAGTACTGTATATAAAAACAAAGTAATATTCTGAAAAACAAGTCTTTTGCATTATAGGGAATAATATTTAGAGATTTTTAAAGTTGGTTTGATATCTTTATCTCAAATGGTGTCAGAGTTTAATGAATTTAAGTAGGTAGAGTGTATAGAACATCAAAAATATGGTTTCAGTACTGTATATAAAAACAATAAAGGCATAATCATAAAATACAAGCCTTGTGCATTATAGGGAATAATATTTAGAGATTTTTACAGTTGGTTTGATGCCTTTAAATGAAATGGTGTTGTTGTTTAATGGATTTGTATGATTGCATACATTAAAAGTTGTAAAATCATTATAAAACACATAAAATGCTAATTCCAAAAACAGAGCCTTGTGCAATAACAGGAATGTTTTCCTGAACATTTTAGTATTGGTTTTACAGTATAATGTAATGTAGTTAAATTGTTTAATTTATATGGTTAATTTTTATTCTTTTTTTTCTAAAAGTAAGCCTTGTGCAACGTAAAGGGCATATATTTATGTCTATCTGAGTTAGTTATGGCTCAAAACATAACAGGCGTAAAGAGTTTAATTGTTATGAAACTGAATGTCTAATGAATGTCAAACGTAAAACTAACTGAGCCTTCCACGGAAGATTTCAACAACTTTCAACCAGTTTAACAAAAAATGTTTCTGGAAGAAATTGCCTACCCTAACTTTGAGCTGTTATCAATATAAGATGCTAATGAACTGAAAAACAGAGACAGAAAGACAAAGATACAACACCACTTTAAATCTCAACATGCTCACATGTCCATAGACTACAGATGAGAGAAGACAGGAGGCGTGACCTTCAATGCATCACGATGAAGGTCACAACAACAGTTACAACCTGTTTTTATACCGTTATAATACAGTCAACTTCAGCTGTTGTGCACCGTATGCTCGGCTGACAAAAAAAGCCTACTAAATTTCACATAATAACACAATCCCTGACTATAAATATAACTTTTACTTAAAAAAAATGTCTTTGCTCACCTGTCCCGTTACAAGCTCTTTCTCCGCTGAGCTTCAGGAATCTTCCAAATCTAAGATATTCCCTCAAAGATATTCTTTAGACATCTATCGACACAGCGTTTGAACACGCGTAAGAAGAGTTAAAGATGTGTGCGAAACGATTTAACACACCCGAACCGTTCACTGCATCATGAGAAAACAACGATAAAGAAATCCTGAACACCCGGAAGTTGATGAGTGTCTGAACACTATCGTTACAAAAATACAAAACCCTGTAATGAGTAACACACTAACTTACTAAAGTCTAAGGTAGGATTTTGTTTGGGTCGAGGCGACAAACAAAAAGATTAGGCTATGTATTAAAAATAATAAAATAAAGAAAAAAAAGTCCGCTAACGTTAGCACCAAACAGCTTCCAGTCAAGCAGTGCTAGCAGATGTTGTTCACGCATGCGCAAAGCATACTTCACTTTTTGGGAGTACGCGAGGGACAGAGGGTTGGTTTCAAACACGCATGTGCAAACTGATGAACTGTAAAGTTTAAATTCATCCTCGAGTAGCTATATGGTTCTCTCCCTACTGGCAATTTAAAAGATTAAATTGGGGGGGTTTATCCCCAACACACTGCCTACATAACGTTAAGTGCTGTTCAGGGATTGTGTTATGTGAAATACAAGTTGCACAACTATTCTAATATACCTATCACTCTAACAAGGCTAAATAGGCCTATGTCTTTGTCTCTTTTATCCGTCGTGTTTATTTTAATTTCTCCTTTAATTATACGTAGTGCTGCTATTCATTTTTGTTAATGTTGCCTATATTTCATATAATTCTAATATAGCTGATATAAACATTTTAATTAGGCTAATTAAAAAAAATATTAAAATGAAATTACGGATTTACCTCGCTAATAACGCCTCATCAGGTCAAATAAAAGTTGCATTTTACAGCATCGTCTAATATAGGCTACAAAAGAACTGTATGGCTTAAAAGGTGCAGTATAAGTTTTTGACTCTTTTTAAGCCAAAAAAAAAATAAAATAAAATAACATGATATTTTTGTAGACATTTAGGAAACATGTTATGTTTAAATAGCTGTTTCTCTGAAAAATAATGCCAGTAATTCTACTCTAAAATGTGCGTTTCAGGCAGATTCCGGGTTGGAGTTGCAGTACCCATTTCAACCCTAGCTGTCAATCTTAAATAGTGCACCTTTAATTTCAAAATATTACCAAAAAAAAAAAACAAACAATTAAATAAATAAAAAATGGGTTTTTTTTTTGTTTTTTGTTTTTTTTTTGATAAATTTTAGTAAATTATTATTACATGCCAGTTGTTTTTACGGAGCTATAATGGGTTTTTTTTGTTTGTTTGTTTTGTTTTTTTTTTTTGTTTTTTTTTTTGTTTTTTTGTTTTTTTGTTTGTTTTTTTTTTTTTTGATAAATTTTAGTAAATTATTATTACATGCCAGTTGTTTTTACGGAACTATGAAACAAAACATAACTAGACTATATAAGAGTAACAGTGGGAAAAAATATAATAAAACAATATAGTTATAGATAGACCACATTTTTTCATGAAGGACAAACAAAATTGTAAGCACAGTAGATTTTTATTTCCAAAACGAATCAAACAAATAAAAAATAAACATACATAAACGTAATCTTTTAACAATTAAAATGCTAAACGTGTATATATTTGTATAGATTTATAAATAGCCTATATTTCTTTAAAAGTATAAATAGGATATACCCATTCTCATTCCCTTTTCTCCTATCCAAAGAAAGACCAAAAACAGCCTGTTATAGCTGTCAAATTTTGAGTTTCAAGGGTTCTTATATATTTATTTGAACAACAACAACAACAAAAAGAATGGTAAAATCATGATTTTGAAATATTTGTATGCTGAATCCCTGATTCTTCACTGCTGGAGATGGAGTTTTTTTTCCTGGTCTTCATGTGCACCACTAAAACAGATACTAACATTCCCAGCAGGCCAAAACACAGCACTGCTATAAATACACGGTAAAGAAGAGAAAGACCAGTGGGACCTGTTTTATAGGAAAGTTCAGTCAGACAGAGTAATTTTTCTATTTTTATTTACATCATACGAAAAACAGATATTTTATATATGTAAAATATTGTGTTTTTATAGTGTCAGCATTTTTCACTCTTACCTTGTACTTCATCAAAGGGCTTGTTTTTACTTTGCAGGTTTGCTGAAAGGAATACATAAAAGATGAGCAGATCAATCACACTTCTAATAATAACTCCCATATAAACTCAGCAGGAAAATAAAAATATCCCTTTTTCAAGATACTGTATTTTAAAGATAATATTGTAATCCAAATATAATTTGAATATAAAGATAATTTTTGTAATCCAGTCCAAATAAGCTTTACAGATCTATATTGGAAAGAGTTTAAACAATATTACTTTTTAACTATTTCAATGAACCACAATCAATTGTATTGCCCATGAACCTGTGGAATAGTTCTTAAGACTTTAAAAGGTCAGGAAATTAAGGTCACAGTTAGGCTTTAAGTAGATTAAAAAATAAATAAATAAATAAAAAACTTTAATGTTGGCTTAAGAAACCTTAACCAGAATGTTATGAAGTAGTCTTAAAAGCTTTAGGTTCAAGGCTTTTTAAAGTGTAAATGTTTTGAAGGCCACACAGTCTATCAGAAAACAGATTCATATTCTGCATGGTTGCTAGGAGGTTGATATGCAGTTGTTAGATTACTCTAGGTGGTTGCTAGGGTGTTGCTGTGCGGTTGATATGGTATTCTGGCAAATCTGCTGCAGTCCATGAGAATGAGATGCACTGTAGTGCATAAAGCAGCTGGTGGACACCCAAAATCTGCTACTTTTCAAACTGACCTCCCTTTCTTCAGAAATTCATTATTCCATTTCTGTTTGTCAAAGGCCTGTGAAAGTTGATTTTATGTCTCAGCGGTTGAGCTTTTTATGTTAAAACAAATATTTACACATTAAAAAAAATTGCCGGAAATAGAAGCTGTTGAAAGTGAGAGGACATTTCCTTTATTTTATTTTTTTTTTTCTGAGTTTATTTCTTGAGAAATGAAATGTTCACACTTACTGTATAGTTGCACTCCCATGTCAAAATTCAAGTGTTTTTGATATAACGATGCACAATAGTATGTGGCGAGATCGCTGGTGGAGACATGGAGAATTCTCAGTCCAGTCATCTGCTTCTCCATAAAACCCTCAAAATGAGTTTTATTATAATTCCAGACAACAGACAGATCTCCAGTGTGTTTCAGACTTGTGACCATCAGAGCCATCGGCCGCCCCTCACTCATCTTCAGCCAGTGGATGTCAGAGTAGAAAGACAGGTTGCACATCAGTGCCACTGTTTCTCCAAGTTTAACTTCTTTCAGCTCTACTGCTTCCAAATGCTTCAGGCATGAAATGAGAACTGACAGAAAGCAATCAAAGCGATTTTTATCCTGTTTGTTGTTTAGAATTGCACAAAATATATATTTTTGTAACATATATTGAAGTAATTTTTGGTGCCATGATTGCACTTATTTTAGCTTTTAAAGTTTGTATTAAAATTGCCTTACCTGTCAGAGCGATTAAACATGTTAACACCATTGCGGATATGTAGTCATAATTCGGTGTTTGCTTGATTTTTAAAGAACTGCAAGATTTCCAGTCAAAGGAAGTAAAACCACATTTTCTGCTCACTCCCAGTTTGCGTGGGTTTTTAAAGTTTCCATCAGTGCTGTTATTGGTAGTCTGTAAAATACAGTTAAAGTAATTCCCCACTAAAGTATGCTTTGCCAATAAAGGCCATTTAGAAATTTAAAAAAATGAAGAAATGAGATGAAGAATTGAGAAATGAAGCTTTTTGGAAAGCAGAAAGCGTCATATACCTCTTTCGTCAATGTTAGGTTTCTCACTTGCTTTTCAGGTGAAGAGACTGTTCTTTGTTTTCCTTCTCTGTATCAAAAGGTTCACTGCTGGCTGCTGTAATGGGATCAGATTTTCATGTCACTGAAGGTGACAATTGAGATACCAAAGTCTGTTCTGAGATCAGAGTCATGACAATGCTCTCAGGAAGTTGTTGGCCAAAGGAAGTAGGTTTACTCATACACGTAAGAGCTTTAGGTGTGAAGGCCACAAACAACATGCATCTTTGTTTTGAAAATTGGAACAGTGTCTTGATAAAGACTTTGGACAACATTGGATAACATTTTTAAATAGTATTAAATAACATTTCCCCTTTACATTGGTCAGAGAGAAAGATTTAAGTTCAAAATTGTCTTTTGACATTTCAGCATTGGTTTGTGGAAACTCAGAGATAGCATGTCAAAACCACATTGGGAAAAAAAAGTGTCATAAAACAAAGCAGGACACTTTGTAAAATTTCCATGCATTGCTGGTTTTGTAAAAAGTTCTCTTTTCCTGATTATGATTCTTAGGGATTTTTTTAAATTTATTTTTTATTATAACTCTAAATGTCTTTTGTGGCCATGTCACAGACCACAAGAGATATAGAAAGTGGCATGTCATTCTGTTTGTAAAGCGTGGTTATGGTTGTCATGGATGGAGTTGAAGTTTCAGCAGCTTTGAAAAAGTTTTTTTAATACATTTAACAGTTAATACAAACATAATCATCATGTAATCAGATTCACTTGAAGATAGGGAGCTCACTGTATTTTACCTGCATAGATTGTATTCCACAAATATACAGTAAGTACCAAAATATTGCTCATTGTAGTCTCATTGAAAATGCACATTGCACAGTAAAGCACTGATTTTGAGTTGAAAAGCAGATATAATTGTTACCAACTACACATTTGTAGTAGTCAAAATCTAATTGCTATAAGTCCAAATTAAAACAAGACTTCATTCATCATATACTAACAGCTGAAATTCAGACATGGTTTGGAATTTTTGAGAATGAACAAAGCCAACACATTTACCAAGTTATGTGTAACTTTAGTTTAAAACCATGGCTTCAATGGTGTTTAAATATGAACAATTAAGAGAAGCCTAAACTTTTCAGAAAATATATGCAATGATCATAACCACAACACTGGCGAGATTTCCATGCTGTTGAAAATGAGTCATGATATTTATAAGAAGTCTTGTTGGTTTGAAACTGTTTATCTGAGTTTGTGGGGTTTTCCAGTACATTTACCATGATAGTTTTTACCAGCCTACTTCAATTGTGTGACGGCATGTTAGTTAACACTTCCACAAATTCCCTAAAATATGCCTTGAACATAACTGTTTTCTTTGTTATAATAACATGCAAGTTAAAACAGGAAGAGGCAATAACCATTAATGGTGTTTTAAACTGTTACTTGCAGTGTAAATCATTAACCCACAAATAGCTTAGCCAATTAATAGAATGAAATTGCTGGGAAAAAAAAAAAAAAAACCCATCAAACATAAGTTTTACTAAAAACATGTAAACAAGTAACTGAACCCTCAACCAAAAACTGCAGTGAGGTAAACACAAGGCAGCCATTCAAATACTAAATATCTAAAATAATACACTAAATTATTTGCTGATCACAATAAGACAAGCTATAATACGAAATGATTTCCATCTCAGGCATTTAAACCATGTATTAAAATGTAATGTCACCTTTTTAACTTTAAATGCATCTATCTAGAGTATCTGTAAGGAACCAGTTACAACCAAAGTATATTACAGGAAAAATGGCATGGGAAGAAAAAACTCATTAAATTAACTGCATTGCAAAGCATACATTCTTAGAGTGAAAACAGAGAACTTCATAAAAGCATAGTCAGCATATCATTTTTGATCCTTCTAGTTTTTCTTCGGCTCTTTGTTCTTGTCATCCAAATAGCCTGGAAAGCTTTCAGCTGGTTCCCATGTGTTCTGAAACTTTGCCCCACTGAGAAAAGTGAATAAAATATAAATAGGAAATTAAATTAAATCAAGGATTTTTATTTATTTTTTTTTTTTTCATGAAAGACAGCTACTGTCTGCTACTCAAATGTATTTAAAAACAATGAATCGAATTTTCACTGTTGGAATGCGTCTAAATCAAAGGGGTCACTATAATGGAAACGCAAATGTGCCATAATGTTTTAAAACTAACTAGGGCAGCAAAATGATTAGTCACGATTAATTGATTCAAAATAAAAGTTTATGTTTCCATACTATATGTGTGTGTACTGTGTATATTTATTATGTATATATAAATACACACACATATATGTATATATTTTAAAAAATATTTGTATGTATTGGTATGTAAACACTTGTATGTAATTAATATTATATATAAATATAAATATTTTACATATAAATCTAACATGTTTTTCCTAATATATACATGTATGTGTGTGTATTTATATACACATAATAAATACATGCAGTACACACACATAGTATGTACACAAACTTTTATTTTGAATCGATTAATCGTGACTAATAATTTTGCAGCCCTAAAACTAACTCTCCAGTATGTATGTAAATAAATATATCATTATTATCTAGTTATTATCCGTAAATAGTGCCACTGGAGTGATACTATATCACATCTAGCATGGGAGTGGCAGTAGGGCATCAAGAACCATCCTGTGATCAAAAGGGTACATGAATATAATTACTAGGGATTTCAAACAATCTTATCACCTTAACTTTTGATTGTTCCCATCTGAAAGAATACCAAAGATGTGGGAAAGGAACACTATCACTTTCATAATTATTCTCAATTTACATGACAAGACGAAACTTCATTTACATGCTGAGCATGAAGATGAATGTAATACAGTATAAAATGTTTGAGCAGAAAGTATTCACGGTTCATTCCAACTCAGCAATCTGGCACCTTTTTTTCTTTTCTTCAAAAAAAAAAAAAAAAAAAAAAAAAAAGATAAAAGATATCACTAATTTTACATACAGCACACAGTGAATATGACGTGAACACGGCAATTCACATTTATGAACAGAAACTAGGAACTAAGAGAAGCTGAATGGTGCTGGTGTTTCTCTTTGGTAGTGTGATATCAAATGAGGAAGACTTACCACAATGTGCAAGGCATCCACTTGACCCGAACTTCATTTTTCCCCTTTCAAAATGAAAAGAATATCAGAATAAAGCATTTTTTAAATGATTTAAGGGCTCATGGGATGATGCATAAAATCACTTCATTCCTACCTTATTGTTTCTCCATCTCAGAATATTTTCAACAGGAAACACACCATTGTATGCGTCATGAGAACAATCTAGAAGAAAAACAGACCTCAGAATTTTCAAACATAACAAAATGGTCTACATAAAAATAATACTGAATCCAGTCACTTATTGTATGATGTCCAATGAACATTTTTCCTATGTTTGTAGTATTACCTGACATTTTCCGCTTTCTCGGAGGAGAACGGAGTCCTGACTCATCACTTGAACTGGCATGTTTTTCGCTATCTGTTACTTTCTCAGTTTCATTCACAGCTGGTGACTCTGATCCATTTGCATCTTCACTAATCTGAAATTGGCATGAGGCGGATGACATGACAGCATAGACTTTCCTGACACTTGACTGTCCAACACTGGAGTCCGGGCTTTCCACTACACTTTGGGGTGATAGTTGTGTCTCGCTGGTCTCAGGTACATTCACCGCTGTGGATTCAGCACTGTGTTTGCTTGCAGATCCAGGACTTGTATCTGCGGTAGCCATATTCTGCGGTTCACTCAAAAGACCCTGGTTTGAAAAGTTATTTTGCAAGACAGAGCTTTTTGAGGACAAAGCAGCCTCCAGCATGGAGTTTGAGATTCTTTCGAGGCGAACCTCGAACCTCTTAGCCTTAATATCCTTGGGAACAATAAGGTTGGTGTGGATCCGTTTGTGCATGGTTAAAGCACACTGAGTGGCAAACATTTGCTCACACTGACTGCAGCTGACCTGAGGTTGAACTTCCTGACTGTGTGCGGTGAGCCCCTGAAGCGTCGTGAACATCTGCCCACACTTGTTGCAATTCTGAGGCATTGGGCAATTGTGACTCTTGAAGAGGAGGTCTGTTTTAAACCTTCTCTCACATTTACGACAGATATACACACTAGGGACCTGGTGCAGGGATCTGGAGGGGCTAGACTGGAGGTCGCACTCGTCCGATGAACAACACAGACAGTGCCTCTGCATGCTGAGGTGCTGTCGGTCTCGAAGACCGCGAGCAACACTAACATCATTAGCGTGCTTTGGCGTTTTGATTAATTTACTTTTTTTCATCACCTCTGATTTTGGGCTATTTGTTATTATGTCATCACTTGTAGATGGTCCATTTGCAATGATTTTAGATGTGGGCTGTGATATGGTCTTGCTTGATGATTTCCGCCCTCTCACTCGTGGCGCATTGGTGGGAGAAACTATTTTCCGTTTTGCCACATGCTGTGTGCATTTTGGCTCTTGGTACTTGGTCTTCTGGCTGTTTTCAGCAATAGCAGCAGTTGCACAGATTTTCTGAACCTTTTGGCCTAATGAATCAACACAAAAAAATAATTAGTTTTGTGAAAGCACATCAGAATAAATGTATTTTACTTCAGCACAATAACAGTGATGACGAAAAACATTAGTATTATTAATATATTATTATAGTACATTTTTTATATTTTGAATTAGTTTTTGTTTTTATATTTTCAGTCTTCTTATTAAGTTTTAACAATTTTTATGTGCTTTTGCCATTTTTATTAGTTTTAGTTTATGCATTTATATTAAGCTTTAATTTATTTTATTGTTTTAGTAATTTTAGTAACATTTCATTTTCATTTTAAGATTTTCTACTAATATTCATATTTATTTCAGCTTTATTTCAATTAACAAAATTATTTTAAAGTTTTACCCCAGATTATGAGAGAATGTCACTGCAAAATGCTTAAAAATACCAATAATAAAAAAAAAGTGTTGTCACTTTAATTCTGTATCATCTTGGTGATTCATTTGTCAGTGAGAACAAACTCTAGTAACTTAAGAGATCACTCTACAGTTTCTCATATTTCCACTTTTTTTATATATAATCTTTATTTTTATTTTGTAGTGGTACTTTCCTATAATTTATGTCTGTTTCTGTTCATTATCATGAAAAATTATCTAAAAACATTAGTACCTGGTGTGCTTGACTGTGCTGTCTCTGAGACATTCTCTGCTCTTTCTTCAGGCCTCTGTAACACACAAAACATGGTGATTATTATTAATAAAAGGGCAAAAATGATTCTACAGAAAACAATACATTTTCAACAGAATGTCAGTAAAATGACACATTGGCTATGACCAAGACTGGCTAAGTCCAATCACTGCTATTCATTTTAAATTATTTATAATGAAATGTTGTACTTCTGTATTTTTGTGATAAACAGCACAGAAATAACAACGATTCTCTGCAGATTTGCACTGAAAACAAGTGAAAGCAATGACCACAGCACACATGCCCACTCACCACCGCTTCTGGCGTGACAGCGTCAGAGCTCTGAACATCAGGCTGAGAATTCACATGTGACACTTCCATCTCGTCATCTTCTCTTTTGAAATCAGTCCTCTGAGTCCTAATGATGGCCTCTGTCTTTTCCTGCTCGCATTCCTCCAACTGCTGCTTCAACAAGTCAATCTCCTTCCAGCTCCGCGTGATCTCCTTTCTGGTCTCCAGCAGCACTTTGCTGAATATTTTGACTATCTCTGAGGTTGTAGTCACCATGAGCCCTTGAATCAGGACGCTGAACTTAGCCGATAAGGCATCCTCAACTTCCATTGTAGGTCACTGGAGGTGGATTTCTTACATAGAAAGGGCAGACTTACTGCCAGCGTCCCACAGCCCTCCTATTCTGCAACTATACAGAGTCAAAAAACAGCTGTCCAATTTCAAGTTACCTTTCAAAAGAGGAGACATGTTAAGATACAGAGGTGAAAATGTTCATGATCTGTTAAAACTAAGTCCAGCTTCTCAGTCACAGAAACTCGTGTTAGTTTATTATATTTTGAGATTCTTTTTGAGATTGAACTGCTGATTTTATTTATTTATTTAGTATTATCTGGCTGTCTACTTTATGACATTCTTGGAAGCATCAAACAAATCATTCATGTTTTGCACAAAATGGTAGCTTTAATAGAGTATCACTATAAATTGCACCTATTAACCCCAATATCCATCATCAGCAGTAAGTTTTTAGGAAAACCTAAGTGAAAAGTATATTTAATAAATATCATTAAATAGGTGCATGGATGTTTACTGAAAGGTTTAGCTTAAAAAAAATAACGTTTATTGAAAATATTGACAATTCAATTGACTTCAGGATGGTTACTAATCATGAATTTGTCACCACGTACAAGCAGAAAATTAAGGTGCTTACAAAATACATATTTTGTGAACACTTTAATATTTTGCAGCAACCGTTTTGTTTACCTGGTTTGAACGGTTGATATTGGGTAAGAAAGAAAAAGTCTAAAAAATTACTTTCTATGGAAAGCGAAAAAAAAACGTGGATGGGGGGCATTTCTCTCGTTTAAAGGGACATGTCTGCTGAAGAAAATAGGCTAAGGACGAAAACTGATTTCTCCCCAAAAACAGTCCATACAAAAATATTTGTTCGGGTATAATATGCCCCGCTTTCTGTAAACTAACCAAGATAAATTGGTCCAGTTCTTTTCATAAATAACCTGCACTAAGTTACTAGAAATCTACAACTTCTCCTCCCCTCATCAATAGTCTGAAGCGGTCATCATTTAATGATGGCGCCTGTGCAAATTCTGGAAACGAGAACCACTAGTAGGCCACATAGCCTATACACTCAAAGGTTAAGAAACGTTTCATTTGAATGCCGCTTACCTTCAATAAAATATCAGTTCTGCCCGTTTGAGACAAGGGCTGTGAATCCCTCAGTCGCTGCGGGGAGCGTCACCGCATAACGGGCCGACGGGAAACAAGACCCGGGGAGACCGAATCCACAACACGGCAGACAAACTGCATTGTTAGCTGTAGTGTTGTTGGCATGTGTCGTAACAAACCTTTTTGTTCATGTAGACAAACATAGAAACAATAAACAAACCCATTTGTTTGAGCAGGAAAATTGGTGAAAGTGTATAAAATTTATTTTCATGCATTTATTTACTAGTCGAGTATTTGTCCATCCGTGTTTCGTGCTCTGCATACTTCTTAATGAACCTCGTAATTTTACATGGAATGATCTTTAAACCAGACCTCCGTTCTTAAACTTAAAAATGCACCACCTCGCTTTCTCCTCAATCCTTGTTCTTCAAACCCACCCCATGTCCTTCCCACACACCAGAGTTCCCATGAATGATACAAAGTCTGACTATATTCCTTAAAGAAAGAAAACATATCTAACTGCACACAAAAAACAGCAGAGGGCCATGTCACACATAACTATATTTTATTCACAAATTTACATTTTGAACATCACCTCTTTGAAGCTGTACAAGATATCGCTGGCCCACAGGTAAAAGATTTCTCTCCACAGCAGTTTCCTGCAGGAGAAAAGAACATCTTAAAAGGTGATTCACGTTATTTTTAAGTTCAGCATTTGAAACTGGAAATTGTGAGGCTTCACATTAAACTGAGATATGGCCTTAACACAAAAAGCTGTTTAAAGCTGAGTAAATAAAATAATAAATACACTAAAGTGTATTTTATAAATCTGGACAACATTGTAGCTTATTCTGCCCACTGAGGAGACTGTCTGGCCAACAGGTAAAACCAGTTTCACACTAGCAGATTTTCAGTTGTCTGCTTCATTTACATATGCAATAAAGGATCACAAGTCAGGCAGCATTTTCACAGTAGGTGGGTGTTAAAAGACCCAGCGACTCCTTACTGAATTAATGGCCCTGCTGACTTTCCAACAATGTTTGGCATGGTGATAATGTAATCAAGCACCATTTGCCTATTTACATGAGTAATGAAATAAGAAAGTTGAGGCAGAGCAGTCTGTCTCATTTATAAATGTAATTTATTTCTGTTTTATTTCAGCAGCCATTATTCCATTCTTCAGTGTAACATGATCCTTCAGAAATCATTGTTATATGCTGATTTGATGCTCAAGAAATATTTCTTATTACTATAAATGTTGAAAACAGTTGTGCTGCTTAATTTTTTGTACAAGCTGATTTATATAAATGTCTTTACTGTCATTTGATAAAATTAAACTTCTAGACGTCCTTACTAAATAAAAGGATTACGTATACAATAAATAAACAAATCAATAAAAATTTTACTGATCCCAAACTTTTGAATGGTTAATCTTTTTTTTTTTTTTTTTGGTGTCACCCCTCTTCTGAGCACATTAGAACAACTTTTCTCACTGCAGACTGTAGTATGATGAAGTAGCTATGGTTTCAATATGCATGTGCAAACACATTTTAATTTTTTTTTTTTTGTAGAGAATGCTATTTTCAAGCTCTGTTTGCAGTTATATATATATATATATATATATATATATATATATATGTCAAGCTCATTTTAAATTCCGCATAATAACAAATGTTTTTGAGTAGTGACTGTTTTTGAGAACTTTCCCAAGTTAATTTTTAATATGTAGTGTTTTATATTTTAACTCCAGGAGACTGTGCTCCCATTACATATTTTACATGTGTCTGTTTTACTTGTATTACTCATATGGAGAAGAAAATTATTAAAGAAGTCTATGGTTAAGACCATTTCAAAAGTTGAACTATAAATATCATGTAGTATCTCACTAGTGGTAAATATATATATATATATTTTTGAGAATGTACACAGAAATTTTAGTCCTTACACAGCACTTCACAGTTCCGAAAGAAGAAGCAGATACATTCTTAGTAAATGTTTATTTCCATAACATAGTTTCATAACCCATCAAATACTACAGTTCTGAGTGTTATCTGTAGCTAACAGGAAACTAAATATATGAACTAATGAATCAACAGTATCAGAAAAGGAAAAAAAAAAAAACCACACTACTCATGTTCAGGACTTTCCTCAAACGAGCAGTTTCCTTCAAATTCCTCTTCAGCATTGAACTTCTGCTTGCATTTTGTGAGATGAGTTTTTAACTGGCCTCTTCGAAGAACAGTGGCAGGACAGTAGCAGCAATGAAAATGGGCATATTCTCTGCATTTTAAGTTACACTTGATAATAGTGAAATCTGAAAGAAATAAAACAATGAGTGAATTTATGTGTCTTGATAAAATAACATTCTAATGGATGTGGAAGCACTATACACACCATCCTGCAGGACAGCCAACTTCAGATGATTCTGGACGTGGTTAACAACGCTCCCTAACTCTCTTGGCTTGTAGACCCAGGTCTCACAAAATGGGCAGTGATACTTGTCACAACACTGAGTGCACTTAGAGATACAGGGGCTTTCTCCATTTTTAAGGACAGTAATGTGCGTCTAGAAAAGGATATGTAATAATTATTAACCTCATTTAACATCTTTAACATCAACATTTTGAATATTAAAATTCACTAGCAATTTGTTATAATCAATATTTCAGCTTGATGAAATATTTTTTCAGTATAAAGTTTGCCTTGACAACCTTTTAAAATCTATTATAATTATTCTTACATGTGCAATATAGGGGTTACGAGGACCCAGTATGATGTTAAGAAAACAATAAGTCAATTCCAAGTGTCCTTAAAATACATGAACAACATAAATTGTGCTCGTTCACTTACTGTCTGACTTGTTGGTGTTGAGTCCATCCTTGTCATGGAGTATGATGACAAATAATCCTCATTATTACGCACGCGCATTAAAGACATCCAGTGCCTCACCAAAATCCTCTATGGCGCATTCGCATTAAAAACATTCCCTATGCCAGCTACATTCACTATGTAGTGGATTAAATGGACTACATCATTATGCTACAGTCTGCAGCAAAACCTTCTTCTAACAGAAGAAGCAATGCAATAATGCTGACCATATTTAATTGAAACACGATTTTAATTGTCCTTCTGCTTCAAACAAAGTGTTTTTGTTGTTGTTGTTTTATAATGTGAAGTTTATATTTAAAAAACTTTTTTGTGCCACATAATGCATTTAATAACCTAAATTCATTCAATTATATTTGCCTTTTTTATATCCTTCACTTTTTTGAAGGATATGAAATAACATGTTTTTTTTTTCAACATTTTTTAATCTGTTCAATCCACTAATCAAATGATCTGTTGATCATATCTCTGCTTAACTGATTATCAAAATAATTGTTAATTGCAGTCTTATTCTTGTAATTACATTTTGCACTGACAAAGCAGACGAGCATAAACTTAAACAGCTTAAAGGGATAGTTTACGCAAAAGTGAAAATACTGTCATTAATTACTAACGATGTCCTTACTACCTTTCTGGGTCTTGAACGTGTCAGTTGTGTTGGTGTCTATGCAGGATCAGAAAGCTCTTGGATTTCATCAAAAATTTCTTAATGTGTGTTCCGAAGATGAACAAAGGTTTGGAACAACATGAGGGTGAGTTATTAATGACAGAATTTTCATTTTTGGGTGAACTACCCCTTTAAAACATTGTATGGGTAGATCATCCTATGCTAGTAGGACAGAATTTTAGAATGCCTATGCTAATTTGTTCAAAATAATCTATTTGTCTATCTATCTATTATTCTAATAGTTATGTTACACATATAATGTCAATTTAATTTTTTTTTTCAATTTGCTTTCTTCCATAATATCTAAGCAATATAAGACGTATGTTTCAAATTGCGTAGCCCTAGGGAATTACCTTCATTCACACAATTATGTTTCATAAAGAAGAGGAATTCATATGTATGATTCGTCATCATACAAGCAATTAAGAGATTAAATCTTTGAGCCTATGAACTCTAACCTTTGCTCTCCTTCGAAGGTAATCCCTGCGGTTGTGTAGCATCTTAGTACATCGTACGATCACCTCTGCCTCCCGTCCATACAATTGCGGCAATGCAGAAATTATCTGTATAACAGTAAAGCACAATACACTCTGTGAAAACATGACTTCATCTTCATTCATTTCAGGTAATTAAAATGAATCATTTCATCAGACAGAACAAATAGAGAGGACTAAACCTTCGCCGTAATCGGACCCCACTCAATGTGCCTGCTATAGCAGGCCCTCTGCCACACCTGAAACTGAGTCAGGATCTCCCTGGCCACAACCTTGTCAAGACACAAGAAACAAGTAATACTGGTTACTTGATGATTGTTCAAAAGCCTAAAAACAAAATTCAATTTGTATAACTGCTTACACTGAATGTCCTCTGCTTGTTTATGGGGTGTAAAATTCCTTGTTCCGTAGAAGTGTGTTCTGCAAACCTTTGGCCTATCTACAACAAACACAACAACAAATTAGTAAACCACAATTTTCATTGTTAATTTCATATCAATTTAGATGCATTTAGAAACATTTCTATGCTTCTGTAATATTCTGCTCAAAAACACGTTTTGTGATTAAGAGACTGACTGCTTTATATTAAAATAGTTATTTCTCAGGTTATACATACTATCACATGCATACAGTGTGCTTGTTTATTATTTTATTAGTCTGCACTAACAGTTATTATTCATTTAAGATTAAATTTCATATGGAGTGCTGAATGTTTGTCAGAAATATCTGCAGTCTTGCATTAGTCAGAAGAAACAATAAAATGAATCAAATAACAAATAGCAAATTAAATATTCCCATTTTAAAGTCTTGCTAGCATTTACTGCTTTTGTTGGAAAAAAGTATACAAATCCATCAGATAATGACCTGTATGTAGGGGATAATAGTTGTCCGACTACAATCACTCCAGGAGAGGCAGGCATCAAGACACAATGCTGCTGGAGACCACAGAAACCTTGTGGAAATGGAGCAGGAGATCTTGTATTGTCCAACAAGAGTGTTCATCAATCCAAAAAAAAAAAAAAAAAAAAAAAAACACTGAAAAGGAGACTTGAGGTCTAATGAAAGACTGAAACGGATCTGGAGCATTTTGGAACAAGACAGTGCTACCAGTTGCTACATCTGATGGTTCGTTTACTTTTTCCAACAAAATGCAATGAAAGTTGAAACTACAGGGACACATCACAATTTAAAAGAAGGCAGGGTACCTTTTTAGTGATATATAAAGTCATTCTAAAAAGACATTCTCAGGAAAGAGGATGTGCTACATACTCTGCCTTTACTGTTGTTGGAAGGAATACATTAAAACATTAAATATATAAGCTATTACACATTGATCATACAACAGCAAAATAATTCCTGTTGATGTAAATCAGTCATTCCAATTTCTATATGCCAGATGTATTAAATCTATAATGAAACCTAAGTTTCCTCATCTTTCCAAAATTCAAAGATTGCATGCATAATAATTTGTCCAGATCTTGTTTAGTTGTCTCTAAGATGGCAAAGATGGTCCTCTAGTATCTTCTTGAGTTTTAACAGTGCAGACCATTTGTAATATGTAAACATGAATTGATCCAATTCAGAATCAGTTCGAACTGACTTTCCAAACATAAATTAGGTATGTTTATTTCCCTCCTCTTCCATGGGCTTTCAGCACATGAGCCTTTATTTGCCTGGGATTCAGAAAGCTCTTTCCACAATGAGGGCAATTGTAAGTCTTCCCAGTGTGGCTGTGTCGTCTGAGATGAACTCGCAGGTTAGTGGCTCGATTGAATCGCATCCCGCATTGAGTGCAGCTGAAGATTTTCTCCCGCGTGTGGATGTTCTGATGCTGCCTGAAGTTGCTCAATCGAGCGAAGGCCTTGTCGCAGTGTTGACAGACGTGAGGTCGCTCCCCTGAGTGTTTTCGCTGGTGAGCCTTGAGCTCGAAGTTGTACGCGAACGTCTGATCGCATTGAGGACAGCTCAGAGGCTTCTTGCCCTTGTGGATCAGCGAATGAGCCTTGAGGTTGCATGCTCTCGCAAACGTTTTCCCACATTGGGTGCAATGGTGGGATCTTTCTGCATGGATTTTTTCAGGCGTCCCATGTTTGTCCTGGGAGAAACGCTTTGGGTATTGCACATGGCTGATTGCTTTCTCGCCTGGACAAACATCATTGTGAGAATAGAGGACAGAACTCTTTGAACCAGGATAACTTTGTCCATTTTCTGGTTGGACTAATGAATGTGACCTCTCTGGTATGCTAGAGAGCATCAGCTCTGTTTTGCATAAATGACTATGTTGTGCCCTAATACCTTGATGTACCAGTGTGCTGACTGAATAAGGTGTGAAATATGAGGTGGCGTCTGGCATGTCGAGAGAGTTTAGACCTGGAAAGCTTTCTACCTGTATCTCCTCCTGATCACAAGGTCCTCTGAGCTCTCCCTGACTCGGATCAGCCATTTCTGCATGGCATCCGTCATCTCTGTTGACGCTGTCCCACACCGGAACCATCTCTTCCTCCTCCTTGACAGGTAGAAGATCCAGCTCCGTTTCTGTTTTTAATCTACCGTCTGGCGAAGACGACGGCAAGTCCTCGTTCGCGTCCTGAGACAAAGGACTTTGTAACATTCTTGAGTGGTTGGAGTCCATTTCCTTATCAAGAGTAAAGCTTTTGTCGGATTGGTCTAAATCACTCACTCTGGGTTTGAAGTCACTAGTGGACTCACTGTGAATGGCTGAATTGCCCAGAAGCCTCTGCAGAGAATCCTGGTGAATTTGTGCATTGGAGTTTAGTGTGACGATCTCTTTTGCATTCTGTTTGTGTACATCGTTCTTCTCCTTAGAGTGTGAGTGTGCTGTTGTTTGTTTGTTAGTCTCCAGGCGTTGTCTGGCGCTCCACACTTCTTCAGTCAGAGTAGGTTGATTGGTAGATTGATCTCTCAGGCTTAGGCCTAAACAAAGGCTGCCTGCTCCTGCACCAGAAGAAAGGATACAAAATTAAGGAACAGCACAAAAAGTATTTGAACATATGAAGAAAGTATGTATGCCATCTGATGTTCTTAACAGTAAAATAACAGATGCATTGCAATCCATAAATGGAGGACTACAATAATTTAAAGAATATTGTACTGATTTGCAAAATGAAACTCATTCTGAAGGTCAGTGATAAAAGTAAAAAAAAAAAAAAAAATTCACCTATTATCTCTTACTGGTGAGAACAGAGAAAGCACTGCAAACTGTTGTAGCTTGCAAATATTTATTAAATTTAAAATTAACATTTTAAACAGCATGCTTTAGTGAACTTCAAACCGCAGGGATATAATAATAATAATAATAGTAGTAGTATTAGTAAAAATAAAAATAATAAATTATTATAAAAGGACATGTTTAGATAGACAGAGATAGAATATATTAATAAATGTATAATAAATGATCAATATTATTACTGTTAACTATATACATACAAGTGTGTGTGTTTGGATTAATAATAGAATATATAAAAATGGTTATTGTATATAATTAATAATGAAAGGCAAAATTTAAATTGTAAAATTTTATGTATAGTTTTATATTTATTTAATTCTATGTATTTCAGATTTGTTTTCTTGTGTCTTGATAGTGTCCTGTTGTTTTAGATGTGCTGTAACCAGTGTTATTTCAGTATTATTTATATACCATTACAGGATTTGGTTACACTTTATTTTAAGGTGTTTATGTTACAGTGTAATTATACATTTAATGTACTTACTAGGGTTTGTCTTAGGGTTACTTGCATGTAATTATGCATAGTTAATTGTTATTATAATAGTAAGTACATGTAACATGTGTAACAAGGAGGACACCTTAAAATAAAGTGTCATCAAGGATTATTTAAATACTTTAAGTTTCCTTAAATCTATTTTTATTTCAGTGAGTAGTTTTAGTATTTCAACTTGTATTATTTCAGCCATTTCTAATTTTCATCTAGGTTATGTTTAACTTTTACATCTATTTTCTTTTATTTCAGTTAAATAAAATGGTTTTGCCTTTAGGTGTGAGATGCTGGGATAGACTCCAGCCCTCCCTACAGAGGATAAGTTATAACGGGAAAAGATGGATGGATTTTAATAGTTTTAGATAACAATAATAGTAGTTTTAACTCACCCCTGACCGTCTCTACAGGCTGACTCTCATCTCTGCTGCTGGAGTCTCCTGTTCGGCCACAGTCTGGGCACCGTGTCTTCCTCCCCCGTTCACATTCCCTCAGTTTACTCTCAGACAACTGCAACCTTCGTTTCAAGACCTCCACCTCCTGTTTCCGGTGACCCACTTCCTCGAGGAAGCTGTCCTCCACCAGCCTGGTTATCTCAAACATGGCTGACTTGAGGACGGTCTCCATGACAACGGAGAGCTGAGACTGGAATGTGAGGAAAAGGGCTTCTGACATCGTCCTGCTGACTCGAGGACACCTTGATGCAGTGAATGACTGAAAATAATCACCCTAAAACGACATAAAGACAAAGTCAGAAAACTGTGGTATTACTGGCATCATGACGACCAACTAAAACCCGTGTCAACGTGTTCCAAAACTGAAATTTTCAGCAGGTGGGCGTTTTGTTGTTGTTTGTGCAGCCACGTGCATGATACAGCATACAATCTGATTATTACTGCAACGCTATGATATTAGAAACACGTCTATATATGCATACGAATATTTTCACTTGGTTTTCTGTGGTAAATAAGCTCGGTAGTGACCCTCTCTTCGGGCCTTTTATGTGAAAAGTAAATGAAATGAACAGAACAGTGACAAATAACAAAAGCCACATTATTCAGACGGTAAGTACCTTATGAAAACGATCCTCCCACAGCGAATTTATCTGCAAAAACTCGCGGAATAACGTGAAAAAAGACGGTATTATTGTAGAAATATGATCGTTGAAGTTGACAGTGTCATCTTAAGCGGATGCAGAAAATGTTGATGTTTCTTATGTTACTGCCCTCCAGCGGACTGGAAGATGGATGCCACAAATATATACTTAATACACTGAAGGAACGACGTTTATATTAGTTTTTCTGAGCTGTAAATGGATCTTCATTAATCAAGTCTTAGTCTATTGTAATTAATATGTTAATTTGTAACAGTGGCGTGTTCCAGTTAATTTGATTCTACTTGTGTCACAGCGGGTTCCTATATAGGCTACATGTAGTGACTTTAGCATCTGACTCGCAAAAATTATTTGTATGAGCATAATTGAAAAGATTCACGAACTGAGGAGCTATCTGTTTGATTCAGTCTGGCGAATCCATCAGAGCGGCTACTGACAGACTTAGAGTTTACTAGTTTATAAAGCACATCAACCACACTGAAACCATTGTCTTGATTTAAACACTTAAGTGATGAACTGTGGTTGCACATCATGCAATGCACATCATCATACAAGTGTGTTTGAAGATCTAAGTCAATGAAAGGCATGAATGTTCAAACGTATGCCATAATATTACAATACAGTTCACTGGTTTACAAGGCACATTAAATGGCATGTATTAAACTCACAGAACTTAAGCTGTATGATCCCTTCTTCGTTTAGGGATCACACGGCAATGAGCAAAACATTTTTTAATGAAATTAACAGATATTTATTCTTTAATATTGTCTTTTGTGATGGTACTAGACAAGAGAGACCTCTAAGATATGCACCATATATTTATATAAAATAATACTAATTTTAGAAAAACAAATATTTAATATTATAACAGTTATATATTAATACAGCGTTTTAGTTCAAATCCAAAGCACTGATGCCACTGGGTGGGAGAAATAAAGAAAATCACATGTAATACCATTGTGTAGCCACTAGATGTTGTAACCCTATAGGTTGTGTATTCCCTAGTTGCTAATAGAGTATTTAAAACCTGTTTCATCATTTGAATATGTATTTAGAGACTGCCGAAGACTACCACAAAAAAACTAATCTGTATTAATTCCCATTAATTTCCTATGGCAGTCATTTTTGACTGTGAAAATCACAAGTGTGATTTTTAAAGACCATTTAGCCTTTTCTAATCATTTATAATTGTATGTATTCATATGGCAAATGTCACAAGAACTGCACAACACAGTAAAAAGTACCACATCTCACCCTACATAGGCCTAAAGTTTGTGTTTCATCATGTGCTGTTACCACAGAGCATTACTTTAAAGTGCAATAGGAAAGGAGAACGTGTCAGTTATCAAAAAAGAACTCATGAGAACGACACATGACCCATATGCATAACAAACAGATGGAGAAGTATTTAATTTTGCTGACATGAACTTTACAAAACAACATATATGACAAATCGAGACACGAACTTCTTGCCATTTGGTCCATTTTAAATGCAATTTCATCATTTATATTTTTCATTTTCACAGAAAAAGAAGAAAATCGTTTTAATTACAGTCATAGAACCTGTAATGTACATGGCTTACTGTGGTGTACCTGATTCACCAATAATCTGTTTGCATGCATTACTGGAAGAGTTTGCTCAGTGTGTAATGAAACACAGTGTGTGGTATTTAATCAACAAAAGATATTAAACTAAAAACAGAAGAGAATGTAGCTTGAATGTATCAGCTGTACAGTTACTCATTCTTTACACTCTAAAAAACACTGGAACCATGTTTACATTTGAAGTTTAGCAGGTGCTCTCATGGGCCCTCCTGCATAGCTCTGAACCTTTAACCACTGACATCTAAATATGAACATGTATACTATTTTAGCCCACAGCAGCGTATGCACAAGAATTTGTTCTTCAAACAGTTTACTGGGTATCTTAAAGGAAAAGAAAAAAATAGTAACGCACCATTATATATGCACCATTTCAAAGAGCTAATGCTACGCATCTGAATATACAAACAAAAGGGATCTAATTTAGCAGTATATACTTGAGTAGTTGTGTTGTATTCATCAAGGCTTGTAAAACTCCAGTTTGATAACTAGAGGAACCACCAAACCCAATAACAAGTAGAGAAAATTTCAAAAGCATCAGTGAAACTGTCCAGGTCGTATTTCACACCAAAATCAAAAGGGGGAAAATGATATTTTGCATACAGAAAGCCTATTTTTAGGCCCATTATAATTTGTTGTTGTTTTGCATTTACATAACTGTAATGCATATGTGTGTGTGTGTGTGTGTGTATATATATATATATATATATATACATACAGTGGGTACGGAAAGTATTCAGACCCCCTTCACTTTTTTTCAATTTTGTTATGTTGCAGCCTGATACTACAATTGTTTAAATCCATTTTTTTTCTCATTAAGCTACACTCTGTACCTCATAATGATGAAGTGAAAACAGAATTTTAGAAATGTCTGTAAATTTATTAAAAAGAAAAAACTGAAATATCACATTTACATAAGTATTCAGACCCTTTGCAACAACACTTGAAATTTTGCTCAGGTGCCTCCCATGTCTCTTGATCATTGCAGAGATGTTTCTACACCTTGATGGGAGTCCGCCTGTGGTAAATTAAATTGATTGGACGTGATTTGGAAAGGCACACACCTCTCTGTAAAAGGCCTCACAGCTGATAATGCATATCAGAGCGAAAACCAAGCCACGAGGTCAAAGGAACTGCCTGCAGAGCTCAGACACAGGATTGTATTGAGGCACAGATCTGAGGAAGGCTACAAAAAAAATTCTGCTGCACTGAAGGTTCCCAAGAGCACAGTGGCTTCCATAATTCTCAAATGGAAGAAGTTTGGCACAACCAGGACTCTTCCAAGAGCTGGTCCCCAGCCAAACTGAGCAATTGATGGAGAAGGGGCTTGTCTAGACTGGTGACCAAGAACCTAATGGCCACTCTAGTTGAGCTCCATGATCATATATGCAGATGGGAGAAACCTACAGAAGGACAAACATCACTGCAACACTCCACCGATCTGGGCTTTATGGGAGTGTGGCCAAACTCAATCCTCTCCTCAGTGAAGACACATGAAAACACACTTGGAATTTGCAATAAAGCACCTAAAGGACCCTCAGACTGTGAGAAACAAGATTACCTGGTCTGATGAACCTCAATTCTAAGCATCATGTTTGAAGGAAACCGGCTCTTCTCATCACCTGCAGAGTACCATCCCAAAAGTAAAGTGTGGTGGTAGCAGCCTCATGCTGTTGGGCTGTTTTTCAGCGGCAGGGACTGAGGAACTCATCAGAGTAGAAGAAAAGCTCAATGCACCAAAATATTGAGATAGCCTTAATGAAAACCCAGTCCAGGGCATTCAAAACCTCAGACTGGGCCGAAGGTTCACCTTCTAACATGACAATGACCCTAAGCACACAGCCAAGGCAACACAGGAGTGGCTTAGGGACAACTCTGTGAATGTCCTAGAGTGACCCAGCCAGAGCCCTGACTTGAACCCTATCGAACATCTCTGGAGAGACCTGAAAAAGGCTGTCAACAGACGGTTCCCATCCAACCTGACCGAGCTTGAGAGGATTTGCAAAGAAGAATGGCAGAAATTCCCCCAATCCAGTTGTGCAAAGCTTGTTGAGTCATACCCAAAAAGACTCGAGGCTGTAATTGCTGCCAAAGGTGCTTCAACTAAGTACTGAGTAAAGGGTCTGAATACTTATGTAAATGTGATATTTCAGTTTTTTCTTTTTAATAAATTTACAGACATTTCTAAAATTCTGTTTTCACTTCATCATTATGAGGTACAGAGTGTAGATTAATGAGAAAAAAAAAGAATTTAAACAATTGTAGTATCAGACTGCAACATAACAAAATTGAAAAAAGTGAAGGGGGTCTGAATACTTTCCGTACCCACTGTATATATAATTTTTTCCTCCAGAATGTAACTTTTTTTCTTTTGATTTTAGGGTAAAATGTGAACATTTATTTGTGAGACTATTTGTGAGACAAATAGCCTGTTATATCCAGAGGGAATGGAAAAGTGCTCTGCTTTAATATTTTTCTATTATCATGACAAAACTGGTATTTGCCCCTGTACTAAAAATAGCACTAAAAATTAGGTTTAGTACTTTTAATATGATGCATGATATTAAAAATAAATTAACCAGTCAATGAAACATCAGCTAATATGAGTAATGTGTAAAGTAACAGATTCTACCACTATCACACTTCCACGTCTCATCATACATTAGAGTGAGTGAATTCAGAATGAATTCTCTGATGTCTCTTCAAGTTGCATTTCTGAGTAAACCTTTTCCCACAGTCTGTGCAAATGTAAGGTCTCTCACCAGTATGAACCCTGCGGTGTGCTTTCAGGTTACTCAGTTTGGTGAAACTCCGTCCACAGATGGTACAGCAGAACTGCCTCTCACCTGTGTGAATCTGTTGGTGAGCTCTGAGGTGACACAGGTGAGAGAAGCCTTTTCCACACTGGTTGCAATTGTGTATTGTCTTCACCGAATGGTGCCGCGTCTCCCCTTGAACCCTCATACTGACCATCTGCGGCAGACTTCTTCCTGGGTGTATGGCACTGAAACTTCTTTCACCTGTAGCGGCTCCTTCAGGATACTGACGGACATGAGAGGGTTTTGGAGCAGGAAGGGCTTTACAGATGGATTGTACTCGGTCTACTTCAACAGCGCTGTGGTCCGTCACATTTTTTGTGTTCTTCCTAACAGGTGATCTGAGATGCTGCATGGTTTGTGGTGCAAGACTCACAACCTTCATGGGAGGCGCAGGATAGGAAACTCGCTCCTGTACTTGAGGTCTAGTGGTGAGAGGATCTCCAGGCTGAAGATCTAACTGTGTTTTCTTAGCACTGTTATGAGCAGAAACCACCTGAGGCCTGATCCTTTCCATATCTTCCCAGTCTGGTGGAAGCATCACTACAACTTCCTGTTTAACAGGCCCTGAGTCTATACTGCCCACTTGTGGTCTCAAACCCGGAGACTCTGAAGATACCAAGGTCCTGACTGGTTCTGGCTGTGAAACAGAAGACCGTGCTGAAGGGTCTGTTTTAGGGTCAAACCATTTTGGGAGGTTTCTGTGTCTGACCTCTTCTTTATCCCCAGGTCTTTCAGTGCAAGTTGTGCCACCTGGTTTGTTGTCAGAATCTGTGTTGCGGAGTTCATTGGTCTCTTCAACACTGCTCAGAGGATCTTTTTGTTTGTGTATTTGAGGATGTATCACTAGATGAGCTTGCGGGTCTCTAGCCTCTGTTGCTTCCTCTTTCACTTCTCCTCCAGGTTTAGGTTCACGCACTTTAACAGTCTGTCATGCATAAAACACATGTGAATTAGAAACCACTCAAAAATGATACTAACATATTTTTTAACATAACATCTCAGCAAACTATAGTGGCCCAGTATTTGGCTTAAGTATTTGGACACATAAGCCAAGCTTAAAATGCATGAATTTTACTGCAGTAGATGCTATCAAATCAAATGGCATGTGCAAACAAAACGGTTTATCAGATTAACTGTAATGTTGTATGATATCAGTTCCCCTCAAGTTCACCGATGCCCTTTGGCATCCAAAAAATGTCCAAATGCTTTCTGTCTTCTGGGCCACTGGATATTACCAGTAAAACAATACCATACACACATTTTGTTTAGTTCCTGGAGTTGCTGAAGGTTTCTCCTGATTTGCATTTCCCTTGGGACTGCACCTCCAGCTATTGTCAGAGGCATTTTCCTGCTTTACATCAAGTGGGTGGTCCAAACCTATGAAGAAGAAAAAGAAAAACAGCATTTAGTCTCTAATAAATTGTTGGAATTAACCAACATTATTTATTTAACTGAATAAAATAATTTCATGATGATGTAATGTGAAACATGAGTCAACAACGTGACACTCAAATTGAGTTCTGAATATATTAAATTACTCAAATATATATTAAAAATACAATTAACACAAAAAAAGGCTAAAATACACCTGTTCCATGATTTCGTTTCCGTATTTTTCCTTATAAACATAGGAAATAGGTCTATAATACCTTGAAAAATGTCTAGAAAATTATGACAAGGAAATTAATTTATTCATTTTTAAACCATTTGACATTTGTAGGTTTGTTAAAACCCTGCTTTAGATCAGTGGTTGTACAACAGGGGAGCAGAGCCTCAGCAAACTTCAAAGGGGGCCGCAAGATTATTTACATTCAGAAATTATTATTAATATATTAAAATAATATAGCTGTATAAAACCATTATGTAAACTGAAATGATATTTCCCCCTTAATAACTACAACGGGGGCCTTCAAGTCAAAAAGGTTGAGAACTTTACATCCTCATTACTTTGAGTGAAGTTCATTAAGTATAATACATTGAATGTTCAGAAACTTTTGCTGAAAATGATGATAGGGAAATAACTTCTGTACTTTTTAAACAATACATTTTCATAGGTTCACTAAATTACTATGAAAATGGCATAACCATTTTGTATAAATGCATGAAACTATAGCCAACATACTGCATTTGTCACTAGCGACAGTCGTATGTTTGTACTCACTGCTCTGTGTTTCGGGGCCTCGGTGTAACGTTAGTATCCTCCTCCTGGACACTGCTGTCCGGCCACAGTCCACACACCTCACCCTCTTAAACCTCTCCCGTTCTCTCAGCTTGGCCTCAGACACCACCAGCCTCCGTTTTAACACCTCCGTCTCTCGTTTGCCTCGATCCATCTGCTCCAAGAAGCTCTCCTCCACTAACCTGGTGATCTCGTACATAGTGGTCTTGAGGACAGTTTCCATGACCGCAGACAGCCGAGTCTGGAAGGATATGACCAGCGTGTCCGTCATCCTGTGTCCGATCTACTCGAGTTCGTTCTTACAAAGATAAACTGACTGCTGGATGCATAGAGATAACGGTGATCATCACATTAACGACCACCCATGTTGATTTCTACCTCAACTATTTTATTTTCTATTGAGTACTCATTTCACACATGAGTATTTTGGGAACTTAATTTGACAGTAAATGTTGCACTTCACACTTTCGCGGTCAGTCAATCAAAACTCGATGATAAAATCCTCACAGCGTTAGCATCGAGCTCCTTACATCTGCCTGACAGCGAGCAGAAATAAATGTCCTTTAGGCGCGAGTAGCTGTCTCATAATGTCCAGATGACTGTAGTACATACTACCTGGTTTATTTTGTGAATGTGTGAACCGCTAGACGTCTGACTAAAGCATCATTCAGCTTGTCAGCTCAGGGCGAAGCGCAGCTGGGCAGACGGACAATGCTGTTGTTGTGGGTGACGTCACGGGTTGTACGGTGGCCTTGTTGGACAGTAACGTTACGCGCTTTGATACTTGAGTATAGTTTTCTAAACAAAAACCACATCACTTTTACACTTAAGTAAAACTATTTTGCAGTATTTAAAAGAAAGCAGCACAGCAAGTGATAAACCTGAATCATAAAAATATTTTCGTTACTTAAAATAAACGTTAACTAAAAAAAAAAAAAAATTAAACTTTAGTTTAACTTTATGTACTAAAATAACTAAAACTGGAAAAAAATATTGGCAAAAAACTAGACACTAAAAAATGGACAAAAACAACAAAATTACTAAAACCTAAAATGAAAACGAAAAATATAAAAACTAATTCACAATATGATTAAAAACTATTACAGAATCTCTTCGATACAAACATGACACTGTTCTGATCACAGTGGTGATTTATTTGTGAAAGGAACTAAAACTGTAGCTTTAAGTTTCATAGGAGAGTTAATGTGTAAATAATACACGTAACACACAGCTAAACATCTGTTATATTATAAATTCTAACATGCTTTTATTGCTCTAGCTGGACCCTTAGTATAAAACAGTAAGTTACATTATATGCAGCATTACTTGAGTGTTTTTAGGTTTTATAACAGGGCTGTTAAATGCTTGATTCTGATTGGTTGACAGATGTTCTAAGGTGTGTAATTATTTTTCAGTAAACACACAGCTATGAAGTCGCTAGTTCCAAGTCTATCAACTGCGTTATAATTCCCCTTCACATCGTGGCCACATTAGCACCTTGTATGTGCATTACTTTATCATTTTTCTGTAATTCAATTTGACAGCTGTCAATTACTCATTACATAGTTTCTGATTAATTAATGATTTCTGTTCAATAATGAAAATAAATAAGCATTTGGAATAAACAGCTGGAGGATTTAATAAACCAACAACCAGAGAAATCTTTAAAATGACATTTGACTATGTATCACTGAAGCAGAGAGCTGACTGGACTGATATTGCATGTGACACACATTGCATATTTGAACAAATATATATTTGGTAGGTTTATTAAAATAAGCCGAAATAAATCAATTTTTCAATATGAGTGTGATAGACAATAAGACTCTGAAGAGCATGAAAGTGATTAAGGGCATCACAAGTAAACAATATTCAAATTTTTAAGTGATGCAAAGTTGGCCACATTATTCATAACTTAAAGGCAAAGTTCACCCGAAAAAAAAATCTTCTGTCATCATTTGCTCACCCTTGAACCTGTTTTACTTTATTTCTTCTGCTAAACACAAAGACGTTTCGAAGAATGTTGGAAAACAGATTATATGGAGAACAATTTAAAGGAATAGTTCACCCAAAAAGTCGTTAATTACTTACCCTCATGTCGTTTCAAACCCGTAAGACCTTCGTTCATCTTGCGAACACAAATTAAGATATTTTTGATGAAATCCAAGAGCTTTCTGACCCTGCATAGAAAGCAAGGGTCCTACCACGTTCAAGGCCCAGAATGGTACCAAGAATATCAACAAAATAGTCTGTCACAACACTTGTTCAACCATAATTTTATGAAGCTACGAGAATATTTTTTGTGCGCAAAAAAAAAACAAAAATAACGACTTTATTCAACAGTTCTTCTCTGCACTAAACAAGGCGCAGCGCATGCATGCTCTAAGTCAGCAGCACCACGCGCATGCGTTGTTTACATGCAGGAAAGCATGTGAAAGCATCGTGGTACTCTCCAAAATGGTGCCTAGGGTGACTCGGGGGAGAAGTATTCCCGTAGCTTCGTAAAATTACGGTTGTACCACAGATGTCACATGGATCATTTTAACAATGTCTTTACTACCTTTGTGGGCCTTGAATGGGTCACTTGTGTTACTGTTTATGGAGAGTCATAAAGCTCTCGGATTTTATCTAAAATATCTTAATTTGTGTTCCAAAGATGAACGAAGGTCTTACGGGTTTGAAACAACATGAGGGTGAGTAAATAACGACAGAATTTTCATTTTTGGGTGAACTATCCCTTTAAGTCAAACAATTTATGATTTATGACCTAAGTTTAAGTCAAAACAACTCTGTAAGGTTGTATGGTGAATTTTTTTGTTATGGATTGTTCTGATCAGCACTATGTTTGCGCTGATGTGACCTGAGATGATCCAGTCGTTTGAAGCTCAGTCCGCAGATACCACAGCAGTACGGTCTTTCTCCAGTATGGGTACGCTGATGGACTTTCAAGATGTCGGCCCTGGTAAAGCTCTTACTGCACATAGTGCACTTGTGTGGTTTCTCCTGGGTGTGAATACGCTGATGCAGCTTGAGGTTCCACAGTCGGCTGAATTTGTTCCCACATAGTGTGCAGGTGTAGGGCTTGTCTCCGGTCTGACTGCATCGGTGCCTTCGCAGATCACTGAAGGACGAGTAACCTTTCCCACAGTGGCTGCACAAGTGGAGACCGTCCCGCTGGTGGACACGCTGGTGCACTTTTAGGTTGCAGGCCTGAGTGAACTTCTTACCGCACTGGTTACAAGTGTAAGCAGCACTTGAACTGACTCGATGGGAGAGCGGCAAGGCTTTTACAGAAGTCCTGCTGTCTCCTAAAGCTTGTCCAACATTAGGTTTTAGAGAGGGATTCAGTGCATGTCCCTTGTAAACTGCACCACTAGTTGTGTCCCCAATAAACAGTGAGTGTTCTCTATGTCCAGCACCTCCTGGAACTTCAGTGAAGGAATTGATGTCTTGCAAGTGGCCATCCGCATTAATAAGTAAACAGTGCATGTCTCTATCCACATCTTCTGTCTCGGGGCTGACTTGCACAGGTAAAGATCCTCTGTTTCCTCTCTTACTCTTAATGGAAGAGCTGTGACGTCTCCCACCTTCAAGGTCCAGGTCGTTTTGATCAGGCCCAACTGCGACTGATACTGAATTACCCAACATGTCTTCAGTTCTTTCTCCAAGACCGCCCAGGTCTCCCACGTCCAGTTCATGCACACTGTAGCTTGCTAGCTCTTCTGCGTCATAACGTGTTCGGTACGTCAGGCCCTGGACGTCTGCGATATCTGCGTAAGCTTCACTGTCAGCGGCCTGAACAAGTCCACAGCTCCACTCTTCTTGAATCTGCTGCAGCTCCTGCTCACTGTAACTGTGAGATGAGAAATCTGATGTCTCAGCTCCTGGAAAATCAAACATGGAAAAAAATCTTTAATCTTCAAACACAGTGTAATGTGGGAGGGTTAAAGCAGTAATCCGATGTTTAAAATCACACCTTCAGTATCCAACGTCCACCCATCCTGAAGCTCTTTATTAGCGGCAGTGACATAAAGGGTCTCCTCTTTTAATACACAGTCCAGTTTCCTGTCCTCTGTGCTTGTAGACTACAGAGAACACAAAGACAGAATGTGCACAGAATGTTAAAGTCACAATAAAATGGAAGTGGCAACAGATTTTTTTTTTCTGCATTGTCATGAAACAGATCATCAGTAAAGGAAAAATATAGGATGGGGATGCACAAGATCAATAACATGCATTTAGAAAATAAAGCCTTATATCTTAACAGCATTATTTTTCAGGTTTCAGAGCTTCTGCATATGAATAAAGTTCAAGTTGATTAAAAACGTGGTTTATTTCAGAGCTTCTGCATATGAATAAAGTTCAAGTTGATTAAAAACGTGGTTTATTTCAAAGCTTCTGCATATGAATAAAGTTCAAGTTGATTAAAAAAAGTGGTTTATCCAGTAGGCTACTCACCTCTGTTGTGATACTGGTGCTGGTTTGGTCTTCTAATCTCTCTTTTCCCAAAAGTGTGTCAGACTCCAACTCACAGCTTCCCCAGTTCCCATCTGGAACTTTCTCCTGTTTGAGGCTGCGTTCATTTTCTACATGTGGTCAAGGGTGAATGCAACTGTGAGGGCATTGATTATACAGGCCTTTAATGGTCTTTAAAGGGACGGAAGAAAAAAAGTCATATGCCTGGAATGACGTGAGGGTCTTTAAACAATTCATATTTTGTTATGTTGCGAGTTTGGATTTTTGACTTGTCAGAAATACTGATTAACCTATGATGTTTTTTCTTGAAATTTGGTGACTTTCTCATTTAGGGTCATGAACATGCTTGCAAAGTGTTGACATTCTGATGTGATGTGGAATGTGCTTTCAAAATTTTTACCACAATTATGATGTTTGTGGGTCAATTAAAAGCAGCTGGACAAACCTAAAATTACAAATGTTTAGTATTTTATGACAGTTTCTCAGCTAGCCTGAGGGTATTTGCATACATTTATCTGAAGAAACTTGCACTGCATTGAAGACAGACAGACAGGCATTTTATCAGTTCTTGCATATTCAGTAAAAAAATAAAAATAAATCAAAACAGTATTGTTTATAATATTATTAAAGTTGATAAATACAGATTAAAAACATTTTGTTTTCATGTTTTATCTATTTATTTTAAACTGTATGTGAAGTATTAATGTTAAAGGTTTGCTATTTATACCAGATTTTTTTTTTTCATAGTGTGATTTTTGTTGAATTGTACTGAATACTGACCCCCACCAAAACTACCATAAACCCAGATTTATTTTTAACCTAGTACAAGGGTTAAGTGTCCAAGATGTCAGTATGCATGGTTCACAATGAATTCCTAGATTATAAAATCATTACATTTCCTTTTTGTAGAACATTACAAATAGTGACAATCAAGACATCGAGCCTCAGTTGAATCGTGATTGTGAACAAACCTGATTGTGGTGACATTTCTTCTGTTTTCTCGTTACACACACGGGCTTTGTCACACTCTGCACACCTCAAACTCGTCTCCTGATTTTTCCGTCTGGTCTCGCTCCACTGGAGCCTCTTCTTCAGAGTCTCCACCTGCTCTCGACTGCGGGACACCTCCTTCACGAAACTGTCCTCCACGAGCCGGGTGATCTCAAATATCGCAGCTTTAAAAACGGTCTCCATGACTCCGGACAGCTGTGACTGAAATGAGTGTATGACTTCGGACATAATGACGATAAAAAGCCTTAAAACGAGCGAGAATAGTCTAGTTAGTTTCTGTGTTACATAAACAAGCTACTAGGCCAGTAATGTATCCTCCAGCTCCTCGTTAGACGTTTCAAACCAAATTATCACATCATATTGTTGATGTGTGTTATCGAACCATCTTTTAGTTTGGCCAAATCTGCTCTAGTCCATACACTTGCTAGCAAAGGCTAGCGAGAAATGTTATTGTGTTACCGTTAGTTAACGCTAACTACCGATTATGTTTATCTTATTAGTGACACAGTTAAACAATGTAACATAAACGGTACACGAAGAATCACTGCTGATCTAAAAACACGCTCTTGTCTTCAGTGTGGGACTGACTCTGGAAGTATTTCCGGAAGCAAACAAACAGGATGGACTTTAGGGACAAATTTAAAGGGACAGTTCGCCCAAAAATGAAAATAGCGTTTACGCATTTACAGCAGTTTACTTTTACTCAAAATCATTTATTTACCTTCATGTTGTTGCAAACCTGTGTGATTTTTTTTCTGTGGGACAGAAAAGTACACTTTAGCAGAATAACAGCCCCAGTCACCATTCACCTTCATTATATCTTTTGCCAAATGAATAGTGACTGAGACAAGGTGCGATTTCACAGGCAAAAAATGAAAGATGAAGATGTACAACACTGAACTGACATCATATTTTTGAGTTTACTAATTTTTATTACAACAGAAGTACCAGAGATATCAGCTTAGATGTGTCTTGGAAGAATGTTGTCTTCAACAAAGAAAATGGAGACAAAAAAACTTGAGAACCACTGCTCTACAGGCCTGCTATTGGAAATGCAATTTGCATTTATTTCCCTTTTCTAATGTACTATAAATAACTACAGTATCATAATCAGTTTTGTTATTTATGAAAACATTTAACATAAAAGGAGTTATGGCGTAAAATCTGCTAAAATCTGTGAAACTTACATATCAAGTAGTTGATTATGCAGTTATTGATTGGATGGTTAAATGCAATATGCTAATTCTAAAAAAAAAAATAGTGTCTGTTTTATATAATTTAGAAAAAAAATCTAATTTTGTGAAAATGCATGCGATGGAAAATTTGTATTGATATTTTTGGACTCACTGCATCATTAGGTAATCTTAAACATTTTTTTTTTTGGAAATCAGCAGTTTTGTCAAGATGGAGAACTGTGTAATGCATTTATATATAGCCTAATATTGATTTCTACATTCTTGATTCATTAAAATTACGTAAGAAAAAATAGAAATAATCAAATTTTTAATAAGTTTGTTTTCTTATGAAGGCATTTACATGTATATATTGTTTCAGTTTCAGAGTGTTTCAGTGTCATATTAAAAGCAGACCGCAAACTATCTTTACTGCAGTCTATAAATAAAACTTTTTAAGTTCAGTGCGGAAGTACCCCGCGCTCCCCTGGACGCGTCATTCTTATTCTCGTTGTCTATGTGAAAGGGATCATAACGCCTTCTCCATAAAATTAACTTAAAACCATGCCGGACGCGAGCGCGGACGATTATGACGGGTTTCAGACCCAGTTCACACAAATAATGGAAACGATTTTACAGACTGCTGTCAGGGAAGCGACCAAACTTTATGATGGCACTTTGCAGCGCTTGAAAGCGGAATTGGTGCAGCTGAGACAAGAGAAAGCCAACACGAAGACAGGTGACACATCCAGCCAGAGCACAAAGAGATTCTCTGAAGCCGGGAGCCAGAGGACTGGAAACGTCTCTAAACATCGTGATATTGGCGTGCAGTGTGGTAGGTCTTTTTCTTATAACAGTGTGTTCCTGGGTTATGGCGTGCATTAAACACTTCCTGGAAAATTTGAGCGACTTTTAACGTCTTAGATCAGGGTGTCAAACTCAATTCCTGCAGATGCAACCCTAATTAAACACACCTGATCCAACTAATCATGTCCTTCAGGCTTAACGCCAAACCCCTCCCTCAGAAAATCTCTAGAACCACCCACAAAAGTCTCATTTTTTTCACAAAAAGTCGCCAAATATGAAAAGAAAGTAAATACAGGTAAATTTGGTAAAGGTAAAGTATATATATACTTTACAAATTATGACAGTATAAAAAATATAAGTATAACAAAAAATTCTGAAGTGAAATTAGGAAATGCTTACATGTAACTCTACACGACACATTTGAATGAGTAAATTCTTCCTGTGATCTGCAAGCAAATCAAACATGATGGAAATGATGTAAAGACACATAATGTTGGGCATTTGTTTCGTGTGTCACCAAAGTGCATCCCTGTCCTGCTCAAATACAACAGATAAGAGATATTATGATTCTCCAAAAACAAAACCTTTATTCATACAAACTTATTTCAGTCAACACACTCTATTATGTGGCCGAGAGAGCTCAGCGCGCTGCAAATAGAAAAAACACCTGCATATTAAGAAAACAACTTCATCAATTTGACAACACACGCGATGCAAATGCTCACAACACAAACAAAGAAACGCAAATAAAATTCTTTATTTGTTTGTGTTGTGAGCATTTGCAGTGCGTTTCTTTATTTGTTTGTGTTGTGAGTATTTGCAGCACCTGCTGTCAAATTGATGAAGATATTTTTTTGATTTGCTGGTGCTTTTTCTATTTGCATGTGTTTTCTGAAGTTGCAGCGCGTTGAGATCTCTCGGCCACCGTACTATTGCTACAAAGTAAGTGCAAAATACTGCATCCCAGCACACATGACACAATGATGCACGTCTCTCAGTGTCTGGTTGACATGATTGTGCATGAATTGTGGTATAACATCTGTGTCTGTGGTTAAAACAAGATGTTCATGCACTGAGTAGTTGGTGCCCTGATGTAATCATATTTTTTTCTCCGCCATCTTGATGCTTATAATGAAATGGTGGTGTGTGTCATCATATCTGAATGGCAGGCGTACTGATGTGTGTTCACTGCGCAGACTCATTGGTATGATTGAGAGCAAACGTGGGAGGTCACGGGCCTACGGCAGGGTGTGGCTAAGTAGCTATTTTTATTTAAATATAGCTAAAATAGCTCCTTGTCGCAAAAAAAAAAAAAAAAAAAATCAATAAAAGTCGCAGCAACAATGAAAAAGTAGCTAAATAAACAAAATCCCCAAATTGGCAACACTGAAACTGCATAGTACAGTGGTGTGAAAAATTGTTGGCCCCCTTCCTGATTTTTTTTATTTTTTTGCATGTTTGTCACACTTTAATGTTTCAGATCATCAAAGAAATTTAAATATCAATCAAATATAACACAAGTAAACACAACATGCAGTTTTTAAATGAAGGGTTTTTTTTTTTTTTGTTTTTTTTTTTTAATGAAGGGAAAACAAAATCCAAACCTACATGGCCCTGTGTGAAAAAGTGTAACATGGCATTTCAGAAAAAGAGCATCATACCAACAGTAAAATATGATGGTGGTAGTGTGATGATCTGGGGCTGTTTTGCTGCTTCAGGACCTGGAAGACTTGCTGTGATAAATGGAACCATGAATTCTGCTGTCTACCAAAAAATCCTGAAGGACAATGTCCGGCCATCTGTTCGTGACCTCAAGCTGAAGTGAACTTGGGTTCTGCAGCAGGACAATCATCCAAAACACACCAGCAAGTCCACCTCTGAATGGCTGAAGAAAAATAAAATGAAGACTTTGGAGTGGCCTAGTCAAAGTCCTGACATGAATCCTATTGAGATGCTGTGGCATGACCTTAAAAAGGCGGTTCATGCTCGAAAACCCTCCAATGTGGCTGAATTACAACAATTCTGCAAAGATGAATGGGCCAAAATTCCTCCACAGCGCTGTAACAGACTCATTGCAAGTTATTGCAAACGCTTGATTGCAGTTGTTGCTGCTAAGGGTGGCCCAACCAGTTATTAGGTTTAGGGGGCAAGCACTTTTTCACACAGGGCCATGTGGGTTTGGATTTTGTTTTCCCTTCACAATAAAAAAACTTCATTTAAAAACTGCATGTTGTGTTTATTTGTGTTATCTTTGATTAATATTTAAATTTGTTTGATGATCTGAATCATTAAAGTGTGACAAACATGCAAAAAAATAAAAAAATCAGGAAGGGGTCAAACAATTTTTCACACCACTGTATGTGTATTGAAGCAGGGTTGGAACTAAACTCTGCAGAGCTCCGGCCCTCCAGGAACTGAGTTTGACACCCCTGGCTTAGACAAAGTCAGATGGTAAATACATAAAAGCCACTTCTATAGCCTTTTTTCTTACTCTTCAGCTGTCTATAGGCTATATTGTTTTTACAAATATATTTAAAATATGTATATCAATTTTATCTCACAATCTGTCATCTGTAATGTATTCCCTCCTAAAAACATCTTAAACTAGACAGGGTTATTTACAGGTTTGTTTGTTTTTTCATTCTTCATTTGTCAGAAAAGCCCACTTTGGTTGACCGGGGATGCAGCCCTCTTCAGTTTATAGGACAACGTCTTAATGTGGGAGACATAACTAGTGATAAATTCACAGATCTATGTGCCAATGAGGATGGGAACAGACAGCTTGCATTGCTTCTCATCAAACAAGAGGTAAGAAATGACCGGTCATACGATAGGGAAGTGTTTACTCTTACACTCCTCCCTTCCTCCCCCTTTTCTGTTTTGCATATCAATTATGTGGTGAGAAACAGTTCACAGACTGAGGTCATATTTCCTCTCTGTAAGGGTTTTCTATATTTAGAGGCTTGATTGAATATCAAAATGTGAGGTGAAGTCAGTTAGGATTGAGTTTAAATCTCATGTTTATATTTGATCTTTCTGGTGTGGATAGTATTTTAATGCTAGCCCCTTTATACAATATTATTTTATGTTCTGTGTCTTCAGCCTCAGCAGACTGAATGCAACAGCTATGCACCAAGATACTTTCTACTAAAGCAAGAAGGTGCTGAACCGATACTGGTGCGCAGAGAGCCAAATAAGGACACCGTGGAAAGGGGTACAAGACTCATTCACAAATTCAACTTAATGAGAAAAAATTCTCATATATGTCATAACTTATATGTAGTTCTTTCACAAGTCCACAATGGAGACTCAACTACTTGATGTAATATATGGTACTTTTACTCATTTAGCAGCAACTAATAGAATTGAATAAAATATAATGTAGGACTTTATATACACATTTTTAAAAATTTAACTTTTTACACTTGTATGAATTTTAAAATCTTCCATTTACATATAATTATCTTATAAGAGCCTGTCCTTTTCATATAATAACAAAACTATGCATAAGCATTTACACACTACTCTACTAATCTATCTGTTGAGAACTCATTATCAGAAAGTCACATTGCAACTTTTTATATTTACATTTTGTCCTGCTTATGTTCCTTTCTTGCATCTTTACCTCTCTATTCACAGTTGTGATCCCACCAGCATTGCAAACAATAACCAGGCACAATAGTAACCATAGAGGAAATTCGCCACCACCACCATTGACTCCTTCCTCTTGTAGTCGCAGAGTGAATTCCAGTAGTCAAAAACCCAATCAGACTATGCAACCCATCCGTGGTACATCTGAAAGAACATTGGAAAACAGTGACAGCTTGCCTTCCCAAAACAAAAGACAGAATGCCAGTGCACCAGCACAGACATCCACTTCTTCAGTACTTCCCAATTCGACCCAGACCCCTGCTTCCAATGTTCCAATGATTGAGCTGTCTGGCGCTCCATCAATACCTCAAACCAAGCCAACCGCTTCATTAGTTCACTGTCGACCAAATCCCCAAACATCAAACCACACAGTAGTCCCTCAGAAAGAGGGATCAAATATCTGTCAAAACACCTACCTAACTCCTGTTCCTGCATGTCAAGTCTTAGTAACAGAGCCTCATTGCTCCGAACAACGAGCTCAGGCATTGGTTTCACATACTGAGAAAACTCTTTCGGCCATTGCCTCGCTAAACCAGGCCACTGACCCATTAACCCAATGTTCATCTCAACTTACACAACCACCATTCTTTCCACCACAATCCATCAAAACACCAGCTCGAGAGATGACTCCACAAGTACACACTGTCATGCCATCAGGACACGTTCCTGTCGCAGCAGCTCCAAATACTCTTCCACCAGTCCAGGATCGGATTCTCTCAACCAGTCTTGTTTCTCCTCAATCCCAAGTTTTTCCATCACCACAGGTAATGTCAGCACATTCTGTGACTTTAAGTCCATCATTCCAGTTCCCTTTGGTTCTGCCACACAATCCAGTTCAGGCGACACCACCTTCATATCTGCCAGCGCATGTTCCATTTACTTCCCCACATATTCCAGTTAACACAATTCAAGGATCTGTCTCCCTAAACCCACCTCAACCTCAATATCCACCACAATCTGATCAGTTCTCTTCACCAGACCAGTTTTTTCCTCCACCCGATACTACGCTAGGTTTGCTTGAATCTCTTGATACCTTGCATTTGCAGTCGCCCATTGTGATAACGCCACAAGATCAGGCAGAGCAGGCACCCATGCACCATTTTCAGCCATCTGGGCAGTTTGCACCTCTGCTAACACTGAAGGAGCAACAAGCTGCTGCTTCAGCCAACGTTGTTTTAGGGCGAGTACCCATTCCGTCTTTAGATACCTCTACGTCTCCAGTTGACAACTTTGAAGCGGACGTACCATTTTCCCCATGTTGCACAGAGAGAAATGAAAAAGACCTTTCAGAAGATGATGACACACCCACACTCCAGTCTAGACTGAGAAAACAGAGAAAGATTTGCTCAAAATCCAGACAAATAGATCCTGTTGGTGAGGACGGCACACTTATGGCCAAGTATAAGAGGGTGGATCAGGTACAGAATGACTTGATTAGTGAAACACCACATTCTGGCTCAAATAACGGCAATCAACTATTACCAAAACCTTCGAGCAAAACACTGCAGAGAAATACCGAGTGTCCCCAGTGTGGAAGGGTCCTCAGCAATGCATCAGCCTTGGAGAACCACATGAGACTTCATACTGGCGAAAGACCTTATACCTGTTCCCAGTGTGGAAAGGCATTCCCTAGCGTCCGAGGTCTTAACCGGCACGTGAAGGTCCATGCAGAGGAGAAGCGGTATCAGTGTGAAGAGTGTGGGAAGAGTTTTGTATACCACTTTACCCTTACTAAACATCAGCTTATTCACTCTGGAGAAAGGCCGTTTCCTTGTAAAGTTTGTGGAAAGAGGTTTTTGGCCAAGGCAGACCGGGCTACCCATATGCGAATGCATACTGGAGAGAAGCCATTCTCGTGTACTCTATGTGGGAAGAAGTTTAAACATAGAGTCGCTCTGAATATGCATATGCAGGGGCATAGAGGAGAGAAACGTTACATCTGCCCCCACTGTGAAAAGGGATTTGTGGATCTAGGCAATTTTAAAAGACACAAGCTCATCCACACAGGGGAAAGACCGTTTGAGTGCAAGCAATGTGGGAAGCGCTTTACTCAGTCGGCCCATCTCAAGAAACATGTCAACACGCAACATGTTACGTGAAAAAAGCATTCAGTTGACCTGTTCATATACTTGATCTACTGATAAATATTCTGTTACAGAAAAAAAAAAAAAAAACAGTATTAGGCCTGATTGTAAATTAATTTATGAAGATGCCATTTTTAAAAGAGAAAAGTTAAACTTATGTTAACTGCTTTACTCCATTAATTTTGTGCATGCTCTTTTTCTCATACCAAGCAAAGGCGATAAAATTGCTTACTTTTTTTTTTTTTTACAGTGCATTGTCGAGGTACGTTTTAAATGTGAAGTAATAAAATGTGGTGATTTTTCTATTCTTTTGTGAGTGTGAAACTTGTATACTGTATACTGCTTGTATACTGCTTTTTTTTTTTACCTTTTTTTTTTTTTTTTTTTTTTAACATATTTTGATAGGATTTTTCTATTGTCCATCCTACTATAAATATCAATAAAGCACCTTAGGTGTCATTGTGTAAAATGATAATCTAATAAACAAACAAACTGAGATTTTGCTCCACAATTTTTCTTGAAATGGTGTTAGGTGTATTCTATATCTATTCATATGAATGTACTAGTAAGATGGAGACAAGAAAGAAATCATATCAACCACTGGGTGGCGGTGTATGATACAACATGTCATTAATGAACCTCAAGATTGAAATAACAGATATGAATTGCAGTTGAGAGGGAAAACAAAACAGGAGCTGAAATTCACAGTGAAGAGCTGTGAAAAATCATTTTCATTTTAGGTGAATCTACAAGCACATGTTGAACGGAGTAGCCTGCTTGAAAAAAAAAAAGACTAGACATATATGTGTACAAATTCCAGTTTAAGTAAAATTGTTAACATTTGGATAGTTTAGATTACATGTTCATATTGCATCATGTACCACATCATTCAATGCAAGCACAAAACACTAAGTTAGCTATCACATGACCTTATGTTTATGGTGCATAACAATAATCCTTTATGTAGTATAACTGTGGTTGTCCTTAAGTGTATATTAGAGTTACTGTCCTGTAAAATACAATTTCTTTGAATGCATATTTAGAAATCATTGTAATATTTGTAAAATTATTTTAAAACTATGTTACTGATATTCAAAATATGACACCTTACACAAAATATACTAAAATAAACATTTTCTATATTTGCGCAGAAACGTAATTTTGTAGATTAGAAAACATTTTTGCAACATTCATTTGTACTGATCATTCAGATATTACACAAACTAGTGTATGACAATCATATGACAGTCATAACTGTTGAAAATAAATTCATGTTAATAAAAACGACTTTGGTGATTCCTGAGTTATATTTCTGCCTGTCACATGATTTCACATAAAATTTTAATCTATCTTTGAGTTTTGTAAGGTCTGTATAAGCAGCATAGCACTTCATTGGCCATCCTCCATAGCTGGAAATACCAATAAAGGAATGTTTGGGATGAAATGCTTTGCAATTTCGCAGCTCTAAGAATACTTTATATTTATATTGTCATAAAAGAATGGGATGAGAAAGAGAAGGATGGGTTGACTGTGTATTTGGTTGAACTCCATTTCATTACAGAGAGAAGGCGTCACGTAGGAAACTGTATAAAAGCAGAAATGCCCACAGAGGGAGGGACATGCTGATGAGGCGCGAGCCCGCGCTGGACTTCATAGTGTAACTGCACCTGCCCACGTTCCCTGCCTTGTCAACTGCAGACAAAGTCACAGAAGGCGAACAACATGAGGCCTCATACAGACCCATCACCACAATCATACCGTCTTCCACTTTCCTCTGGGTGAAGTTTCCACTGCCTTGCTGGATGGAAATGCTCTCGATGCCTGTGCCATTATCGTCTGTGATGTTGACAGACAGCTCCCAGTTTGATGAGCTGCAAGAGGAGGAGTAGCAAATACCCTGTACATCCACAATTTCACATTTTGGGGGTGCGAAGTCGGTAACCTGGATGGAACAGTAAAGGGTGAGTTAAAACAACAGCTTGAATCAAGTGACATATATATTTAATTAAAATGACAAAAACAATAACATTGTGAAATGTTGTTATAATTTAATTGTTTTCTATTTGAATATATTTTAAATTGTAATTTATTCCTGTGATGACAACGCTTAATTTTCAGCATCATTACTCCAGTCTTCAGTGTCACACGATCCTTCAGAAATCATTATAATATGCTTATTTGCTGCTCATGGAACATTTACAATTATTATTATCAATGTTGAAAACCGTTGAGCTGCTTAATATTTTTGTGAAAACCATTATGTTTCAGGATTCCTTGATGAATAGAATATCAGCAAAGAACAGTATTTATGTAAAATAGAAATCCTTTGTAACAAAGTTGAAGTAGAAACCATTTAGAGATCTAAAGTGTCAATTTTCTTATGCTTGGACGTGACTACTGCAAAATCAGTAGAGAATCTGAAATAACATTCCACATATAAATATGCCTGGTTCCATTTCCTTATCTAAGCCCACATTCTTTTCCACTAAAATTTCGCAACAGCAGAATGTTTTATCAGTCTGTCTGAAACCATCTTACCTTGGAGAGAACAGAAAGGCGAAGGACAGCATAGTTAGAGTCACTTCCTCCAGGGCCTTCTGCCTCGATGGTTAGCGTAACATCTGTGCCTGAGACCGTATTAGCAGGTGGAGTGAGAGACACTGTCCCCTGAGCACTGACACCGCTCACGAGATTGAGCCTTTGAGGACAAAGAAACAGAACTGTAGCACATTGTTTTGTTCTTGATAAGGAAAGCTAATTAAAGCTTGTATGTGAACCATTACTGAGTGAATTGAGAACTAAGTGGAGGAATTACGTTGATGGATGTGTCATAGGGATGTCTTTGTCATTCCTTGCATGAATTGTGTAGGTACCACTGGTTCCGTTGGTTGTAACAGTAAAATTGAGTTTAAATACTTCTCCAGGTAGCATGGAGCTGTCTGCTATTGCCTGTAGATGGAGAGAAAATGGCATTAGAATTAAAATTAGATTTGGTTAATTAGACTAGCGTGCTACCTACTGCCTTCTAAAGGAAGTATAATGGTCTTGGGAACTTACAAGTGACTGATTTTCACACAAAAGACTCGACCCACAAGTGATTTCAATAGATTTTTATGTTAACATGTTGCTAAGCTAACAGCACAACACTTAAATGAGCTTAATAATACAGTCTACAAATACTGAGCATTATAATCATTTTTTTTAATTTCAAGTTTTAAGAAGAAGAATTCACTAGGAATGCAGTTTGTACCTTGATGGTGACTTTGGACTGAGACATCTGTGTGGTGGTCTGCCTCTGGAACCGGCTGGTGTAAGTCTTATCTTTTCCCTTCAGCATTACCACAAACTCTCCTTCTGGCACTTCGTTCACAATAACCAGGTAATCTCCATTACCCATTTTCTCAATGGTTCCATAAGACACTTTGACCCCAGACACCTCCATGAGAGCAACTTCCTGCAGCTCTAGAGCCTCTGGACCTTTCTCTCCAGTCAGCGTTATCAGCAGCTTAGCCGGTGAGCCTAAATAAAGAGCAAAAAATCTGTACACTTCCATTCAATAAAAATTGTTTAATAGTTAAACAGGACAACAGTTTAAACCTGCTGACGGCCGCCCATCAATGACAGCAAATCCAGGATGGGGTCCTTTGAATTCCTCCACAAAGTCATAGATGAATGTAATCGCACTCTGACCTGCAAAACACGGTTTCAACCAAACCATTCTGTTTACTGTCTACATTAGAAAGGCACAAAAAAGTCTGAATACTATCAACATACATCTAAGAGTGCCACAACTTTTTTTATTATTATCAAAATTATTAATTAAATAGTTTTTATAATTAATACATTTTTAATTACAATGTTTTTGATCGATACCCCACATTAGCCATTTTCCTCTTAATATTTCAAGAGTAAAGAACAAAATACATTTCTGTCATGACAACTCTTGGAAGATTTTAGCATGGTAACGGATGTGACAATGTTAATATATTTGGTCTTGGCAGAATAGAACTGCTGCACTGCTGCTGAATTGCTGCTACTGTTGGTTATTGCTGTTGTTGTAGATTATTGCTGCTGCTGCAAAACAAGTACAGGAACTTGCTACTGACAATGCATATGTCAATATGATTCTAGAGTATTTAAGACATAATGCTGCTGCAAAAGTAGCATATGTAATAACCCGTAGCACAGGTGGAGCTGGGGAGGTGGAGGGTTTCAGATTAACTCTGAAAGCACGCTGCGAAATACTCTAGTGAATGCTAAGAAGCCATTTAAATGTAAAGCAGCAAACTCATTGGCTGCGTATGCAACATGAACCAATCAGCTTGGGCCAAGTAGTTTAACGCTGTGAATATCATAGTTTGTGTTAAGGACCCATCAGCCTGAGTTTCATGACAGAACTTGGCATTGATCAGTATTCTTCTCATAACAGGTTCAGCTTTGCATTGATTTATCAAATATGTACATGATGGCTCACCCATCACTTTTATGGTGTAGGGCTGAGTTGTTGTCATGTCAATGTGCCACAGGCCCATCTCAGTTCTGTTTAATTGGATTCGTTGCAGGTTTCCCACTTTCTGAATTGTTCCCAGAGCTCCGTTGACAACAGTGTTAGATTGAGTCACACCTGGAAGCAAGTGTATTCCATTAGGCACTAATGGAGGAACTTACTATGATATCTTATATTGAAGCTGAGCACAATAATACAATCAATTCCTCTTATAGTTATTATAGTTTTAATTTTTTTATTTAGTTATTATTTCTTTCTTTTCTTTTTTTTTTCTTTTTTACAATTTTTATTTTCAATAACTTATAACATTTCTCTGACATTTTAGTTTAGTTTTCAGAGTTTCCTAGATTCAGACTATTTTGTTTGTAGGGCTGCCAAAGTTGCCCTAACTGCTACCATGTATTGTACAGTATCAAAAAAATTAAACTAAGTTAAATTAATTCATTTTGTTTTAATTTTAGCTCATTGAGTCATGAAAATGTATTTTGGTTACAAAAAATATTTTTTATTTTAGTTAATTTAGTTAAAAGTGTCTCTGAATTTACCTGTGGGGCTGCGCAGGTTGAACGCGAGGCCAGTTCCTGTGATGTAGATGGTAGTGTTGGACACAGACTCATCCAGTAGGAAGGGGAAATTCTCTACACCTCCTGGATCCCTGGAGCACTGAAGAATTGTCACCTGATAGAAGAAAAAGTGTGCAAACATTTGCAAAAATTGAAGACATAGGAGAAAGTTCTTTGAAGATGCTGGTTTTTGTATTTGCAATGTCAGTAAGCTAGTATAACTGTTTTGAATGTGAGATGTTATCCATTTTAAAATGACTACAAGATGCTGATCATACCAGGGCTGAAGTAGAGGTGTCAACAATGATGTCAGTGGCTTGAGAGATGCTGGACTTGGAGACCTCAATGGCTTGACCGCCAGAGGCCAAGGCCGCGTCATAATACACCTGAAACTGTGACGATGCAGTCAATGCCCTTCTCCTCCTGCTTGATGCTGTCATGAAGAAAGATACCTGAAAAGAAAGGGCAAGAGATATAAATGTGGGAAACTGTTGGAGGGCTGGTGAAAATGATAATGGCAAGGACTGCATGTGAAACAAGGATAGGTAGTTTTACCGTAGACTTGGTGCTGCGAATGAGGGCGGTGATGGTTTTCTCCAGGTGTATATCCTTAGGTGGAGCATCCGTGAACACATATATATGTGAGGAGGAAGGAGCTCCTGTCAGAGCCAACTGTTGGAGAAACAGAAGGTTGGAAAGGAGAGGAACCTTGACTCATTGTTAAATAATCTAATATTTCTTAGTTCTAACTGAGAACTATATTGGTAGCTATTCACATATGACGATTGAGAGGATTGGCTGAAAGGCCACACAACACAGCACCTGAACACCTGACAGACACATTTCTGGAATATCTCCTCCTCCATAAGCCCTGATCTTGGAGATCTCTGACTTCATCACATCTGGGTCTGTGGTTCTTATTAGTGGTCCAAATTCTACAAATTCATACAAAATATATACATATTGTGTCTGTAAATAATTTAGATTTATATTAATTTAGACTATATCTGATCACTTTTGCCATAATATGAATGAAAAAGTACATCATTGCCCTGTTTCAAATCCTAGTGAGCTACCTACAAACGCAATAAGTCACTATATCACTAAGCCTTTATTATGTTTCATTATGCTTATGTCTCCTAAGATACCTAATTTTGGTCAAATACTAAGGCAGCACTGTATGTTTTTTTTTTTTTTTTTTTTTGCAGGAAAATTTGATTGGGAAAAAAAACTATAATAATTAAATGTTGGTAATAAATAAACCTATTATAAATTGTATTAAATGATGAAAAGTATCAATAAAAACAGTTCAGTGTAATTAAAATGGATTATTTTTACCAAATATTTTTATGTGTTATATGCTATGTATCTTTTTTGCACTCACCTGGATCATTAAACGGCACCAGAATATATTCAGATGGTTCATCTTGAGTTCCTTTCTTACTGTCAATGATGTTGAAGGTGAGTCTCTTGGCCTCTGCAATGTCGTCTGCCATACTGCCTGTGGTGTCAATCACAAAAGCCAGCACTGCAGATCGAGCAATACCCATCAACCTGATGAAGAGGAAAAAAGAGGGGCAATTATGTTAGTTAATGGATTTAAAATTTGATTTAAAAAAAATACATTTATATTTACATACTCTACCATTCAAAAGTATTGGGGCAGTAAGTCTTTTTAACCCTTATGCGGTTTTCATTTTGGGTTGTGCACTCATGGTCTTTGGGGTCTCTAGAGACCCCAGGTAACAAAATGTAATTTTGTAACAAAATAATTGTTTTTTTTAAAACAAACGTAATTTTACTCTGTTTATTAATGTTTTTACTCCACATTTGTGTAGTTTTTGGAGGATTTATGATATTTTTAAATTTATATAAATAAATTAAAAAATATTTTTTTATATAGGTTTTTATACAAAAAACAGCTTTTTATGTAAAATTCACTTTATAAAACACCCACATTTCTAACTTTCATTCATGGGGATAACATGAATCATTTGACATGGTTTTTTGCCCATCTTTTGGAAATTGCAGTTTTAAAATTAAAAAATTATAATTTTTACCAGTAGATGGCTGCAGAGCTCCACTATTTGCTATTTGGCCAACTGAAAGATATCTTTTCAACTGAAAGATATCTTTTCAAGTTTTTTTTTTTTTTTTTCTGTTGGATTCATATCTACATATTATGAAACCACAATTATAACAAAAAATTACTTTTTGTCAAAGTTTTACATTTTTAGAACTGAAAAAAAAAATCTGTTTTTCAATAATGTTACATTATGATTAGAATCAAACCTGAACAAGATGTTACAAAGAGAAAAGTTGGAGTCTTTAGAGTTTATCATTTATTTCAGTCATCTGTTTTTCATATAATTTTAAGTGTGTGTGTGTGTGTGTGTGTGTGTGTGTGTGTGTGTGTGTGTGTGTGAAAATGATCATTTTGCATTGTTGGACGTGTGCCACTTCATTTCTGTCCATGTGTGTTCTGTGTTGTTTCTGATTTTGAGGATGAATTTTGTCCATTTTCTATGTGGGGTCTCTTCAAATAAAATAATCCAAAATGTAAGACCACCACAAAAATAAATTGGTGACACTGACACATCGACAATACACATACACACACACACACACACACACACACACAAATAAATTTGAGAGACCATAAAAACTGCTTTCTTATAATTTGTCAAATAAAATAATCCAAAATGCAGAACCACCACAAAAATAAATTGGTGACACTGACACATCGACAATGCGCACACACACACACACACACACACACACACACACACACACACACACACTTAAAATTATATGAAAAACAGATGACTGAAATAAATGATAAACTCTAAAGACTCCAACTTTTCTCGTTGCAACATCTTGTTCAGGTTTGATTGTAATCATAATGTAACATTATTGAAAAACTGTTTTTTTATTCAGTTCTAAAACTGCAAAACTTTGACAAAAAGTAATTTTTATTGTTATAATTGTGATTTCATAATATGTAGATATGAATCCAACTGAAAAAAAAAAAAAAACTTGTGAAAAGATATCTTTCAGTTGGTCAAATAGCAAATAGCAAATAGCAATTAGTGGAGCTCTGCAGCCACCTACTGGTAAAAATGATAATCTTTTACTTTTGAAACTGCAATTTCCAAAAGATGGGCAAAAATTTTACACTAAACCATGTCAAATGATCCATGTTATCCCCATGAATGAAAGTTAGAAATATGGGTATTTTATAAAGTGAATTTCACATAAAAAGCTGTTGTTTGTATAAAAACCTATATAAAAAATTCTTATTAATTTATTTATATAAATTTAAAAAATATCATAAATCCTCCAAAAACTACACAAATGTGGAGTAAAAAACATTAATAAACAGAGTAAAATTACATTTGTTTAAAAAAAAACAATTATTTTGTTACAAAATTACATTTTGTTACCTGGGGTCTCTAGAGACCCCAAAGACCATAAGTGTGACTTTTTTTTTCACACTAACATAAAATCAAGAAATCATTCCATTTTTTTTTTATTATTTGTAGATCTAGAAAGTGTTGACCACCGTACTAAGTCTCATGTCATTTGGACAAAAAGAACATTTTTTAAAAATTTAGCAAACGTCATTTGCGGGTCATATAGACCCCGAAGACTACATTTAATGTCTCTTCTTCTCAAGGCTGCATTTATTTGAGCAAAACTTAGGTCTACAGTAAAAACAGTAAAATTGTGAAATATTTTTCACAAATGAAAAGAACTGATTTCTATTTTGCTATATTTTAAAATTTAATTTCATGATGGCAAAACTGAATTTTCAGAAGTCATTACTCCAGTCTTCAGTGTCCCATGATTCTTCATTAAAAATTCTAAATTGCTGATTTGGTGTTCAAGAAAAAAATCTTATTATTATCACAGTTGAAAACAGTTGTGCTGTTAAAAAACTGTGGAAACCATAAATAGAAATGTAACAGTATTTATTAGAAATATAAATAATATATTTTAAATGACTTTACAGTCACATTTGATCAATCGAACACATCTTTTCTGAATACAAGTACTAGCTTTCAAAAAATCTTACTGACCCCAAACGTTTGAACAGTAGTGCTGAGAAGAGGTTGTTAAGAGAACAACTCCCAGCTTTGGAAGTTATAAAATCTCTTAAAGGTTTAAGGAAGTTCATCTAAAGATATGAGGAATCTATCTCCATACCGAAGGTAGTTATTGTTTCCTATAGCTCCACGTATGTCCTCTAGCAGCTCCAGTGTGGCTTCAGCTGCCAGGTTCACAGCATTATTGTGTAGATTAGCATTATGGGAACGGCTCTCGTCTTTACTGATCCCGCCTCGAGGATTCTGGCTACTGCTGAGATCAGTCTCCCCACCATGGCTACATTTTCCTTTTACACACACATAAAAGACAAAAAAAAAAAAAAAACAGATGTTTTCTCTCCTTTTTTCAGCTTCTAATCCCTATTGATGTGTTGCCTAAGAAATGGAATAAATCCGATACCTTATTTTTTATGCATCAAAGGCATTTTGAATTTTTTTTTTTTTTTTTTTTTTTTGCGTACACTGCTAAGTTGTGAACTACTACTCTATGTTTTAGCTCTGCTTTTACTGTTTTACTGCTGTCACAAAGTCGTTTTCTTTGGAAAACTTGGACACTGCTTAATAGAAACCACTTCTTACCCTATAAACACAATATAACAAATAGATTTAGCTGTATTGTGTAATATTGGAAAGAAAAAAATGTGCAAGGTGTGTCAGGAAATAAGTTGAGCCACAACCTTACAACATCCTGGTTACAACAACATTATTTGAAATAATTTACCCATACGACAATTTAAATTGCTGAAAACCAAAACTTGGTCATTTGAGTTCGATTTGTGTTTTCAACAACTCATTTATTTATATATTTACTAGGTTTTGCAAAACTAAGGGTGTAAAGTTAAGTAGTTACTAATACATTTTGGCCCAGTTTCACAGACAGGGCTTAGACTAAAACAGGATTAGGCCATTGTTCAATTAGGACATTTAAGTAATTTTTATAAACATGCTTAGAAAAAAACATTACTGGTGTTCATCTTGACACAAAACAAAGGCACTGATATGTTTTAAAATCAGTCAGTGCAAGTTTATTTCAGTTGAAACAGCTAAGACTTACGTTTTAGTCTAGGACTAGGCTTAAGCCTTGTCTGTGAAACCGGGGGTTTAAGTTCAACTTGAATTTTTTACAGTATGTGTGTTCATCTGTGTGTCTTGGTATAAACCTAGGTCTCCTAACCTTGAGGTTTTTCAGAGGAGAACAAGCCCATATATCCTGAAGTGAGGTACTTCCCATTCAGAATGGCAGGAAGCAGCTGGTTTGGACAGGTACCACTGGCACAGTCACTGCATGTTGGCATTGCAACATCTGCACATTAACACATACACATGCAAATCACAATCATGCACTCAATTTACTGTTTAGGAACAGTCAACATAGATTAATCTCACACAATGTGATATGTACTCCCGGGTGTAAACTGTTATCAGTTATGCACAAGTCATCTGTTCACTTATCTCCAGTTTTCATTAAAAACATTGATTATTAAGTGATATTACACATGAACATTGGACATGTCAACACTAAAAACAATGGTGTAATCTCTTATTTTTCCGTATACGAGTCTCACTCATAAATCACACCCACTGGGTACCTGCTATCTTCTCAATGTTGAGATCCGGTCTGATGAGGTTGGCATATGGACTTTTGTTACCTAATTCAACCCAGTTACTGTGGCTGTAAAAATCCTGGGGGGAAAAACATGAATTAAAATGAATGCTTAACATAATATTAATGCTTTGTTTTTGTTTGTTTGTTTTTTTTGCTGAAAGATACACCTTTTAAGGAAATGTGTCAGAACCATAAACAAAAACATTTCTTCTTGTATAATAATATTTTATATATTAATGTTTTTCATCCTTACAGTATTTTCAAAGCAAGTAATGTTTATGCTTAACATAATATTGTTTTTGCCTAAAGCCACACCTTATAAAGAAGCATGTGCCATAACCATAAACAATATGTATATGTGTGTGTGTGTGTATATATATATATATATATATATATATATATATATATATATATATACACATACATACATACATACATACATACAGATTTTTGTTGTTGCTTAAAGACACACCTTTTAGAGAAAGTATATTTATTAGGTGTTTAGATTTTGTATGGTTTTAGTCTTTAATGTATTTTCAATAGGTAAAAGTGTCCACAAATAGTTAATGAGTAAAAACGTTCTTGAGAAATTCTGAGGCAATATACTTGTGCAATGTCATAGTCACTGACAATTTAATTTCTTAAATTTATTATTCAATTTATTAAATCTCAATTTCAAAAAATTAACCCTTGTGACTGGTTTTGTGGTCCAGTGTCACATGTAATGTTTAATGCACTTCATGTTGTTTATAACAACAAATAGAATGCATTTTCTTACTCTTTGTATTTTTATTTCAATATGGTACAAGGTTATTCTATTTAAATCAATGTGAAAAACGAGATAGGTCAAAAGTAATCTACCCATCCTTGCTCTCACTGACCTGCAGTGTGTGACACACTCGCCCTAGTGTCTCTCGGGCAGACTGAAGGTTGTCGGTGCGGACGTTCGCTTTAATGGCCGTAGTCCCCTGAATGATGAGGTTGCGTCCCTCATTGAAGGCCTCATTACTGAAGTGGTGTGGTGCGCTGCCCATGAAGTCCCGGTCCACAAGGCCATTCTGCATGTAGATCTGATTCAGTGCCGTATGGAACTTGGCACCCGAAACCTCACCTGTGGCTGTGCCCAAACACGCCCGCAGCAGCTCTTCTACTGATGGGCCCTGCTTGTGGAAAATTAAATTATGTGTCATCATTTTGAAAAATGACTTGGTCTATATGTCTTCCAAAGAAGTGCACAACTTTCATTGTAGTGCTCTTTTATGTCTCTGCTTGTACGCAAACTCACCGTTGGTTTGAAATCTCTTCCTTCTGATTCAGCCACTGCTTCACACACCTCATGGATCTTTGCCATTACAGCATGGGCAGTAATGGTCACATGGGTGTTTCCGCTACCCCCAACTGAAATAAATGCCTGCACCCTGGACACCACTAGTGCGATCAGGGCCACGACAGGCACTGATGACTTCATGATCATCTGAATTAAGTGAAAAAAAAAATTCTTTTTAGTAAAGCTGGCCTGTGCAACACTCCTAGTTAAAGATACGTGAAAACAGCGATGTACGAGCCATTTTCATTAAATTTTTT